>JAVJAQ010005966.1:8746-420102 GCA_032362365.1 Zygogramma bicolorata
TATTCATAATGAATCATTCCTAAAAAAAATTCGAAAAAATGGACACATCGACATGTGGTTAATTTAAATACCAGAAAATTACATCCACAGAATTTTTCGCACAGCAAGTTTGATATTCCAAAACCGCCATCACATGAGACAGTGATCCTTTAGTGTTTTTTCGAATATATTTTCATTCTTACTCAACTTTCTAAAATTTTAATATTATCTCGAACAAAACTAACTTGAAGTCATCACATCTATAGCACCCAACTCCTTCTTAAAAACAATTCTCTCCGTGCCGTAGAGCGTAACAGTGGTCGACAATAATATCTCCATAGGAAAGGTCGAGAGTTCAAGCCCCGCAGCAGCCAGGTCTTTTTCCAGGTAAGTATTCGGTTAGATGGTTAGTACACGTGAATGAGTAAAATTTCCAACTTGACTATTTGGTAAAAAAGAAATGAATAATCCCGAATATGAAAACTTAGATTCATTAAGTGATATCATATGATATATCATTACGTTGTTTTCGAATATTGATCTAATATCGCCGAATGTTCACATTTTTTTGTGGCCACTATTGATATCATCTACAATATAAGGTTGATATTCCCGTAATATTGAACCAATATTGGTCAAATATATTTGTTCTACTTGGGATAGCGCATACAGAATGGAAAATGTACGTTTTCGGAATGTCCCAAACAGTTCCCCTTTCTGTACATTTCAGGTCCTGTGTGGACTGGAAAAGTACGTACCTGGGATTACCGACTATGCGGAAACGGTAAGTCGCAGGGAGGTCTTATGTACGTCTGTCGGAGACAAAAGTACGTCCTAAATACGTACAATGCATCCTCACCGTACATATGCAGTACGTCCACTGGACGTACTTGTGCTATTTGGGAGTATAGTATTGAACGTAAAGTATTTGTTGATTTGGATGATCCAACATCTAGCTACCTATTGCCGGTACGTTTTATTACTTCAGACAATCGAGGGACATAAGATATAATGCTTGCGTGTGATATATTTGAATTTTCTATATTTCCGTCAATATTTTTTTCACGAAATTGCCTGGAAAATTTTCAATCAATGTTGATTTTATGAAGTTCATCTATCCATTATATGTTTGCAATAAATTGGGTACTATTTTCGTTATAAACTTCTACCAATTTCGACATTTATGTTGTGGTTCAGTATTTGAAATACAATATGATTCTTTTCTCCAAAAATGGTGACCATCTTGGTGGAAGGTTAGGTGGGTGCGAATAAAGTCAGTAGTGTTAGAATGTTCATTCTCTAAAAAATTCTTGACTTTCACACATTGAATATTTCCTTCATTTTTTATTACTTTGCTACCCGCTGAATACGCTGAAAAGGCCCGGCTGGCTGGACAAATACAGGTACTCGAGAGCAGTCCCAACAGTAAAATATGAATAGTCTGAAAAAATATTCAAACCATTTTTCAAAGTGAATGTCAAAACACTGAATGATTTTGTGCCGTTCCAAAACGACCATTTAGCGGACGCTTTAGATGATGAAAAGTGACGTTTCCCATGTTTCTTTTTTACTGTATGCGTTTTAATAGCTATACAGATCATGGAAGAAGCTGAAACGACTTCTCACTTAATATGGTATCAAAGTGCAAACCATTCATGAAATTCACCCGATAAAGTTTTTTTGTATTTCAAGCGATGCGAAAGTACGAAAACAATGGTTTGAGATAATGTATCTCCAAAATCGTGTTCATATGGTTGTGAAGATAATTTCAACCTGAGTGTGAATTAGTCAGAAGTTAGTTTCGCATTAGAAATTTAGAGGTGAAAATTCGGTTTCGAACCAATCTGAACTAGTTCACAAACATATAGGAAAATCAATTTATAATAAACATTTTTGCTCTGGGCATTTATGAATACCAATCTATGTTATGGACCCAAACACAATACATGATAGAACATAATGTTAACCTAGTAGCTTCCACTCATTTGATCTATGCGTACGTTAAATCGAGTTTTGATGTGAATTATGCTGTCATCATGTATCTATCTACTTTCGGTGAATTGTCCAATTGTGCTTCAATGAAATAAATTTCAGTCGTCGTTCTAGACTCATTACAAATCCAGATTCACTAGGAATCGCCACAGGAATACAGGTTTGAAATATTTCACCACCAATACAGTATGAATGTCGATGCCGATAAATCCACTGTTGTGTCGTCGTCTGATGGTACATTTCGTTTGACGAATGGTGACGCATTGCATTTTTTAAGTTTATATTTTCCTCCTTAGTTCTTTGATTTTTATATAATACTAGCTGACCCGTGCCCACTTCGTTAGGTTAATCATTTTTGTGATGCTATCATATTGTGTAGTTCTTAGTACACAGTTCTATTGGGTTCATAACAGCTCTGAGTTCTAGGCGCACTCGAAAGAGCTCTTGGAAGAAGTCGAAAACGTTGAATCCTTTTTTATCCGATAGACAATGAATTTCAATAGAATATGAAACATTTTTTCCATCAAATCTGTTGAAGAATATTTTTGCAAACTTTGAAGTGAATTGAAGTACGTTGTCCCATACAAACTATGATCCCGTTTTTCACCCCCTTAGGCTTGGATTTTGGAAAAACTTTCCATATCGGATGCCTACATCATATAAAGGATACACCCTCTAAGTTTCAGACCTCTACGATCAGTGGTATAGACCGTGCGTTGATAAACCCCTAAAATAACTTTCTACCCCGTTAGGCGATTTATGTCAATAAAATACGAAACACGACTTCCATCTTTTCTGTCGAGGAATTTTTATGCAAAATTTGAAATAGATTGGACCTATGAATCACCTTGTCCCATATGAACTTTGAACCCGTAATTCACCCTCTCAGAAGTGGAATTTCTGGAAAATATTTCTAATCGGATACCTACGTCACACAAAGAAGACCCCCTCCAAGTTTCAGAACTATACAATCAGTGGTTTAGGCTGTGTCTTGATTAACTCCTAAAATAATTTTTTACTCCTCAACTCCGTTAGACGATGAATTTCGATAAAATACGAAACTTGTCTTCCATCAATTCTGTGATAGAATTTCAATGTGAAATTTGAAGTAAATTAGACCAGGACATCACGTTGTTCACCAGTAAAGGCGCGGCAAATTTTAAGAATCTAAGATTGGTAACACTAAGCATATATCAGGATTAAACTTTAATAATGAAAATAAATGTTCATTTTCTCCAAAAAAAATCTGATTTTTATTTTAATCGGAGTACAGCTTAATTGAACAGTTATCGAGTGGAATGAAAAACGATTATTTAAGTACGTGGCCATACTCGAAGGGGTGATGCTTCGAGTGAATATGAGACAGATAGTTTATATAAAGATAGATCCGGTAATGCTTCGTTTTCAAAATACAGGGTGTCAAAAAAAAATCCGAAAATTTGGCGGAGGTGTTTAGGGTACTGAGGGGTTGCTTTGGACACAACTAGATTGAAATCATCATATCCATTGGCATCCCGGAAGGTATTTTAACCACTATTTTCAACTAAAAAAATATGCGCCATTGATTTCGTCAATGTTTGTATTTTTTTTTCGCATCGACCTACTGAAACCTCAATTTTTTTTTCTGTATAAATTTTCTTGTATCTTGCTCTGTTTTCGGATGAGAAATCGAAACCACTTTATTGCATATCCTCGGTTGATCAATATGAACGTAGCAAATCACCAACAACGAGGTGTAGTCGCATGGAAATGCAATTTGTATTTATGATTGAACAAATAACATAACACGAGAGTTATCTTCTGAACTTTTTTCTATGGAACACAACGTTGAAATGAGACAAATTTTCATCTGAACGGATTCATCATATAATTTTTCACCTCTTTGTTCTTCAGGATTTTTTGTAGTAACATATGTGAAGAACAATTTTAATTTTGTTGTTCCACGGTCATGCCATGAAGTGATTCTCATTTTTCTCCTCAAAAATAAAGCAGGATACGAAGAAAAAGATGGAGATGAAGATGTTGTAGTGTCAGTAGCTCAATGCGAAAAATATACAACCATTGCAAAAAATCAGTGGCGCACATTTTTTTGGTAAGAGATATTGGTTACGTTACCTTCCGGGACGCCACTGGGCATAATGATATCAATGTAGCTATAGACAAATCAGAAGGATTATTGAACTATTCAGAAAACAACGATTTAACAAGTCTGACACCCTGTATCTTGAGTATCACCGGATCTATGTTTATTTGAAATTTTTGTCTAAAACTTACTCAAAGATTCATCTATTTGAGTTTGGACACGTGTTTGAATAACACACCCTGTACATAAATAGTATTTGTACTCCACGCGCAATTCGAAAAAAGCGTAAGCATCATCAGAAGAAAATTGATACTGAAAGACACGAACATGTTCAGGTACTTTTCTAACGACTCGAAGCATTGTCTACATTATAACATGGCAGTTGATAATCCAAAAATAAATTAGAAAATACAGGAAAATCATCATTTCATGAAATCAGAGGCCAAGATTCATGAAATACAGCAAGAAAATGATTCTGGCTGTAAGTCTTCGGATTTCTGATATCCTTCAATTGATGAACATAAAGACAACTCATGAAATTTTCTATTCTCCCTTCATTTATAATCTGAAGCTCAATTTTATTCACCTCCTTCTCAGCAATGTCCAGTAATCATATCACGAAGTGACGAGTTTAAACTGGTAGCTTGAACCGAATTGTAAATGTATAAAAAACTTCCAATAAATTAAAAATGTCCATTTTCAATCACTTCCTATTTTCGAGTCAAAAGGTATACATGCAGTGCTCACTTTTTATCATGTTTCCAATATACATTGTCACAAAACAAGAAATATGAATAACATTATTTCTATATAGATATATAATGAGATACCAAATACATATTTCAGAAATGAATTCAAATTCAAAGAAGAACTGAAATATATATTAGGCCCATGATTATTCAAGTTTTATGCCCATATTTGCTTTCACCTGACTATACCGATTTTTTCATTTTTCTTCATACATTCTTCTCAAGGCTCTTTTCACATTTGATCATTCATATAATGCCTTTATTTCATTGATCGTTTTTTACTTCCTGTTTTTTCAAAATTATTGTTTACATGATGTATATTCTTGAATTATTCCTTTAGAAAGGGAAATATTTTTAGAGATCAATAATATCGTACTGACGGAGTTGATATTGTAGTTTTCCTGGTCTAGGTTGAGGGGATGGATTAGCTAAATTGCTGTTATCGAAGAGGATATGTATTTAAATTCTCGATAAAGATTCCGGTATGAGAGTCGAAACTTCGAACATTTCAACAATTCACACACAGATTAATATCCGAAAGGACTATTTTCAATTTTCCAGTGAAAACATTAAGCTTTACTGAATATAGAGGTGCTATTCGAAAACAGAAGGGGGTAGTTTCTCTAAAGCAAGGGGGCTATTTCCGATTTCCATGTACAGTTTTCTAAGATGTCAACTATAATGAGGTTTGAAATATCCGAGGAATAATCAAAACACGTATTTCGTTATACGATGGCTTCTTCTAGCAAATAATCTACGGTATAGCGAAGCACTTGTCATGGTATGAAACTCATTGCAGTGAAAACTTCACTGGAAACTGTACAGGTAATCTCTGCTATGGAATTTCATCAAGTATCGAACAGTTGAATTGAAGCAGTTGAATGTTTTTCAATACTGCACGACACATTCAATCTGAGGAGTTCTGAATAATCCATTCATTAGTTTTTATACACTGTAATTCTCCCAAGAAATGCAGGTGTTCCACAGGGTTCAGTTCTGGCGTCCACTTTGTTTCTGCTTTATATCAATGATTTGCTCGATGAAAAATCTTTTTCAATACATAGTTTTGCGAACGACAGTACTCTTCATACCAATTTCTCTTCCAGAGTCCCCATACCAGCTCGAGAAACGGAAATTGAAAAAAATATTCACTTCAATATAATCAACGACGACTTAGTGAAAATAATAGAATGGGGTAACATGTTACGAAAACCCAGGCATGTCTCTTCTTAAGAAAAGCCGATTTATCATCATCTAGTATTCAGATGTCAGGAGTAACTATTCCTACAAAGTCGATGCTAGGAATTACGGTCAGTAATAATCTCCCATGGGAAAACCATGTGAGATCGATCGCTGAAGGTGCTTCCCGAAAACTTGGATTTCTATTTCGTGCAAAGAAATACTTCACTTCTCGTCAGCTTCTAGTGATCTACAAGCTGATACGACCTGTCTTAGAATACAGTTCTCATGTGAGGAATTTGGCATCAAAACATTCATTGCGGCTCCTCGATTCTATTCAGAAAAAGGCAATTCGTCTCGTTGGTGATTCTTCGCTCATAAACTCGCTTACTTCATTGTTGGAACATCGTAGAAGGGTCGAAGATTTGTCTTTCTCCTATCGATATTTTCACGGTCGGTGCTCTTCTGAATTGTTATCAATCGTTCCACCCTTGGCAATATCTACACGGATGACAGAATTCGCATCACTTTGTTGTGAATTTGGAGACCTGTCGAACCTCTCTTGCTCAGGGATGTTTTTTCAATAGAATAGCTGAGCTTAGGAAATCCTTACCGAAGGAGGTTTCTCCTGAGGCTTATGAACTTCAAGAATTCAAAGCGAATGTTGATTCGTATCTCCTGTCCCTTGATTTACGCGGTGTTCTTTGAACATCACAGGGCTTTCCTTTCCTTTGAATCTTTTTATAAAGAAAAACGCGTCCACGGAAATCGATGCTCAAAACTTTTTTCCTTCTGTCTGTAAGTACAAGCAATACCATAAGTCGTTATGTGATCAGTATAACAGAAACTGCAACGAACCGGAATGAAAGGCAGGGAACAATCGAAAAGCTCTTACCATTAATTAATCGCATCAGGCTTACTGCAGTCTACAGATCGTGAAGTGATCATTCTTCGTAGTTGCGGCTCTAGTATGGTCGTTTCGGCCACTGAACATTTGTGAGAGCACAACATTATTGTTCTGTGGACCTTTGAGAGTGGAGGGTCTTATGCGAATCGGTGTTTCTATGAGTGTACAACGATCGGAATGATATTCATTAGGGATGGTAAACTGACTACTTCAATGATGAATACATTTTTGGTGAGAAATAGGAGTGAATGGGAAACCTACAGAAGGATATGTTTCATTTGACAAGTGAAACCTTTTTTTCACTTGATTTCTATAAATAATTTTTGCCTACAGGCTCTCTAGAGCACGAGAAGAAAACATAAAAATGAAATTAGTAACGTTATGTACATATAAGCTGAATCAAATTCTTCGATAGTTCAATTGAAATAATGTGAATGGTTTCGTGAATGAAAGAGATGGAAAAACAGTGTCTCACGGGCGATTTGAATCAGGATTGCTCAGATTGAAAGAATATTCCGGACTTAGGATATTTTCGTATACGTTTGAGAAACTTTTTTTATCGATATTTCCTTCTTAGAATCAAAGAAAATTGAAATTAAAACATTGATGGAAAAAAGTAAATAATTACAAAGACTGCCTATTGATAGATACGTGTGTATCATTCAAAGACGTTTCATTCCTTCAGAAAAAAGGTAATTAGGATATTGCGTATTTTTTGTATATAGAATGAAACTTGTCCTAGAGATCAATTACCCTAACACCAAACTGATATTTTTGCACTCGACGCACGTTTCGTTAACGAGGTTAGCATCTTCAGGAGAAGGAAATTGTATGTATTGTACTGAATAGATATATGTAGAAAAAATCTCATTCCAGCCCGAAAAGTGGATGAATTAGGGACAACAATCACAAGAGAATTCTAACAGAAGATAATTTTTGTGATTTTTTTTATTTTACTTCTTTCAGAACAGTTTCATTCGTTTTCGATTCGGAGAAGGAAGCCAAAAACAAGTTCCTGAAAAAACAATCTCTAATCGCTGACATAATATCGGTTCTGAAATTCTGACCTACAGCTTATACGCAACAACAAAATCAATAAAATTTCAATTCCAGGATTTGATGCATTCAGTGTTTCGAAACGAATATTCATAGTTTGGTTTATGGATCTTTCACTCCAATATCACTCTGCTCAGTTCAGTTCCGTTATGAAATTTCAGTAACAAAGTTAAAAGATAACTACTGCAGTGGTATTTGAGGAAAATTTTCACTCATTAATTTCGCGGCTTCGTTGTGAAAATTCCAGAAGAATCGGATCGTTGCCATAGCAATAGGTCCAAATGCGAACATTCCGCTAACTCAAATCAACAGTTATGAAATGTTCACTTGTAATACTACTAGTGCTTGAATCATTCAGGAAATTTTTTGAATATTTTGATTCTCTCAAAATAATTTCCTTAACATATTCGTGAAAAATAATTTGAAATTGATCCGTTAGCCTTTCAAAGTACGTCAAGATAGTCTTTGGATTACATCACAGATTTAAAAATTGAATCGAAAATGCCTAGTTCTGTCACGTTTCTTTCAGTTTTTGTGTGAGCTTCGACAAAATGAACCGATTCGTTCAAGAAACTACCAAAGTTATTCATTGTACCGGCTTCAGTTGATAGTGAAGTGTCAGAGTTAGTGGCTCGTTAATAAAGATGTGGATGAATATTGTATTTTTATCAACCTACCAAAATGCTCTTGTGCCGAATTTGAACGTTACATTTTGTTTACTACTGCAAATGACATAATATTTCAAAAAAATATTCTCACTATAATTCGCTGTAGGTTATCCATGAGGGAAAAATTCCCCGATGAAATACCTGACTTGCCAAGAGTTGTCATGGAAACGCGGAACAAAATATGCATTCCATTGGTCGAAAACTGTTGGTGTGAAATTTTAGATGAAATCATACACCGACCCTGACAACATGACAATCGCTGTTTTATGAGAAATATATATTTTTGGAAGAGAAACCTCTGTACTATCGACGTTTCGGTCATGAGCGTTCCAACATTGAATATTTGTTAATAGTTATTTTTTATTCTTCATTTTCTCCCGATTGAACTTCAAACGGAATTGGGTATCAGTGAATTGTTATAAGATCATTTTTGGAACTTTTATGTATCATTTCATGTAGTTTCAGGTGAGTTTTTGAATTTCCTTTCCATTTCATGTGATTTTGAGTCCGATTATAATATATGTTTTTTTAAAGTTTAATGTCATTTGCATCGATGAATTGTCGAACCCACCTGATATTTTTTGCTATCTACGTAGTTGATATGGTGATTTCCATTACAAGTGACTGTCTATTTGATGTAGTCTACATAGACATCAAGACTACAAGGCCATTTCAAGGGATCTTTGCGAATAGGTCTTCAGAATCTATAATCTTGATGATTGCCTTATAAAAAAAGTTCGTCAGAAGTTCTCATTTTTTAATAGAAAATTCAGTTTTTCCTTACATAGTTGATTGCATCACTGAATTCTAACAGAATAGTTTTGGAAGTTATCGTTGCATACAAGCATCGTTCTGCATTTGATTTATGTCATTCATGTCCTCAAAAAATGTTGGAAGCTTCTAGTCCAACACTTGGATACTCAATGCAAAATTTTGAATTATTGAGAAACCGTAAGCTTCCCTCCAAGCTTCCCTCCTTCATTGGGAGTTTGGAGAAGAAAGGATTGGACACGTGAAGTTTGCTCTCGAAAGGGACACTTCTTTCACATACTCTTCAACCCCTTCCTTTGAACCACGAAAGTAGTCATAATCCCTAAAATTTTCATTGGAAAGTGGGGTCGAGTGAATGGATGAAATTTTCCACTCCTGTTGGAGTGAATTTCCAATAAATCATCTCGATAACCTGTTCAATTTTCTACGAAGTACCGTTGCAAATAACAAACATAGAAACCTACCACTGATTGTAAATGTTATGATTCCTGATACCCGAAATTTACTTGTATTTTTTACCACTACCAAAATCATTGGGTTAAACCAACTAACATTTTTAGTTATAATTACGTTAATCTTAACTTCGATCAGGTAGGCGACCTTTCTGAAAGAAGACTAGGTTACGTAATTTTTACCTTGTAATTACCAATGTGGGGAAAAAATTCGAAGTAATTTGGACGTCGAAAATTGTAATATTTGGACATTCAGTTTACTAGGTTGAGGGTGAAAATAAGTGATTTTGACATGAAATTGGTCAGAAATAAGTAAATATCAAGCTTAAATCAACCTTTCTGAATGAGTAAAAAAAGAGAGGTTTCTTTATATGAATAGCATACATATATACATATTATCTCTATCTCAACTTCTCATAATTTGGTTGCCACAACGAATCATCTATGGTCTACATAAAATGCTGATAAGTATGGGAATATAAAAATTATTGTCATGCTCTCTCCTCAACAATATTCTCCTTGCGGCGCGAAATTTCCTGTAAAATGATGGTTCTTACCTTCATAAAATTCACGGGCCTCTTTAAATACGCGATTTAATGCAAAAATAATTTAGATTGATTGCACATGTTTAAATTTTTTCTACAAAAAACACTCTTTTAGCAAAGTTATGGTTTTAAAATGTCATATGCAGCCATCATTTAGAAATAAATCGTCAGAATAAACTAAAATTCAATATATTATCGATATTTATTGATGGCTAAAACAGATATTCTAATTAAATATGGCGTAATTTTTGAAATGTACCTATCAGTCGATATTCTTCTTCTTACGGTATGAAATCAAGTTAATAATTGAACTATTAGACCTGTTAAATAACCTTTATATTCCCTGACCGTAACGGCTTGTATCTAGTCACATTTAGGTAAATTTTCACCAAGAGAGAATACCAAAACATTCATTGGGTTATGATGACATTTGCTTCGTGAATTATACCCTAATTAATACCAGAATTCAAACCGCCCCAATCCTTGCGACGGTTGGGTCATTTTTGAAGGAGAAAGTAGGTAATTTCTCACATGTTTCTTGCTCTAAAGTGGCTTATGGAATTTGAAGGGGATTTACTGGTGATTACTTTCCTGTAATTACCCAAGGTTGCTACTTATAAATTATTTATACTTTGAAGTTAAATATTCAAGGCCTGTACTACCAGTATTATCCTCTTTTTGTTCTCCCCGGCATGTGGAATAACTGTCCCAAAATGTTAGTTGGGAATGTTCTCAACGCCGTTTTCACATCAATTATTTCAAGCAAAATTCAATGAATAGTGTATCGGATGATGATTTCGTGTTTTCACATTTGAAATCTTAGCGTTGTGACCAATCCTCGCTAGGGGATTGAATGCATATGTTGAAGAGTATATCGAAATGTGTCCTCACAATCATACTCTACGTGTCCGAGTATTTTCGCTTTGAATAACGAACAAGAGAAATGCTAGGTGCATACTTTTCATTGGACCACCCTATATCTATTTAACAGTCCACTCCTGAATACATAATTCACCCCCCATTCCACACAGTCAAAATTAACTGGCAAAAGTAACGACTGAAGCGAACATTATCCAACGACTCCTCCAAGTATATGTTGCATTCATAAAGCAAACCTTACCGTCGTCGAAAAACTAATAAAGCTCTTATATCCATGCAACCGTGAAAGATAAATTTATTTTCGTAAAAGAGATTTGGCTCCCAGGTCGCAAAGGCGCTCGGATGAAATGAATGTTCTGCGACAAAACGGATCATCGAAAAATACAATAATGTCCCCTTGCATACGAGGTGTGCCTTATTGAATTTGATGGTCGGATGATTGATGTTCCATATCGTCAAAGGCAGTGTTTGCAAATTGATATTCCAATCACGTGGTACCTATCGTTTTTCATTTCGTTCGACTGAGTTGAAAATTGAAACTGAATGAAATATTTCTTTATGGAACCATGATCAAAGGATTGAGGTGCTTTGGAGTTCTAAGAGGATCTTCACGATATTTCGTACCTCGTCGTTGGAACTCGTTCAATCAGCTTAAGGTGTGGGTTCCACCACTCTACTGCCCTCCTAAGTCCAAAGGCTGTATCTCAGTATAGTAGGAATTTTAGATTTCACTTGCTTAGGCTTCTTCATAACCTACTTATTAATTTTGATAAGAATATCGTCAGAGACAGTGCTTGCAAATTGATATTTCAATCACGTGGTATCGTTTTTCATTTCGTTCGACTGTTGGAAGTTGAAACTAAATGCTTTCTCCATGAAATATTTCTTTATGGAACGTCGATCAAAGGATTGAAGAGCTTTGGAGTTTGAAGAGGATCTTCACGATATTTCATGAGAACTCATTCATCCAGCTTAAGGAGTGGGTTCCAACACTCTACGTCGTCCTAAGCCCAAAGGCCGTATCTCAATATTTTAGGAGCTTTACATTTCACTTGCTTAGACACTTTTATAACCTTTTTATAGAATTTAATAAGAAATTTGGCCGAATCTCATCGTGTTATGCCTTCAAAAACATTAGTGAATCTAGACGTATATCAAAAATCACCGAAAATCCTAAGCTATTTAGAAGTAACTCAGTCGTGGTAAGCGAAATGGGTGCATCTCTGGCATACCTCTTATTTGCTCAGGATTATTTCACATTTTGCATAAACATCCGAAGTACATGGCCGTGAATGTTGCCCGTTAGTCTTTCTGTTTACAAGTTTGCAGTAGAGTTTTGTTCCTGCAGGCGAATAACATTAAGTGGCTTTTAGTAATGTCTGTTATGTTGAATTGAATAATAAATTTTGTTTTCAATCATTGATACTGTTCATTTCTCATTTGTCGGCGTATCTCATTTAAGTTGTATCTAAATCCTTAGCGGAATAGGCGTTTCTCAGTTTTTCAACAAAAATATTCATTAAATCTAATAAACTTTAAATATCTTCACCCTATGGAGACTTGGATGCCAAAAAAAAATTCTTTGAGAGAAAATGTGTACTGATTTAATTATTACGAAATGGTGAATATCTCAAAACTAATCAATATTGACCCTTTTGGGATAGGACGGCAGTCTAGTCCTCTAGTCTTATCACACCAACTCACGACTTGTATCGTTTATAGACTATTTGTCTATTGTATTGCTCCCATTATACTATTCAAGCATAGTATAATATTCATCTAGTAGCTAATGGATGAAGTACGAGCCGAAAAAGACCCGGACGTGATAAAATGCTTAGGAATTTTATCATTGTCCTATATGAAACCATACGCTTTGAAGTGATTTTCTTTCTTCAGGTTCATTCTGATTGCAATTGTTTATTCCATTAGATATATCGAAATTTGAAAATTTTACTCGCTCATAATTCTTATATCTCTGAAATCTCCCTTGAATTTGTTCTGTTTCAAAATTATATATTGGGATATATTATACAATGTTCTGAACAATTTGATTGGTTTATTAGTATGAATCAATATTCCATTCATATGTTCACTAGATTCCGAAAAATTCACTTAAGCAGAAGGTGAGTTCCGTATGGTTTATGCGAGTGTATTGATAGTCATTACATGAGAGTTGCAAACGCTATTTACTCTGAATCCGATGAATGGATCAAGAACTATAAATATTATATTTGTTCTGTGGGTCCCACTGATTTGAGAGTGAAAGGAATATTGTAATTTATTTTATTATTGCAAGTCCCAATAGGGTTCAGTATTGTATCGGAAATGCAGATTTTATTCTGAACCGAATTTTCGACATAGCCTTCCGCCACTGAATTGGATTTTCTATCGATTGAAAATCAGTAAGTATCTTAATGAAAAATCTGAATCATAATAATAAAGATTTTTGATCCGTTTCATTATGATATCTATTATGAAACGGATTATGGGCATACAAGTCTATTATTGTAATACAGGTGTAGAAAACAAAGTTTTTCAACTTCCACCCGTGAATATGCTGATTTCTTTATAGTTCACCAAACGGATAAGTAGGTGATTCCAGTCAACTAAATGGATATGATTTCATGTCCATGAAGGTATGATATGAATACCATCAATCCCAGAGAACAAAATACTTGGATAACATAGAGAAAACCTTGTAGAAACGTCAAAATTCTGGTATGTCTACCTACGAATACGAAATCCAAGTTGTTTCATTTAAGCATCAATAAATTTACTTATATTCTCTAGTTCATTGAGTCAAATTCGAATTGTCACAACAGATGTCCTTTTCGTGTGGAATTCATACCAAAAATCAACAGAAATGGGCTCATTCAGCATTTTTTTTTAATTCATAATTCAAAAGTACTGGACTCAAATAATCTAACTACCAAAAATTTTTCTTTTATTCACATGTTTACAGCCTTAAATTAATATTTAAAATCCGTGCGCGTATAAACGGGGCGTGGCTTATTGTGACGTCACTATACGTACGGCCGATGGGCGCCAGATAAGAGGTATTCGTTTATTAGTAAACTCAGGTCAGTTTTCGTTGAGTGTGACTGTATGTATCGTGGAGTAAATGTCGTTTGATTTATAATGAGCGATAAAAGGAGTTTTCGCAAAAGTTGTGTGGTACCAGAGTGTAGGAATACATCTATTAATGCACCGGATAAGCAGGACAATCATGGAATTTTGATTCCTGTATAAATTTTTCCTCCGTGTCTTTTACACATGACACATCATAGTTTTTCCCTCTTATTTTATGCTCTGGTGTAATTTTTGCCCTCAACTCACAAAACGTCTGTGGTTGTTTCACTTGTACATAACCGATGGCATTGTCTCCATAATTTTGGGAATACTTCAGTAGCTATAAGCACCTTTTTTCAAATTTTTTGTGTAAAACTCACGTAATTCGGTTTCCTCCACAAAACATCCTCAACACTTTTCAGCGGTCTCGTATATTCTCGAAGAAACATGTCCATTTTTTTGTGAATCTTCACAATTTTTCAAATCAAATTTCTGTTGTTTGAACACACAAAATTTGTCCTTCTCTTCATCAAAAGCACACAAGTCCTAATTTACTTGTGACATTTTTAAGCAGACGAAACCATTATTGTTTCAAATAATTGAATTTTTTTCAAAAGTCAATATAAATATGTTCAGTTTTCAACAATAACACGGCGGTAACGGTAAAAAGGTGCTCATAGCAACCGAAGTAGTATTACCATCAGTTTAACCACAACTATATTGTCTTTCCATGAGTTGTGTTTACTTACCGCTGTAATTTCACTCCTCTCATTTCACTTCTAATAAAGTCGTTATTTTTGTTGAAATAGTCCATTATCATGAATATATCCACTTCTGGTAGATTATCAGAATCAGCACTCATAAATCCAGTTTTCAACGCGTACATTTCAAAAAGAATAAACACTTCGCTAACAGTATAAATATGATTAACATAAGCGATGCCGCGTCCTCTACCGTGTGCGTATAGTGACGTCACGCGCTGTTCTCGATACTTTTACACCAGCGCAACTTCAACTTGAATTATTCCAGAACAGGATGAAGCTATTCGTCTGAAACTTTTGTGAGCGTATTAGGGGTCCAGACACTACAAGAAAATGCATAAAAATGTTATAATGTTGATTTCACTGAACGACTCTATTGGCCTAGTGATGGAAGTGCTAGACTTCTGATGTGATCCCCTTTATTGCCGTGGTTTCGAGTCTCATCCGAACCGACTTTTTTTGCCTTTTTTTGAATTGACATCACTAATTTAATTTGTATCGTTCAGTATTGAATATAGTGGAGTTTTTTCCTTTTAGTTCTTCATAAATATCAAAAGAATACTCTACATCTGAGGTTGATTATCTATATGATACTTGAAAGATAGCTCGGAAATATTTACCTAGTAGAAACAAAAACTTGTGAATTAAAACAGTAGTGTGTACAATTCGGATGGATATTGGCCTTATCCACTCTCGTTGTACAAACTACTATTTTAATTCACAAGAAGAGATAAACGCTGAGGTGAAAGGTGCACCGGAAATGAAGAGAATCCCACCCCCACCCCTGTATAAAATCAAATTATCGCTCGTCCACCAAGACTGTTAACTTGTGCCTTATCACGGTTGAACTCCAAGGCGTCGACCGTTCGGAGATACGTGAGAATTGAGCCACCTGAAGTTTCCAGGAGATAAATGAGGAGGGCAACCACAAGGGTTAGCTGTTTTGACAAGGGCCGGCGAAATCCTAACGCCGTGTTTCCCTGTTTATCCGACTGGGAGAATTTGGATGTGATGTGTTGGTCGGTACACTGCCAAGTTTTGGGATGACTGATTTTCCTCGTCTGGAAATCGAAGTGGATATCAGGGTGGATTGAGTTTATATTTTGATAGAGGAAGATCTCAGTAGAAATAGAACGTCGTTTACAACACAGAGCCCAGGAATGTGCCTTTTTTTTCGAGGTAAACATATTATTTTTCCGCAAAACCTTTGGAATTCGACAGATATTAATCAATTTTGAGAAAATCGCGAATTATTCTATTCACAAATGAATTAGTGCAAGCGCTGCGAAACACTCCGTATATAAAAACCGATGATGACATTCTGATTGATGATTTGAGTTGAGGAAGACTCAAAAATGTTGTGGAGGTTGCCGGACGGAATTATGATGCAGTTTTTTTCTCGGCCCTATAATAGGTTTCGATGTCGCTGCGAAAAAAATTGTTCTTTACTATTAGCACCTGGTTTAGGTAAGGTATGGAAAAACACGGTATGATCTAATTCAATAAAAATTGGATAAAAAAGTGGTTTACCTATTAATAAGTAGTGAAAAATCCATTCAGGTAAGTTTTGACAATTATTGCTGATGCATTTGCAAAGGGGAATACAATAATTGATTTCGCTTTTTCTACAAGTGCAAAACATTGTCAGGCATTCAGCATTAGATTTACAAAGCCTGATCAAAGAATTTGGCATAGGTGGTTTTGCCATTTGCACCGGGTACAACTTTCCATCTCGTCTTTCATAACCGAATTGGAGTAAGTTCGGAAGCCCATGTATTATAGCCCTTAAACATTTTAAATACAAAACATCAAAAGTTCTCATAATTTCTGATACATTCGAATTGAATCCCATCTTAAAAAAGTTTGTCCGATCCTTCAAACCAAATCCCTCAACAACTACTATTCGACAGCTCATGCCAAAAGTGGATGTTGAGTACGAAAACATCGGAATCTGTACAATTTATTATAACTTGTTCAATTCCTACACGAACATCAACAAAAATATGGCTGAAATACCTCCAATCTGCTTCTAGGTGATTGGACTTTAAGTCTAGCAATTCAGAAGACCTATTACCTTGGAGTTTGAAGATTCTTTGGAGTCTTCATATCCACCGGTAATGAAAAGTTCTGTTTCAGCATTGATTTTTAAAAAGTTGGAGAATACTTGCAGAGGAATTGAACGAACTGCAGTTTATTTTTCAAACAATAAAAAAAAACTTTTGCAGCCAGCTGGGATTTTGGTTGAAGGATTTGATATAAATATTTGTAGTCCGTTTCAGTTAGTTTCGGTTGAGCAGTGTGTGAGTTGTTCTTTTTTAAATGATTCATTCAACGTCGGCCTATTTTCCCAACCAAGGCCAATCATCGACGTTGGTGACCACATTTTCCCCAATCGGAAATTTTGCCGAACACTCTGGTATTCCAACCAGAGGTAGGGATTCTTTACGAGTCCAACAACCATGGACTCAGGACCGCCGGCTTTACGTCTCTTTTGAAAGACAGCATATCTTCAATATATCTTGTGTTCATTGATATATTGCCTGCGAGCTATGATATAATACTTTGCTGCAGTTTTATGAGCTTTCGATGCGGTCTTTCCCTGCATGAGTACCCATTCATGTACTAACCGCGCTCGGCGGTGCTTAGCTTCAGATATCGAATGACTAGTCAACCTGAAGAGCTAGGCCATGCCCGTGAGATATTCTTTTTATCATTCTTTTGTTGATTAACTATCATGATTGTAACGTGCATATAATCTTCGCCACTTGATTTGATGTCCCCTTAAATGTCATTGTCACAGTGTCTAAGATTGTTCAACAGTGTAGAATATGTTTCGATTTAGTTGGGTAGGTGGTGAATGAATTCGGCTAGAGCTGTATGTTGCGGTGTCTTTCTGTTCGTTACACTGATATATATCCCTAAACAACGCTAATGCTACATGGAGTGTATTGCCTGAAAATTTCAGATTTTGACTGCTAAATGAGGCTTGTATAAAAGTATTCCATTTAGGCGTAAATGTGCTTTTCTTCGCGGCATCTTCTATAAGAGTTTCATCACACAACTTGTCCTTTGGTATATGTTCACTAGTGGATAGTTCTTTCAGTGATTCTTATGCACTCATGACGATTTTGCTACAGTCTAGCAGCTTTTTCCTTGATGAACTTCCTGCCATGAAAACCAAAGAAGATTGCTTCCTCTCAGTAAGATACGAGAATAAAACCTTGTCACCAAATTTATCGATCAGCAGGACTTTGAGATCACGATTAGAACTACATCCTCTACTTCAGCGAGTAGTCATGCGTTGAGCCAAGTATGTCAATTCACAAGCGGTCGTCGAAACACCGTCTTTTATATCCGCCATTAGTTTGTCAAAAGCAGCCAGTAACTGTTTTTGTGATGTTTGTTGTTGGTCGACCTCTTGCGTTCCTAGAAGATTTTGGTAATGAAACGTAATTTCTGTAACACAATGTATGATATTGGAAGTTTCTGCAAACGAATCATCCGGTGTTTCGTATAACAAATTTTTGTGAAAATTTCATAGTATTTTCAAGTTGGAGAATACTTGCAGAGGAATTGAACGAACTGCAGTTTATTTTTCAAACAATAAAAAAAAACTTTTGCAGCCAGCTGGGATTTTGGTTGAAGGATTTGATATAAATATTTGTAGTCCGTTTCAGTTAGTTTCGGTTGAGCAGTGTGTGAGTTGTTCTTTTTTAAATGATTCATTCAACGTCGGCCTATTTTCCCAACCAAGGCCAATCATCGACGTTGGTGACCACATTTTCCCCAATCGGAAATTTTGCCGAACACTCTGGTATTCCAACCAGAGGTAGGGATTCTTTACGAGTCCAACAACCATGGACTCAGGACCGCCGGCTTTACGTCTCTTTTGAAAGACAGCATATCTTCAATATATCTTGTGTTCATTGATATATTGCCTGCGAGCTATGATATAATACTTTGCTGCAGTTTTATGAGCTTTCGATGCGGTCTTTCCCTGCATGAGTACCCATTCATGTACTAACCGCGCTCGGCGGTGCTTAGCTTCAGATATCGAATGACTAGTCAACCTGAAGAGCTAGGCCATGCCCGTGAGATATTCTTTTTATCATTCTTTTGTTGATTAACTATCATGATTGTAACGTGCATATAATCTTCGCCACTTGATTTGATGTCCCCTTAAATGTCATTGTCACAGTGTCTAAGATTGTTCAACAGTGTAGAATATGTTTCGATTTAGTTGGGTAGGTGGTATTGAAAAACAGCAAAGATGCTGAAATTTCAGTTGAAAGATGACTTTTTTTTATTTTGGTTTTCGTCGTATTACCACAAATGGAACAGCATGAGTCACTCGAAGAATCGCTGTTGCTTTTTTTTTAATTTACGGGTGATGAAGCTCTTTCTACCAGCGCTCTATGCAGTGACGACGATGAATTTTTTCTTCGCTGATATAGCTGGCAATGCAACTTTTATACCATATATATCAGCATTCGGATCAAACAACTTCTCAAATTTTTCTGAAATTTCGTCTTTGCGTCGACTTGCTGCATTGGAATGGTTTCTTTCGGTTCATTCACCAGTTCACCATGATTTTTCGTTCGCCTTTTTTTTAATTTGATGTAGCGATATTTATTCCCTTTGAAAAAAGTTATCACGAAATTCGAAGCACTGCTATTTCAAATATTGGAAAATGTATCTGTTATAATAATGGATGAAGTTCAGCTATGACTGAAGTCACAAAAACTGTTGAGAAAAGCGCGGCTCGCTCCAAAACTCGAGAGAAGGTATGTGACGCTGGGAAGGAGAATTATAAAAAACTGACAACTGGCTTTTCTGGCAACTTTTAGTTCCAGGTTTGAGAGAATCTTGCAAAAACCTTCCAGTCGAGAAATAGCGGTCAATGGTTTTTGCATTCTATACAACAAATTTTTTTTCACAATTAAAGCGATGGATTGGAAAACTCCTATTATAGGGCCGAAAAAAAAACTGCACCATTATTCCGTCCGGCAACCTCCAAAATATCATTCATTGAGTATTCCTCAACTGAAATCATCAATCGGAATGAGGTCATCGGTTCCCTCAAACGGGATGTTTCGCTGCGCCCGCTCTAAATGGTGCTTTGAAATCCGTTATGAAATTACTTGGGTTACTGGGAAAACGTATTGAGGTTGAATTATCAAACTTGACGTTTATAAATTCAATTGTTAGTGTTCCCGAAAGTAAACAAAAAGTGATGATGACATCTCCATTCCTGGGAATCCTCCAGAGAAGGTTGAGGCAGTGAATACTGCTTCATTATTAGAATTGCCAAAGAAATCATGAGAAAAGTACGTCTCATGGACTATCGCAAATAAATGGTGAAGTAACTGAAGAGACGTATAAACAAGAAAGGAAAGAATACAAAAATGAACGCAGAAAAACAAAAACAGAATATTACGGAAATAAAATAGGAAAATCTGAAAATAAATCGAAAACTACTTGGAACATCATCGACGAATTCACAGGAAGAAATAGAAAACATACAAAAATGGATATTAATCTGGAAATGAATGGAACCCTATTAACAGATGACGTTCAAATTGTGAAGAAATTTGCTACCAGTTATGTGAGGGCTGCCCCTGATATATTGTCGAATCATATAGGCCAAAATATGTCGCTACCACATACTTCTTCTGAATTAAATAACAAATCCATATTTTTGAGGAAGTGTCTGAACAAGAACTACTCGAAATACTGAAAAACATAAAAAATAAAGCCTCTAGTGGACTGTATGAAATTACGGTTTTTTAGGGTGTCTTCCCAGAAGTTTGGAAAACAGCAAAGGTTATACCTATACATAAAAAAAGTTCAAAAATTGAAATTGATAATTACCGCCAGATATCATTACTAAGTGTTCCATCTAAAATATTGGAAAAAATTGTATCACAGTTGTTGATTTCCTTGAAGAACACAAAATCTTTACTAATCACCAGCATGGCTTCAGGAGATGTTTTAACCTACCACCGAGTGAAGACGTGTGTTTGTGAGAGCTCCGTTAAAATTGTTTAAAAAAGCCTGTGCGAATAGTAAAATCTCAAGTTATTTTCACACTAGTTGTTCTGGGACGCGAAAGGATACCTCCTGAAAATTTTTGAAACTGGAAAGTGAACTTATTGAATATATACATTTGAAATTAGACTGAAACGAAGATGTCACTAGAAAATATTGGTGCACTCTCCTTGGAGCAAAAAGTAGACGTTATCTTAAAGACCGTTGTAAAAACAGCGATCGATATGGATAACTTATCTGCAGAAGTAAAGAATTTAAGAGAAGAAAATAAACTACTCAACAATAAAATAGATACACTCGAGAAACGATTGAACATTTTAGAATCACAGTCCAAACAAAACTGGCTTGTTTTTTATGGAGTTCCAGAAGAGAGGGAGGAAAATTCCAATGAATTAGAAGAACATATTTTGAATATATTGAAAAACAAACTAGAAGTTGTCATTTCATCGGAATCAGTCGAAAGAGTCTTCAGATTGGGAAATAGTAATACTGCTAACCGGCCAGCGGTTATAAAATTCACGAATATCAAATATAGAGATTTAATAATGAAAAAAGCAGTTCATTTCAAAAACTCAGGTTATGCTGTATCACCATACTACACAAAAACAGAAGTGCAACAACGAGCAGGATTCAAAAAATTTTTGAAGCAAGCGAAGGAAGTTGGAAATAAAGTGCAAATCAAACATAATAAACTCTATATAGACAAAAAGGCGTATACAATGGATGAATGTGAACTATATTTCGGATCCAATAATCAGGCGAAAGATGACAAGGAATCGGATTCTAAGATTGGTCCAAACAAGCAAGACAGCATCCAACAATCTGGGCAAAATACATTCCGTTCTTTGAGAAGTCAGAAAAGTAAATAGCTAGAGCAAGCAGAGGATACCTTCACCATAATGCACCAAAATATGCAATGTATTAAAAATAAAACTGACTACATTAACGCTTTCTTAGAGGATTATAATCGTGATCAACGAAATATTGATGTATTGTGCATTACTGAAAGCTGGACAAATAAAAATGAAGTATCTAGTTTAAATGTGAAAAATTTTAAGTTGGTTTCAAATTACTGTAGAACAATAGGAATTCATGGTGGAGTTATGATATATAGCCGAGCAAATTTGGATTTTGTTGAAGTCGATAACTTGAAGGTAGGAAATATTGAAAAAGAATTTGAATATTGTACAGCGAAGAGTAAATCAAAAAAAATCATAGTTATTTGTACCTACAGGTCTCCAACAGGCAAAGTAGATAGTTTTCTCAATTCCCTGTATGAATTACTTTTCGATTTAACTCAAACGTATAAAGGCTACAACATAATTCTATGTGGGGATCTAAACATTCATCTAGAACAGCAAAACAACGCTAATGACAATCTTATAACCTTACTAAACATGTTTAACATGTATCTCACCATAAATACTCACACTAGAATTACCCAACGCAGTGCATCAATTTTGGATAACGTAATAACAGATATTGATCCAAAATATATTTCAAACATTGAAAATGAATATTATGGATTCGGAGATCATAATGGACAAATAGTATCCTTCAGTCTACACTCTGGTCAACATCAACGGTCAGTTTATGAAATGAAAAGGATAATCAATGAGAAAAATGTCAAAAATTTCAAAATATTGCTTTCACAAATTGACTGGATTCCATGCTTGAATGAAACAAATACAAACAGCGCTTTTGAAAAATTCCACGCCATTTTCAATGATTGTTTCGAAAAATCATTTCCTCTGAAAAAAATTAATTTGAAAAATAATACCACCAAGGCCGAATGGCTTAGCCCAGCTATAAAAAACTCTTGCAGAAATAAACGGTGTCTTCTATACATAAAAAAGTTTACAAAAAATAAAAATATATTGAAATATATCTCAGATTATTGCAGAATATTAACTAAAGTCATAAAAAACTCCAAAGAATTGCACTTTCTGTGTCTGATGAAAAAAACTGATAATAAAATAAAAACTACATGGAACATAATAAATAATCATCTCAAACCAAAAAATGATATGAATATTCCAGATCCAATATCACTGAAGATGAATGATCAAATGACCGATCAACCCCAAGAGGTTGCTAATTATTTTAATTCCTATTTTCTCAATGTTGCAAGTGAAATGAACATAAATCGCGAATGTACTTATACCCCATCACACTTTATGAGAAATATACGCGTCTCTCATAATGGTTCACTTTTTCTGAGACCTGTTTGTGAATCAGACGTGGAAGTCGTAGTTAAGAGATTAAAAAATAAAAAATCTTCCGGGTACGATGAAATTCCGATCACGCTGTTCAAAAATGGTATTGAAATTTTGAAAACAGTTCTCACTCATCTGATCAACTTGTCATTGGCAACAGGTATTTTTCCAGATAGTCTGAAAATTGGCATTATTAAACCGCTATTCAAAAAAGGAAATAAAAATGAAATAACCAATTATAGACCTGTAACTTTATTACCAGCATTATCAAAAATTCTTGAATCAATAATGAAAGACCAATTAACAAAATATCTTGACTTACACAGCATATTAGTGAGAAAACAATACGGCTTTCGATCTGAGAGAAGCACAGGCGACGCTGCATTTGATCTAATCAATAATATAAATAACATCATTGAGGAAAAATCAATACCACTTGCCATTTTCTGCGATTTATCGAAAGCGTTCGATTGTGTTGATCACGCAATCCTTTTGGAGAAATTGCTTCATTATGGTATTCGTGGCACATCATACCAATGGATAAAATCTTATCTGGAAAATCGCAAGGTGTACGTGGAAGTGCAAACACTGAACCATACTTCTCTCTCGAAAATTCGATCAGAATTCGGAATTTTAAAATATGGTGTACCTCAGGGATCAATATTAGGACCTACACTATTCTTGATATATATAAATGACCTGGTACAGAGCTTTTCAACAATCTCTTTCTTTCTTTTTGCGGATGACACGAGTATTCTTAATTCAAACAAAGATATTGAGGAATTGATATCAAGCTCAGAAAGTATGATGAATGACATTCTGGACTGGTTCACAGCGAATAAACTCCTGATCAATTTCAATAAAACATTTAGCATGATTATACACCCAAATAAGTCTTGTGAACAACCTGAAATTGTTACAAAAGAGGGAACATTGAAGCCAACCACAGACACAAAATTCTTGGGATACATTCTTGATGAGAGGTTGGACTGGAGGATGCATATAGCAGCGATGAATAAAAAGCTAGCTAGTGCCATATATGCAATAAAAACTGTCAAAAACGAAGTGAGTTTCAACGTAGCAAAGACAGTATATTACAGTTATTTTCAGAGCACAATTTCTTACGGTATCGAATTTTGGGGAAATTCAGTAGAGAGCACCTCCACATTCATTATACAGAAAAGAGCGATTCGTACTCTTTTGGGCCTACGAAGATCACAGTCATGTAGAGAACATTTCTTTAATTTGAAAATTTTCACATTGACCAATATGTACATATTCAAAGTTGCCATAGCTGCTTTCAAAAGAAAACAAAATTTTACGAAATTTTCTGACATTCACAATCACAACACACGTAACAAAAATAATTTCTTAATACCATCGTTCAATTACGAAGTGAATCGAAAAGGACCATTATACATGGGAATAAAAATATTAAACAAACTGCCTAGCTCTTTCGAAAATATAACTTCATCGAACAAATTCAAGAAATTATTGAGGAAATTTCTCCAATCCAAAGTATACTATACCCTCACCGAATTTTTCGATGACTCATTTCAATAGTTCCTATCTTCAAGGAAAAACCTGCTAGGTACCTACTCTAAAATAATATACTATGGTTTAATATCATTTTCTTGGAAATCATCGTATCTTTCTCTCATGCTCTTTCGAGCGGAACTTATCATTGTCAATTTAAATATGTATTTTTAGGAGTTCATGAAGTTTCTTGGGAAATAAAATTTTTCTGTCTGTCTGTCTGTCTGTCTGATCAAAATCGGTCGAGACAGCTATTGCCAATAAATTCGAATTCATTCAAAGTAAAATTGATAAGGGAAAGTATGTGGTATCGATGTTTTTCGACTTGGCGAAAGCTTTCGATTCGGTGAATAAGGAAGTAGTAATCAACAAACTGTACAATGTTGGCATTAGGGGATTTCTACTCGAATGGATCAGGTCTTTCATATCGAATAGAAAGATGGTAGTAACTCTTCAAAACGAAGTTTCAAATACTCAAGAAATTATACTTGGTGTACCACAGGGGTCGATTTTGGGACCGATACTATTCTGTATCTATATAAATGATCTTCCCAACTATATAAGGCATGGACATACCATAATGTTCGCAGATGATACTACCATATCAGTTTCCGGGAATACATTAAAGGAACTAGAATTCAAAGTTGATTCAGTTATGGATGCTATGGCCTCATGATGCAATCGAAATAAATTGAAACTGAATATGAAGAAAACTATACATTTGGGGTTTTCTTTGAGAAAACCAATAACTCTAAGCAAAGTCCAGCTAGTTGACACTGCCAAACTTCTGGGTCTATACATAGATAAGACTCTATCTTGGGAGCCTCACATTGATCACGTATGTTAAAAAGTGAACCAGGCTGTATTTGCCATACATCAGATTAAGGAAGCACTTAACTTAGATGTTATCAAGACTCGTTAACTTATTTGCATATGGCCCAAAATATATTGATGTGGGGCACATCTATTGGCGCAAAGCGAGTATTCATTCTCCAAAAAAGATTGATCAGAACAATTTACGACATTGCACCCAGAGATAGATGTAGATCTGCTTTCTCAAACAACAAAATTTTAACAGTACCCTGCATCTATATTTACAAAGCTCTTCTCTACATTAAACTCAATTATCTCACTCACTCACTCAATCGGGAATCATCCGCCCATGAATATGAAACACGAAATAAAAAACTAATAACAATCCCCAAGCATAAAACATCAACATTCAAGAAATCGCTCTTATACAACGGTACGATACTATTCAATTTATTGCCACAAGATATCAGAGACATGCCTGTAGTTTTGTTCAAAAAGCAAATAAAAGAAGCTTTAGCAATCAAGGGATATTATAGCTTGAAAGAATTCCTGCATGGAAATCTGTAGCTCTTCATAATGTGTTGTTCTCACTACATCTCCGCTTCAATATTCAAATTTTATTTATATTCATATTTAATGTGTCAATGTTTTACATTACCTGTTCTGTGATTGTGAACATATTTTTTTATTTATATTCTTGCGCACATACTTGTACAACAATTGTTCACTTTTGTATTTAGCTATATATTTATCTTCTCTTGACGTTTCTAATATCATGTAAATGATCCAAAAGACGAATAAAGAAATGAAATGAAATAAACGATGTGTTTTCAATCATTTATGTAGAAGACTTACAACTGTTAGGGAATATTATTCCCTTACAGTAAGGAAGTCTTGACTTTTTCTTCAGGAAATTTTGTTTATAACATCAAAATTTACTAGCGGTTTGCGGAATATGATGTTATTGGACTATACGGAAGATCTTGGTGACATTCAGCATCACATTTTGGTGCATATTCAAGACAGAAACGGTGTTTTCGCATCAATTATTTGATCAGTTATTGAAAACGATGATTGAAATAGTTAAAATGGTTCTCTTCCTACAACCTGTTCAATTTTCCATTCGTTGGGTATGTTATACAGAATCAAGTATTGAGTACTGAATTCAGAAAGCTTCATTACTTTAGTGCGTTTTCAGTCTAAGTTTTAACAGGCATAAGCCCAAAATAATTTTTAAGGGAGTCAAATGACCCAGCATGAAGCATGTGCAGGACTTTACTATTATATGGAACAACAACTTCTCATACTATGCCGCAACTTTTCAGCGGTAACCTTAAATAAATACTCTTCCTAGAAATGGGCAATCACAACCAAATATTTTTATACGTCATTTTCGAAATGTTAAATTCTGAAAGACTGGTCACGAAGAATTCAGTACCGTACAAAAGTTAGTTGATTCTGCCGCTAAAAATGACGGTATGGTGCTGGAACCTGATAAAGTACTCCCATTTTGAAAAATATAGGATGACATCATAAGGAAAAGTTGTCAGGAAAAGTAATATATGCCAAATATGAAGTATCAGCCTTAAACTCGAGAAAAAAAAATAGTTTTTATCTTCCTATGATAAATCAAAATTTCAATGAGTTCGTATCAAAAGTAGATATAACCAAATCACACTATTATTAGTATACCATTTTTGAAAAAAGATGAAGTTGGGAGCTAACAAAAAAAAAGAGAAAAGAAAGGAACGTGAATTTCGAGAATATGCTTCAGTTCCATGGATATCATAGTGAGTCGGTTATAGCTACCTAGTAGTTTATATATGAATTTTGATTTATCATACAGGGACGATTGAAGAAAAAAGCATTATTTTCAATTTCAAAGCTACGACTTCATATTGGGCAGAATTTGTATTTCTTTCAGAAAATTCCTCATAGAATTATCCTACATTTTTTTAAATGAGGTACTGAATTATTGAAAATATTTAATCTTTCTGTTCTGCCCTGTATATTGTTCGATCAGAAGTCAATCTAAATGAATGTTAGTTGGTTTGTTGGACTGCATGATGAAAGCAGATTCCATGAATTTTTTGTTTTCTGTAATTTTCCCCTGTTGCTATCACTCGAGCGTCATTCCATTGTACCATCATGTGAGCAAATGTTCTGATAATTCTCCAATCTGACTGCTTTTGATCCATTTTGTGTTCACTCTCTCACAATTCCAGAGGTCACGACGTTTCACCGATATATTTTTGACAGCACGAACAAGAAATTCGATTAATAGAATTCTTTGTGTTTTCTGTTATGTTAGTTGTAAAGTATTTGTTGTTTCGAATGTTGTTCTAACATTACAACTGTTTCCGAACTGTTTTATCTTTACAGAGATTTTGTTCCATGTCTAAAATAGTCGCACCAAATTTCACCGATTATGATAGTACATTTTGATTCAACTGAAACCTTGAGGGATAGCTGATCTTTGTCCTTGATTATAGGCGCCCTTGGTGACAGCATCAATATCAAAAACAATTATATTTTGGATTAAAATCATCTTCGCCTCAATAGGCAACTCGTTCAGCCAGTACCTTCTACGAGCTGATTGCTTGGGAGAGGGATTACAAGAAAACGAGCGTTAACATCTGTTGAAGGAAAGTTCCAGTTTCGCAAAAAATAATGGACATATATCGAGCGCAGAATAATGAGCATCAATTAAGTCTCTCCGAGTGAAAGCTTGGGGTTCAAGGTTTTTCCCTTGTTCTTCTAATTTGACGGAAGTGATTGATTTCCTTTTGAGTTTCTGACAAGAAAGGAAAATACGATGATTCACACAGATCACTAGGGTAGGTGCATAGCAAAAAGTGTATCGAGATATACTGATTGTGAATGAAATAAGAAATTAAGATTTTTTCATGGTGAGATTATCTCGAAATCATTTCTATGGCAGTTTCAGTTTCACAGAAAACATTTTCATTTGAATATTCCATTTGGGTGATTAGATGTTGTTGACTGTTATGTCATCATTATTTAAAAAAGTGTCTGGAAGGATATGGTCACTGAGAAACCAAACATTTATTTTCAGTCATTTATATTGTTCATGGAATTGTGGAAGTTGTGATGCCATCAGGTGGTCTGCAAGATCACCAGATTTAACGCAACAATTTTATTCATATATCGTATGAAATATTCGTGCTGTTGCCGGATCTGAAACTCCATGAATATATCTGATAGTCTTTCTGGAATTCCAAAGTTGGAGTGGTTGCATAAATGAATAATTTTGAGCAAATCAATATAAATAAAGATGCATATAAAATCAGCAGAATTTCACAATATTGCGACGCAACTGGTGAAAAACATTCATAGGATTGAGCCTGTATCAGTTTACTCATAGTACACTCATATGCCTCATATTTCATTCAGAGACATTATACCCATCAAATATTTGATATTCCCACTTATAGTTGATAAAATGAAATCATGGAGAGAAAAAATAACATATATTTCCTAAGTAGAACACAATCGAATATTGATTCCTGAGTTGAATTGTATATTTCATGGCCAATTGGGTAATTATCTTCATCATCATTTCATAATCTATGACAAGTATTTGGAAATCAATCAGTCACCAAAGCTCACTGATCGAAGTGGAGGTCAACACATTGCTTTCATAGTGTCAGTATTTTCCCTCTTTAGAATAAATCCTGGAAGGAAAAAATATACCATTAATTTAGATTCATAGCTTTCAATATAATATTCAAACCATATAGACCGTGTGGCAGTGCCAGACTCTCCAGCCTCGCTTTAAAACAGAAAATAACATCGAAATCTGCCGAAGGAATTAACGTGCTTATGTATTATCAAGTTCAACAATAATTCTGATAGCCGACTATGTGCAGGCTGTCTTTCATCGGTTACATGAAGAAAACACCCTCAAAATACAGAAATTGTGAGAGCCTACTGTTTACCGACGATCTGGAATTTTACAGAAAAATTGAAAATGTACAAGATTGCTTTCGGCTTCAAGCCGATATAGATTCAGTTTTACTTTGGTCGGAAGAAAATGAGTTTCCTTTCAAGAAATCAAAGTGTGTTTTTCTAACTTGCACTAGGAAAAAGGAGCTGTTGAAATATCATTACGATATGAATAACGATGAACTAATTAGAGTTGAAAGAATTAGGGACCTGGGGATTGAGTACGATTGTAAGATATCTTTCAAATCTCATATTGATCATATAGTCTCCCAAGCATTCAGGACATTAGGTTTTGTATGGCGGAACTGTAAAGAATTCAAGAATTGGGAAACAATAGAACTTTTATATAAATTGTAAGTAGGATCTAAGGTTGAATATTGTACTATAAAATGGAATAACAGTAGTAGACTATCACATCATCGAAAAGGTACAAAATCGCCTGCTGAGATAACTTTATATAAAAAAAAAATATAATACCTCTCCAGACCATCATATGATAATAACAACTAATCCCAGATCTGAATTTAGCATCCACAGCTCAGAAACAATAAGACAAATAGCTTTAGTAACGACATGCTACAAATCTACAATGGAAAATATAATTGTCCAGATCTCAAATTGCTTCTGAGAGAGAGAATCCCACCTCGAGCAACAAGACTAAATGACTTCTTTGATACCTCCTTTCAAGTTAATCACCATTCACAAATAAAAACAATGTTGAAAGAAACGAAGAATGTCTTGCAGATTTCTGAACCCATCTCTGAACTAGCTTCTATAACATTTTCCAGTTGTTTGTATGAATATTCCAGGTAAAATGTATTATCCTCTGAATTTCCTGTTATTTTTTGTTTTCTCATGTATTAAGGTTCTCATAACCTGTTTGAAAATGATACAAGCTGACCTCAAGCTTGCACGAATGTGTTGCGAGAAAATGCAATGAAAACCACAATTAACATTCCACCCATTGAAAGATGAACATATTTCAGAGTGAGATTGAAGGATATTTAAGAGGCATACTGTTTGGGAGTATACAGTGTGTTCCAGCTAATGCAATCGATAAGTTTCACATTGAATACCCTTCAACGCTTGAAGTTTTCGCTGGTTTCGACTTGTTCCAGCCCCAAATATTTTCTCTTAAGAAGGCAGACTGACCGATCTAATACTCGAGGGTATATCCAGTCTGACCGTGAAGTTACCCTTGGCCTTTGAAATGATGAATTGAAATTATACTCTTTTTCAAGAATTAGGTAGAGAAATTAAGCTGCCGTTTCACGATATTCACTCCACGGTACTCCCTGGAGAGACTATGAAGTAAAATCCGGGTCAGGGGGTCACAGAGTTGCGATCAAGCCAGGATATCCTCCTGTTGGATAGGAACAATGCATTCAAATCAACAAGGGATAGAAAACATTGTTTTCAAGAAAAGCCTGAAGAAGTCAAGATATGTTTTCGCCTGGGATTCGCCTATGCCCATGAACTGTGTCTGTCAATACATGTAACATACAATTGTTCCATATTGATGCCCTTTGCAATAGACCACAACCCTGACATCAAACCCGCCCTCCTCATCAACCCTGCATGTATGCATGGCAACTACTTAAATATCGATAGCCTGATTAATTCGTATGATCGTTCCTTGTTTTAATCAAAATGTAAATATATACACTGTTATTGAATTCACGGATCGATCGGTTTTCGTCAGAATGAGCCGCATGTAAATTGGTTACAAGTATGAGCATTTTGCTTGGATTCTAATGCAAACTGGGCGTTCGTTGGGGGTGATTTAATCTTCTAAAGGTAAAAGTGATCGTCGCAATTCATGTGATTACTCGGAGTTTTTGGCTAAAGACCTCACTGGTAGTGGAAATGTACACATATAAGTATGTATTATTCAAATATATTCGACGTCGGATATTCGGGAAGAATATACAGTTTAAAAAACTCATTTTGGAATTCCTCCCTCCAGGACATTGCAAGTCCGAACCAATACTTTGAATCATCGACAGTTACATAGTTTCGTTTCAGAGAGGTGAGCGTGTTTGTGAGTGAAGTATGTCGTGAGATCAATCGTTGAAGGTGCTTCCCGGAACCTTGGCTATTTATTTCGTGCCAAGTGAAGTATTCACTTTTCGTCTATTGATCCGCCTTATTGTTGTAACTTGGACACCTTTCCTGTCGAACTTTTTTCACTAGGGAACTTCTTTCAATAGTTTCAATGTTGGAGTTGGGTAGCATAAGAGGTTTTTTGTGAGGCATGGAAACTTCAGAAATTAAAAGTAAATGTTAATTACTATCTCTTGTCCCTCGATTCACGCGTTGGTCTTTGAAAGTTACAGGACTCTCCTGCTTTCATGTGAATCTGTATATAAGAATTCTGAAAAACGAGAAAATGAGCCCAACAACTTCTGTGAATGGAATCCAGCAGCCTCAATAATACTATGTCCAACTATAAAAAAGGCAAATTCTTGTCAATCGAGCTGAAATTCATCCATACCACGTAATCTATTTTCGAGTTTATAGTTGCATTTCCACTCCCACCTGCTAGAGAGAAATTACTTAAAAAATACAGAAACTGCCTTGTTCTGTTCATATTTTGTTGATTGTTCACTGAAAAAGAACAGTGAGTAACATAATATACTGTTTTTTTTTCGTTACGTTTTTCACATAGGAGGTTTATAGATACTGCTTCCTAATGACACACTGTATTTTGACTATCTCAAAAAATGCAGCATAGAAACGGAGATTTTTGAGCTGGGATTTATAGATGCTGTTTCACTCATTTGTAAAAGAGAGTAACTTCTTTCATGAGGTTTCAGAGTTTTTTTTTCAAAGGAAGTGATAATTGCATTTCTCAAGCACTTAGGTTTTAAAATGCTGCACTTTTCCCTCGGAAATTAGTGTAAAAATATACAGAGTATTCGAATAGAGAAAAATATTGTTTTTACTTTCATTTGTTACTAACTTTCTCCATAGTTGAACAGAATAGGGATCGCTTGCTTTGGATTCATTGAAATATTCTTCATCTCGTCGAAAGCTATCCCGCTGCTTACAGCCACCGATATTCAATCGAGCATATCTCAACGTTCAATTTACTCTGATATGTAAACGGCAGTATTCCATTGTATACCGACGATTCCGTACGACCCAATCAAATTTGCACAAACGTGCCACCGAATCGCTCTAACTAGCGAACCAACCGAAATTCTCATTTCGCGATGCAATATGTGTTTGCATAGACGAATGTGTTTCTAGCTATGCTGCGGTCGCGTAGATTAAAGCGAACGCATTGTTCCTCAGTATGGTGGGAGCCCGCATGCAGCTGTTTCTGAGAGGCACAGTATCACATACTAGTCCCTAGCACATTACTGTTACGATTTTTCCACGCAATATCCGACTTCTGGCATCACTGTTACGATTTTTCCTTACAAAATCCCACTTCTGACACCACTGTTACGATTTTTCCTTGCAAAATCCCACTTCTGACACCACTGTTACGATTTTTCATTGCAAAATCCCACTTTTGACCCCACTGTTACGATTTATCCCTGGGTTCGTTTATTAAAACACTGAACTTCTTTCATCACAACTCTCTATCACAAAACAATACTACAATATTAAATTGCTCCTAAGTGGTCGTAGAAAAATTCATATTTCATTATGCAGAGTTGTTGTAAACTTTCGGACATGAAATAGTATATTACACATCGAGGTGGGAAGTGATTCATTCTTGTTTCATGAATTCCACTGCTGACTGCGGGTATTCAATTCCAATTGCCCAAGAAATTCAAGAAGTCGAGAAAAATACGAACCTGATAAACGAAATTGTAAATACTGATTTTTCATACACGCGAATAACTCAGATCGAACGGGAGCACACATAAATTTACCAACTGGGAAGAAACGTAGAACCAAAACACAAATTGCCAATATCGAAACTACCCTCTCGTTATTATTACTCAATATACAATCAGTAAGAAACAAAACTAATGAACTCTTGATCTTTCTTGAATCGCATAATATGCCAGATCTCGTTTTTCTCACTGAACACTGGCTGAGGGATGACGAACCATGTTGGATTCCAAATTATGTCATAGTAACGAAATATTGCAGAAAAAACTCAGCACATTGTGGAACAATGATTCTAGCGAATGATAAAATAGGCACTGATCTCATATTAGTGAACATTGATAAGTATGCCTATCTTTTAACAGGTAATGAATCTGAATTCTCTTTGGTGCATGAAAAAAAGAATAATATTTATATAATTTGCGTTTACTGATCTCCTTGTTCCGATGTTAAAAACTTTTTAAATAAACTTGAAACTCTTTTGTCAAATCTACCAATTAACTCAAATATTGTACTAACAGGTGACTTTAATATTAATTATGACAATGAAGAGTGTATGGTAAAGCAGGATCTACATAACTTATTGACTTCTCTAAACTTGACAATGCATGTTGATGAACATACAAGAATATCCAGGTATTCAGCCACTATCATTAACTATATCTGTTCTGATTTAGAAAAAGTGAATATCAGCTGTAAGACTGTTCCCGCAGATCTTTCAGGCCATGAAGCTCCTATCTTCGAAATGTCACTCCAAACAGTAAATGTAAAAAGTAAATATAGATTCGGAAGAATGTATAGCAAGGCGAACTACGACTCATTTGAAAACCTATGTAATATAACACCATGGGCAAACGTTTTGAACTTGGATGATTCAATCAACATGTTTCAAAACTGCCTAAGAGATATATTCGAAAAATGTTTTCCAATAAAAAAGATTAAAATCAAAAATAAAGAGAAAAAGCCCTGGATAACTCAAGGTATAAGAAAATCGGCAATAACCTTGAGATCACTACATACTATTAAAAAATTCATAACTGATGAATTTTTCATATCATATTTCAATTCATACAGGACGATTCATAGAAAACTAATAAAGCTTGCCAAACAAGAATACTTTGAAAACAAACTATACAAGGCTGAAAATAAAACAAAAGAAAACTGGGCTATAATAAATAAATTACGTGGGTAAAGTAATATATTGCCTACCAATGCTGATATAGATTCTGACGTGTTGAACAACTTTTACTGTACGATAGCACAAAAAATAACATCAGAATTACAACCGACAATTCATCCAACAGAGATCATGAATAATATAAATATTCCAGTTAACTTTCACCTATTTGATACTGACGTATATGAACTGAAGCAGACTATAAATGAAATGAAAAACAAAACGTCATCTAGTTATGATGAAATAAAAGTTAGAATTTTAGAAAATCTCACAGAATACGCTTCAAACATTTTTGTTGAGGCCATAAATAAATCATTTCATTCTGGCAGATTTCCTCCATGTCTGAAACTAGCAATAGTTATTCCGATTCATAAAGGTGGGGAAATGAATGATCCATCAAACTTCAGGCCTATATCATTGCTTCCGACAATCTCAAAAATAATTGAAAAACTTGTTAAGAAGAGAATGCTGAAATTCTTGAGTAATCATAATATATTATGCGACTCTCAATTTGGATTCCAAAGCCATAAAAACACAGGCGATGCAATCTTCTCTTTTCTGGAAGATGTGTATATGGGTTTAAACAATAACGAATCTATTGGGGCTGCGTGGACCATGAAACACTATTATTTAAACTTCAGTGCTATGGCTTTAGAGGATTGTCATATAACTGGCTTTGCAGTTATCTAACAGACAGGAAGCAGGTAGTTAAACTCCAGGGAAATAAATCGCGTATTGAGAATAATACAGCAGGTGTACCACAGGGCTCGGTTCTGGGTCCTTTTCTATTTCTGCTTTATTTGAATGATCTGGTGACTGTTGATATCAGAGGAAAGTTCACTCTTTTTGCAGATGACACCACTATCCTTTGGCGTGGGACAAATGAAGATAATCTCAAAGACATCATAACTCTGGATCTCTATAAGATTAAAAAATGTTGCTATTCAAATTCTTTATGTTTCAATACAAATAAAACAAACATACCTAGTTTGCTTCAAGTTCAATTTCGACGACCTACTCATAGTACGCTATAGTTAACAAAACTCACACAAAGTTTTTGGGGATATTTATAGATGAAAAATTAAAATTCGATGAGTATATAACAAATTTGTGCAAAAAAATTGCATCTGGCTACTATGCTGTTCGAGTTGTTTCTAATGAACTCAATCAATCCTCAGCCAGAACTGTGTATCTCTCCTTGATCGAGTCGCACTTAAGATATGGAATTGCCTTTTGGGGCTTATGTAGTCAGCAATTACTGAAATCAGTATTCATTCTACAAGAAAGGCTCTCAGATACATATGTTACGCAAAATCTCAAGACCATTGCAAGCCACTGTTCATCAGTCAAAAAATCCTAACTGTATCTTGTTTTTTCCTTTCAGATACCGTGTGCCTAATACACAAAAAATATTATAACTCAGCAGCAAGTTATTACATACGTTACGATACAAGAGGAAGTAGGAATATACCCTTGCCAATCCCAAAATCAGAAATTACCAAATTTTCTTTGATATATGAGAGCAAGAAAATATACAACCACCTTCCAATGTGCTATAGGGCAATAACAAATTTTAAAAAATTCAGAAAATCAGTTAAAGAAGTACTTCTGCAAAAAGCCTATTATGACTGAGGGGAATATTACCATGATACATTTTAACTTAGTATTATCGATGCTCACTTATCTGTGATTGTTTATTTATTTAGTGATTATCTACAATGGTTTAAATATTTGTCCTATTTATGTGTATTCGTCTATGTACATATGTTTTTAACTATATAGTGATGGTTCATTTTATTTCATGATTTTAATATTATATTTTAACACTTAGACTTTATAAACTTGCAGTAGCTTTGTCAATAAGGATTCCTTAGACAATAAAGCATATTTGATTGGTTGATTGATTGATTGTCGTGAGATCAGTTAGTTAACCGGGACGCAAAGCGTAGAGGTTAGCTATGATCTCGAGACAGGAATTAAACTTCCTACCGAGGTTTGTATACTCTTTTATTCACAACCGTCATATTTCGATTGAAATCAATAAATCCTTGTTTCGTTCTGAACATATCTAAAATATCACATTTAACGGCAAATCACCAAGAACGCGGTTTTCTCAGAATAATAAAGTAGATATATTGTTACCGTGACTACGGGGTTTACAATTGTCACCAATATAAGTAAATGTCAGATAAAGTCTAGAATAGATGAAACGAGGGCGGGAAGTGGGGGCGGGAAGAAGAGGTGTATAATGTGACACTTCTCAACCTTCAATGACGTCAGTAATGACAGCATTACATATGTGGTTGTGAATAAAAAAAAAAATACCAACCTTGTAAAGCTTTTCAATTCATCCTGGAGCATGAAACTATCGAAAACACGTTATGCAGCTCACTATCCAATTTCCTGCAGTATCCCCTTAAAAATCTTCGGAGAGCTTTTCGCCGAGGAAGTTTCCATCAGAAGCCTTTAGAAGGATTTAATATTTTTCCGGAGCTCATAGCCGTCGGGCAAAATTATTGAAAAGCTCGAATATTAAACCGGCATATCCTTTTTCGATCACAAAGAAAAAAGTTTCGAGCAGATTTCTCGCGAGGAAAACAGCAGGCCGTGTTTGCAGGGAAATCTTCCGGGAATGCAGCGAAGTTACAACTAGTTGGGAGTTATTCGAAGTGGCAAAGTTGAGGAGTCATATTTTATTCATGACCGTGGGCATTGCAAATTTCGTATTGATCTATGCATACATGTTGAATTTTGTATAATGAGGATGGCACGACGCATAAAAACCACGGTGCTTCGAAGTATACCTGAAATATCGAAAACCAAATTTTCTATATCCCACATCCAGGAAATCGAATCAAACGTATATCTAATAAAATCCCTTGAGTTCATTATGCCAAGTTTCACTCCTTCATTTACGAAAACATTGTTGTCCAGGGTTTGGCAACTGAGGTGGACTGAATTTCCATAAAACTGAAATCATTACTAAGGGAAATTTTCAATCTAGTCTACAAAACGGCATGTTATAGTATATTATGCAACGATCGTGTATTAATAACCATCACATGAGAGTTGCATATGCTATTTTATATACACCCAATAAATAATGAAGAACTAAAAATATTATATTATTAGGTATTTACATTGAACACAATAATAGTAGGTAATCAATCGTATTTCTTTGAAAAATTCTACAAAATTATAATTAATGGTATAACCACGGAAAATAAAACAATGAGAAATGAAAAAAAAACAATGAAAAATATCTCTGCCGAGGTCAGGATTTGAACTCGGACGTATTTGATGATTGCCATCGCCATTGACCACTCGAACATGAGGGCTAATTGGATATACTCGAAAATAAAAACATATGTATTGCATTTGTCAAATGAGAAATATAATTCTTTCGATTGTATTTTTTTCTTGTCTGAGACATCTGTGGAGGAGTCCCTGGTAATTCTTCTATATCACTGCTATAAGACATCTTCATTCGATTATCGAAAATTGACGAAATTCTTCAAAATTTCATTACCTACTGATTTTGACTTGACAAACGTCAAAATGCAAAGCTAGCACATCATGCTTGATTGAAAAATAGTGGGTTTCTATTGGTTGAAAATCTGTATCGTAATGAAAATCTGTATAATTAACCCTAAAATATGAAAAATGGACAGGTTCCTGGCAGCCGAGCTTGTGCACTTCACATGGAAAAATGCTTTTCTTTTTGTGGTCAATTTTAGTGTTTTTCCATTTATTATTTTAGCCAAAAATAATATTCACTGATACAATACAAAGCAGGTGCAAGAAAAAGTCACAGAATTTTTCAAATCTTTGCTTGAATATAAAAAATTATGTTCATTCAATTTTTTAACAATTATCATATGTGAGGCTGTAGCTACATTTACGTCGATGTAACTTGGAATGATATATTAATGAAATCCAAAACGGCATACAAATCAAAATCACGAAAATTCCCCACAAAAAGAAAAGCGTTTTCCCTTATGAAGTGATATTTAATTATATATTTTTCAACACTTACAGATGAATTACCTGAGCTAGCTCCTTTCCTTTATATATTGTGGAGATGGATACTAGAATTCACACTTTTTACACCAAAAACAATGCAGAAAATTGAACGCCACCATTACCGATAACCAGAGATGCTAAAGAGTTAGTATCATAATGTAGGACAATACTAGACCGGCGGCTGACTTATTATTTCAAAGACTGTAATTGATGATTCGGGAGATGAATATTTACTGATACGAGTAGAGTAATTTTTGTGCAATTTTCTTAGATATACAGGGTGTCCCTTAATTTTTCTAGCAAGCGATATCTAGGTTATTGGAAGAGCTGGAATAATAAATAGAAGTGGCAGCTTGCCGAGCATCGAATGGGCTCTCATAGAACACACTCAAAATACTCCGTTTTCGGTTGTATCCTAAAGAAGAGTTCCCCACCCCTATTTTATCATATAGAACCCTCCAATTATTTCCGCAGAAATTGAATCATTATATAATTGTTTATCTGTCGACAAACTTATTTTGGAAATTCAAAATTAGCTTGCTTTTATTTTTCAGAAACATTCTTCATTATTGCATTTTTCGTTTGCATAAAACAAATGTTGTCAGAAATATTTTTCACGTTGTTATTCTCTCAGAATGTTCCTCTGCGCTCTATTTTCATATCACGCCTATTATCCTGAATAAAATTTGACTCCAGTATCATTTCACAATGATTGAGAAATAATGAAGAGTAAAGCAATGTTTGCACGTTAATCTCATGATGAATGCTGGATGTGAAAAACAAAAAATTGGTTTTACATGTTGTGAAAACATTTGTGCAAAAGTATTTATGAGGTATCTTCTATAAACCATTTTTTGTACAAACGAGAAGTGTGATCATGAAGCAAGTAAAAGAAAAAAGGAAGCTAGGTATGGATGTACAAAATAAGTTTGTCGTCATATGGGCAACGATTTATTGATTCTATTTCTGCGAAAATAAATGAGGGGTTCCATTTGAAAAAATAGGGATGGGGTTGACTTTTTAAGGATACGACCGAGAACAGAGTATTTTGAATACATTCTGAAAAAGACCATTCGATTTTCGACATGATGCCAGATTTTTCATTAGTCTTTTTTCTCCAATAACCGAGAGATCGCTCATCAAGAAAACTCCGGGACCACCGGTATATTGGTAGTGTTGTTCGAGATTCAGAGTACTGTCTATAGTAACAGCCAGAAATTTCCAAGTATTAAAGTTGATGAGATTATATTTGTACTTTGTTGTTACTAACATTACTTCTCTCTTATCAGTATTCAACTCGAGTATATTGATGTTGAGGAATAGTATATTATGTAACGATCATGTAATGATGGTTATCAATATATGGGCATAAACCGGGATACGAAACGAGCCGAAGGTGAGTTTCGTATGGTTTATGCGACTGTATTATTAACCGTTACATGAGAGTTGCATACGCTTTTTTATCTACACCCAATAAATAATGAAGAACTGAAAATATTATTATATTAGGTATTTATATTGAACACAATAATAGTAGGTAATCAATCGTATTTCTTTGAAAAATTCTACAGAATTATAATTAATGGTATAGCCACGGAAAATAAAACAATGATAAATGAGAAGGAAAAAAAAATGAAAAAAAGTCTCTGCCGAGGTCAGGATTAGAACCCGGACGTTTCTGATCACTGCCCTCGCCATTGACCACTCGGCCATGAAAGCTCATTCGACTTGAACGAAAATAAAAACATGTGTTGCATTTGTCAAATAAAAAATATAATCCTTTCGATTGTATTTTTTTCTTGTCCAAGACATCTGTGGAGGAGTCGCTGGTAATTCTTCTATATCACTGCTAAAAGACATTTTCATTCGATTATCGAAAATTGACTAAATTCTTCAAAAATTCAATACCTACTGATTTTGACTTGACAAACGTCAAAATGCAGAGCTCGCACATCATGCTTGATTGAGGAATAATGGTTTTCTATTGGTTGAAAATCTGTATCGTAATGGATTTCATTCTATAACGGGTTGTGGGCATATAAGTGTATTATTAGAGTACGGGTGTAGATAAAGTTATTTCCATAACACTCTTTTCATTTTATCAACAACTCCAGGCAGACGATAATCGCTTACAGAGAGAAGTACTCTTTGGCCAATACCGCATCGCCTTTGCAAGCGTCTGCCACAAATGCAGATGAAACGTCAGAGCAGAAAACCTGCAGATCACGGCTCAGAAACCCCGAAACACCTAAAAATTAAAATTGTTCGTTCCGTTAACCAGTTGACGAACGTCAATCTTCAGAAGTCGAAACTTGTGCGAGCAATGGATTAACGAGGCTTTACCTTTTACCGTGAGAATACCCAGGCGAACGTGCTAACCTCTACACTTCCGATACCACTAACACTAAAACCTGACAGTTCACTTCTCATTACTATCACTCACCTGTACAGTGGCTCCCCGATGGTCTCCTTGAACCACAGCACCATGGCGACGGCGTCGTCTTTGCCCTTCGGCCTGATGTCGCAGGGCAGGCCCTGCTTTCTGCCGAGAACCCCTTCAATCGAATCCATGGGGACTGCAACAATAATTCTTGCGTTACAATCGTTTCGAAGCCTTCGGTCGGCGAAGTTTCATTTGTAGAGAGAGCGTTATAGGGAAAACTTTGCTGATTAGGAGGCCGGGGTGGGAAGAGTCTACCTAGGGATCGTACGCGTTCGGAGAAAGTCTTGGAGGTGTTCGGGGGGTTGGGAGGAATGGGCCTATTCGAACTTGCGAATTAATGTTCAATGTGTTCACAAATGATCGTAAACAATGTAAGGAATAGAATATTTTCAAACAGGTAGAGAAAGCCTTATATTGTTGAACGTCTGTGAAGATTGATATGTAGAGACGCAAGCCAAGACTTGGTAACACAGAGTACAAGAATACCAATTGAACATACTATTTTCAGTTTCAATTGCACGAGTGCATAAAAATCACCGATAATTTTGCAAGAAAGCGTGATATCTAAAAATTGCAAGTTTATTTTCATATTTTGGCGAAAGTGTCCGAGTCCGAAGGACGAGAGCTTTTTTACAAAATATGAAAATAACCGAATGCAATTTGAATAAGATATCACGCTTGAATGCAAAATTATCTGGTCATTTTCATGAACGAATGTAATTCATTGGAATATTTCACGAATAAAGAAATTCTCAAGGAAATGTTATTATTTGTTCATTTATACTTTCCTTTATAGATTGTATGGAGCACTCACCAGAATGCGAAATGTTTTTCTATTTTTTGAAGTATATCTGAGATTCATTTGTGTTGTTTACTGACGTCTAGCGATATGGTTGCAGATGTGTTGTTATGTTGACTTGATACAATGCTAGTACCGCTGTAAGTTTTCGATAATTGCATTGCTCTTATGGGGCATTTTATATATGAGGGAAATATTCCTGCAAATCTTTGAGAATTCGACAGCAGATATCATTCAAAAACAAAAATCGCGAATTATTTCATTAAGAAATGATTGGTGTTTTGAAATTGCTAAAGGAATTACTTGGGTCACTGTGGAAACATATTAAGGTTGAATTGTCAAATATGACGTTTATAAATTCAATATCTGATGATCTCGAACTTTTCTAGCGATTTGCGGAAAACAATATTTACTAGAAATTTGATGTTTGGCTTTGAAGTATAGTTCATGAAGATCGATATTTCCAACAATCGAACAATTATTCATTACTTTTGGTATGATCAGAAGTCGACCTGGGGTCGAGATATTTGAAAGAAGCTTCATATTTTTTTTTTGGTAAAACAAGTCCAATTTGTCAGCAACTTCTCGTATATCTCAAATTTTGCCTATCAAAAAACTAATAAGAACTAATATATATGTATATATATATATATATATATATATATATATATATATATATATATATATGCAAGATGAATTTTTTCTGGGTTTTTATCCGTTAGGTATCTTCTGATTTGTTCGACGTTTCGAATTCCATTTTGAATTCATTCTCAAGAACTGTGAGACGAATATCTGTCTATACCGTCCTGGTCAATCACTCCCCTTACGAAGTAACCAAGCAAGAGTAAGCAAAGACTTCAATTGTCTGTTCTCCATGGAAACTGGTATTTATAATACTTACTTCGTAAGGGGAGTGATTGACCAGGACGGTATGGACAGATATTCGTATCACAGTTCTTGAGAATGAATTCAAAATGGAATTCGAAACGTCGAACAAATCAGAAGATACCTAACGGATTAAAACCCAGAAAAAATTCATCTTGCATATTGAAGATCCGTGAAAACATTAATTTCTACATAATACCTGGATGGGCAGGATACAACCTCAATATCGGACCTAGTCGAATAATAACTGAGGAGAATCATTATAAATACCAGTTTCCATGGAGAACAGACAATTGAAGTCTTTAATATCGCAAGGTTTTCGGGCTTGAGGGCCGTGTATTGGAATTTTTAATTCCGGAGCTTTCGGCTACATCTGCGGCAGCCATCTTCAGCGGCGTAGTCGTAGGTCAACTCTCCTGTGCGAGTCTACTATGACTGGTGTTACATCTGGAGGTGGCGACTTGTTCTTATGAGGTTGGATCGTGTTCTGTCGGACGTCGGATTCTCTGGATATGTCGGACCGTGGCGTTAATTTATTCAGAACCGGATGCCAAATTTTGTTTAGACTTAATCCTTCTTCCTTCCTATTGAAATTATCTTTGTGTTTATATATTTCAATTGCTTCCCGGTATAAGCGAGTGGAGTAATGTTTGGTCGTTGAGAGAATTGAAGTCTTATCGAACTGGATGTTGTGGTTTTCTATAAGGGCATGTTCCGCTACAGCTGATTTTTCAGTTTGCCCTAATCGACAATTTCGTCTATGTTCACTGATTCGTGTCTTGAAGCTGCGTTTGGTGGTTCCTACATATACTTTTCCACACGAGCACGGAATCCTGTACACCCCAGCATTAGATAGTGGGTCTCTAGGATCTTTAGCAGATCTCAGGTGTTCCTGTATTTTCCTCGTGGGTTTGTATATTGTTTTGATATTGTGTTTCTTCAATATTTTGCCAATGCGATCCGTGGTACCCCTCAGGTAAGGCAGGAAAGCGGTTCCCGTTGGAATCACGTCTTTTGATTTTCCGGTTGTTTTAGGTTGTATTGCCCGTTCTATATCTCTGTCCTGGTATCCATTAGCTCGTAGAGCGTTTCTGAGGTGATTAAGTTCATCATTCAGAAATTCCGGTTCGCAGATTCGTTTCGCTCTATCAACCAGCGTTTTTATGATGCCCTGTTTTTGTTGCGGGTGGTGATTGGAGTCTTTGTGCAGATATCTGTCGGTATGTGTCGCTTTGCGATAAACTTTGTGGCCAAGTTTACCATCATTCCGCCTCGTAACCAATACATCCAAGAAAGCGAGTTGCTCGTTTTGTTCAATTTCCATGGTGAATTGAATTCTTGGGTTGACATTGTTTAGATGACTCAGGAATGATCTCAGCTCTTCTTCGCCGTGATTCCAGATCACGAATGTGTCATCCACATACCTTAACCAGCATTTGGGTTGTTTCGCAGCGGTCCTAAGTGCTATTTCTTCGAATTTCTCCATGAAGAAATTTGCTATAACGGGACTAAGTGGACTCCCCATTGCGACTCCATCCTTTTGTTCATAAAGTGTACCATTGAATTGGAAATACGTAGTTGTCAATGTTAGGTGTAGCAGTGCCATTATATCTTCTGGAAATGCGTCCCTCAGGTATGTGAGAGCCTGTTCCAGAGGCACGTTTGTGAATAACGACACTACATCGAAACTGACCAGGATATCCCCCGGGGATACCGACAAGGTTTTTAGTTTCTCCACAAAGTGTTTCGAATCTCTGACATATGATTCCGTGTGGCCTATCATTGTTTGCACCATTCCTGTCAAGTACTTCGCTAGGTCATACGTTGGTGATCCGATTGTACTCACTATAGGTCTCAACGGTACGTCTGGTTTATGAATCTTCGGACGTCCATATAGTCTGGGGGTGACCGCTTCCGATTTGCATAAAGACTTTTGTGTTTCTTGGGGAATTGATGATTGCTTAATCAGTTTATTGGTTGTTATAAACTGATTAAGCAATCATCAATTCCCCAAGAAACACAAAAGTCTTTATGCAAATCGGAAGCGGTCACCCCCAGACTATATGGACGTCCGAAGATTCATAAACCAGACGTACCGTTGAGACCTATAGTGAGTACAATCGGATCACCAACGTATGACCTAGCGAAGTACTTGACAGGAATGGTGCAAACAATGATAGGCCACACGGAATCATATGTCAGAGATTCGAAACACTTTGTGGAGAAACTAAAAACCTTGTCGGTATCCCCGGGGGATATCCTGGTCAGTTTCGATGTAGTGTCGTTATTCACAAACGTGCCTCTGGAACAGGCTCTCACATACCTGAGGGACGCATTTCCAGAAGATATAATGGCACTGCTACACCTAACATTGACAACTACGTATTTCCAATTCAATGGTACACTTTATGAACAAAAGGATGGAGTCGCAATGGGGAGTCCACTTAGTCCCGTTATAGCAAATTTCTTCATGGAGAAATTCGAAGAAATAGCACTTAGGACCGCTGCGAAACAACCCAAATGCTGGTTAAGGTATGTGGATGACACATTCGTGATCTGGAATCACGGCGAAGAAGAGCTGAGATCATTCCTGAGTCATCTAAACAATGTCAACCCAAGAATTCAATTCACCATGGAAATTGAACAAAACGAGCAACTCGCTTTCTTGGATGTATTGGTTACGAGGCGGAATGATGGTAAACTTGGCCACAAAGTTTATCGCAAAGCGACACATACCGACAGATATCTGCACAAAGACTCCAATCACCACCCGCAACAAAAACAGGGCATCATAAAAACGCTGGTTGATAGAGCGAAACGAATCTGCGAACCGGAATTTCTGAATGATGAACTTAATCACCTCAGAAACGCTCTACGAGCTAATGGATACCAGGACAGAGATATAGAACGGGCAATACAACCTAAAACAACCGGAAAATCAAAAGACGTGATTCCAACGGGAACCGCTTTCCTGCCTTACCTGAGGGGTACCACGGATCGCATTGGCAAAATATTGAAGAAACACAATATCAAAACAATATACAAACCCACGAGGAAAATACAGGAACACCTGAGATCTGCTAAAGATCCTAGAGACCCACTATCTAATGCTGGGGTGTACAGGATTCCGTGCTCGTGTGGAAAAGTATATGTAGGAACCACCAAACGCAGCTTCAAGACACGAATCAGTGAACATAGACGAAATTGTCGATTAGGGCAAACTGAAAAATCAGCTGTAGCGGAACATGCCCTTATAGAAAACCACAACATCCAGTTCGATAAGACTTCAATTCTCTCAACGACCAAACATTACTCCACTCGCTTATACCGGGAAGCAATTGAAATATATAAACACAAAGATAATTTCAATAGGAAGGAAGAAGGATTAAGTCTAAACAAAATTTGGCATCCGGTTCTGAATAAATTAACGCCACGGTCCGACATATCCAGAGAATCCGACGTCCGACAGAACACGATCCAACCTCATAAGAACAAGTCGCCACCTCCAGATGTAACACCAGTCATAGTAGACTCGCACAGGAGAGTTGACCTACGACTACGCCGCTGAAGATGGCTGCCGCAGATGTAGCCGAAAGCTCCGGAATTAAAAATTCCAATACACGGCCCTCAAGCCCGAAAACCTTGCGATATTACAACACCGGCCGTGAAAGCCTACATTCTTTCAATTGAAGTCTTTGCTTACTCTTGCTTGGTTACTTCGTATGGGGAGTGATTGACCAGGACGGTATGGACAGATATTCGTCTCACAGTTCTTGAGAATGAATTCAAAATGGAATTCGAAACGTCGAACAAATCAGAAGATACCTAACGGATAAAAACCCAGAAAAAATTCATCTTGCATATCGAAGATCCGTGAAAACATCAATTTCTACATAATACCTGGATGGGCAGGATACAACCTTAATATCGGACCTAGTCGGATAATAACTGAGGAGAATCATTATAAATACCAGTTTCCATGGAGAACAGACAATTGAAGTCTTTGCTTACTCTTGCTTGGTTACTTCGTAAGGGGACTGATCGACCAGGACGGTATGGACAGATATTCTTCTCACAGTTCTTGAGAATGAATTCAAAATGGAATTCGAAACGTCGAACAAATCAGAAGACACCTAACGGATAAAAACCCAGAAAAAATTCATCTTGCATATCGAAGATCCGTGAAAACATCAATTTCTACATAATACCTGGATGGGCAGGATACAACCTTAATATCGGACCTAGTCGGATAATAACTGAGGAGAATCATTATAAATACCAGTTTCCATGGAGAACAGACAATTGAAGTCTTTGCTTACTCTTGCTTGGTTACTTCGTAAGGGGACTGATCGACCAGGACGGTATGGACAGATATTCGTCTCACAGTCCTTGAGAATGAATTCAAAATGGAATTCGAAACGTCGAACAAATCAAAAGATACCTAACGGATAAAAACCCAGAAAAAATTCATCTTGCATATCGAAGATCCGTGAAAACATCAATTTCTACATGTATATATATATATATATATATATATATATATATATATATATATATATATATGTGATGCGTTGTTTTTATATGTATGTAAATATATATATATATATATATATATAGTGGGGTGTTCCAGCAAGTAAAGGAGTTCTCTATTAAGTTAGTCCAAGCTTTCGGGAAACTTTATTTCCATCATCAGGAAAACTACAATAATATATAAAAAAGTTGTAAAGTAATTCTAAAATATTAATTGCTAATGACTTACATCTTATTTGAGGTTGGTTACACTGATGTTATGGGACATTGTTGACGATGAAACATGATACATACAACTTCTTTATATATTATTGTAGTTTCCCTGATGATGGAAATAAAATATATATATATATATATATATATATATATATATATATACAAGATGAATTTTTCTGGGTTTTTATCCGTTAGGTATTTTCTGATTTGTTCGACGTTTCGAATTCCAATTTGAATTCATTTTCAAGAACTGTGAGACGAATATCTGTCCATACCGTCCTGGTCAATCACTCCCCTTACGAAGCAACCAAGCAAGAGCTAGCAAAGACTTCAATTGTCTGTTCTCCACGGAAACTGGTATTTATAATGACTCTCCTCAGTCATTATCCGACTGCGTCCGATATTGAGGCTGCATCCTGCCCATCCAGGTATTATGTAGAAATTGATGTTTTCACGGATCTTCGATATACAAGATGAATTTTTCTGGGTTTTTATCCGTTAGGTATTTTCTGATTTGTTCGACGTTTCGAATTCCATTTTGAATTCATTTTCAAGAACTGTGAGACGAATATCTGTCCATACCGTCCTGGTCAATCACTCCCCTTACGAAGCAACCAAGCAAGAGCTAGCAAAGACTTCAATTGTCTGTTCTCCACGGAAACTGGTATTTATAATGACTCTCCTCAGTCATTATCCGACTGCGTCCGATATTGAGGCTGCATCCTGCCCATCCAGGTATTATGTAGAAATTGATGTTTTCACGGATCTTCGATATACAAGATGAATTTTTCTGGGTTTTTATCCGTTAGGTATTTTCTGATTTGTTCGACGTTTCGAATTCCATTTTGAATTCATTTTCAAGAACTGTGAGACGAATATCTGTCCATACCGTCCTGGTCAATCACTCCCCTTACGAAGCAACCAAGCAAGAGCTAGCAAAGACTTCAATTGTCTGTTCTCCACGGAAACTGGTATTTATAATGACTCTCCTCAGTCATTATCCGACTGCGTCCGATATTGAGGCTGCATCCTGCCCATCCAGGTATTATGTAGAAATTGATGTTTTCACGGATCTTCGATATACAAGATGAATTTTTCTGGGTTTTTATCCGTTAGGTATTTTCTGATTTGTTCGACGTTTCGAATTCCATTTTGAATTCATTTTCAAGAACTGTGAGACGAATATCTGTCCATACCGTCCTGGTCAATCACTCCCCTTACGAAGCAACCAAGCAAGAGCTAGCAAAGACTTCAATTGTCTGTTCTCCACGGAAACTGGTATTTATAATGACTCTCCTCAGTCATTATCCGACTGCGTCCGATATTGAGGCTGCATCCTGCCCATCCAGGTATTATGTAGAAATTGATGTTTTCACGGATCTTCGATATACAAGATGAATTTTTCTGGGTTTTTATCCGTTAGGTATTTTCTGATTTGTTCGACGTTTCGAATTCCATTTTGAATTCATTTTCAAGAACTGTGAGACGAATATCTGTCCATACCGTCCTGGTCAATCACTCCCCTTACGAAGCAACCAAGCAAGAGCTAGCAAAGACTTCAATTGTCTGTTCTCCACGGAAACTGGTATTTATAATGACTCTCCTCAGTCATTATCCGACTGCGTCCGATATTGAGGCTGCATCCTGCCCATCCAGGTATTATGTAGAAATTGATGTTTTCACGGATCTTCGATATACAAGATGAATTTTTCTGGGTTTTTATCCGTTAGGTATTTTCTGATTTGTTCGACGTTTCGAATTCCATTTTGAATTCATTTTCAAGAACTGTGAGACGAATATCTGTCCATACCGTCCTGGTCAATCACTCCCCTTACGAAGCAACCAAGCAAGAGCTAGCAAAGACTTCAATTGTCTGTTCTCCACGGAAACTGGTATTTATAATGACTCTCCTCAGTCATTATCCGACTGCGTCCGATATTGAGGCTGCATCCTGCCCATCCAGGTATTATGTAGAAATTGATGTTTTCACGGATCTTCGATATACAAGATGAATTTTTCTGGGTTTTTATCCGTTAGGTATTTTCTGATTTGTTCGACGTTTCGAATTCCATTTTGAATTCATTTTCAAGAACTGTGAGACGAATATCTGTCCATACCGTCCTGGTCAATCACTCCCCTTACGAAGCAACCAAGCAAGAGCTAGCAAAGACTTCAATTGTCTGTTCTCCACGGAAACTGGTATTTATAATGACTCTCCTCAGTCATTATCCGACTGCGTCCGATATTAAGGCTGCATCCTGCCCATCCAGGTATTATGTAGAAATTGATGTTTTCACGGATCTTCGATATACAAGATGAATTTTTCTGGGTTTTTATCCGTTAGGTATTTTCTGATTTGTTCGACGTTTCGAATTCCATTTTGAATTCATTTTCAAGAACTGTGAGACGAATATCTGTCCATACCGTCCTGGTCAATCACTCCCCTTACGAAGCAACCAAGCAAGAGCTAGCAAAGACTTCAATTGTCTGTTCTCCACGGAAACTGGTATTTATAATGACTTGGTTGCTTCGTAAGGGGAGTGATTGACCAGGACGGTATGGACAGATATTCGTCTCACAGTTCTTGAAAATGAATTCAAAATGGAATTCGAAACGTCGAACAAATCAGAAAATACCTAACGGATAAAAACCCAGAAAAATTCATCTTGTATATCGAAGATCCGTGAAAACATCAATTTCTACATAATACCTGGATGGGCAGGATGCAGCCTTAATATCGGACGCAGTCGGATAATGACTGAGGAGAGTCATTATAAATACCAGTTTCCGTGGAGAACAGACAATTGAAGTCTTTGCTAGCTCTTGCTTGGTTGCTTCGTAAGGGGAGTGATTGACCAGGACGGTATGGACAGATATTCGTCTCACAGTTCTTGAAAATGAATTCAAAATGGAATTCGAAACGTCGAACAAATCAGAAAATACCTAACGGATAAAAACCCAGAAAAATTCATCTTGTATATCGAAGATCCGTGAAAACATCAATTTCTACATAATACCTGGATGGGCAGGATGCAGCCTCAATATCGGACGCAGTCGGATAATGACTGAGGAGAGTCATTATAAATACCAGTTTCCGTGGAGAACAGACAATTGAAGTCTTTGCTAGCTCTTGCTTGGTTGCTTCGTAAGGGGAGTGATTGACCAGGACGGTATGGACAGATATTCGTCTCACAGTTCTTGTAAATGAATTCAAAATGGAATTCGAAACGTCGAACAAATCAGAAAATACCTAACGGATAAAAAACCCAGAAAAATTCATCTTGTATATCGAAGATCCGTGAAAACATCAATTTCTACATAATACCTGGATGGGCAGGATGCAGCCTCAATATCGGACGCAGTCGGATAATGACTGAGGAGAGTCATTATAAATACCAGTTTCCGTGGAGAACAGACAATTGAAGTCTTTGCTAGCTCTTGCTTGGTTGCTTCGTAAGGGGAGTGATTGACCAGGACGGTATGGACAGATATTCGTCTCACAGTTCTTGAAAATGAATTCAAAATGGAATTCGAAACGTCGAACAAATCAGAAAATACCTAACGGATAAAAACCCAGAAAAATTCATCTTGTATATCGAAGATCCGTGAAAACATCAATTTCTACATAATACCTGGATGGGCAGGATGCAGCCTTAATATCGGACGCAGTCGGATAATGACTGAGGAGAGTCATTATAAATACCAGTTTCCGTGGAGAACAGACAATTGAAGTCTTTGCTAGCTCTTGCTTGGTTGCTTCGTAAGGGGAGTGATTGACCAGGACGGTATGGACAGATATTCGTCTCACAGTTCTTGAAAATGAATTCAAAATGGAATTCGAAACGTCGAACAAATCAGAAAATACCTAACGGATAAAAACCCAGAAAAATTCATCTTGTATATCGAAGATCCGTGAAAACATCAATTTCTACATAATACCTGGATGGGCAGGATGCAGCCTCAATATCGGACGCAGTCGGATAATGACTGAGGAGAGTCATTATAAATACCAGTTTCCGTGGAGAACAGACAATTGAAGTCTTTGCTAGCTCTTGCTTGGTTGCTTCGTAAGGGGAGTGATTGACCAGGACGGTATGGACAGATATTCGTCTCACAGTTCTTGAAAATGAATTCAAAATGGAATTCGAAACGTCGAACAAATCAGAAAATACCTAACGGATAAAAACCCAGAAAAATTCATCTTGTATATCGAAGATCCGTGAAAACATCAATTTCTACATAATACCTGGATGGGCAGGATGCAGCCTCAATATCGGACGCAGTCGGATAATGACTGAGGAGAGTCATTATAAATACCAGTTTCCGTGGAGAACAGACAATTGAAGTCTTTGCTAGCTCTTGCTTGGTTGCTTCGTAAGGGGAGTGATTGACCAGGACGGTATGGACAGATATTCGTCTCACAGTTCTTGAAAATGAATTCAAAATGGAATTCGAAACGTCGAACAAATCAGAAAATACCTAACGGATAAAAACCCAGAAAAATTCATCTTGTATATCGAAGATCCGTGAAAACATCAATTTCTACATATATATATATATATATATATATATATATATGAAAATTCTCATCGTTAAACGAAACGAAACGTTCTCGAAACTTATACGCAAATTCCTGTTCAAATGCCAGTATCTCTTGTTTGGAATCTTCGTAAGTAACATTTGTCAAATATTTCAAAGTTGACAAAACATTTTTTTCTTCAGGTGGGGGAGCCATCCGATATCTCTTTCCCCATGATTGTATTTTATCAACGACATGACACACGTATCCATTTTCAATAAAAACGCCGGACTAGAGAAGGAAACAATCTCAATCCGTGGAAAAAAATACGGAAATTCGAGTTGTGATGTGTGTTAAGTTTCAGTAGTAGTATGGTTCATAATTCGAATAAATGATGTTCATTTTCGAAATTTGTTATTACAATATTACAATCATTTATAATGAAATACACATTGGGAATCACTGAAGCTTCCAAAGTTTGACGATTATACTATGTCTTTGATTTTCTATTTTAATAGAAAAAAATTGGGTTTCGGAGCAGTGATATCACAGAGTTATTAATTAACTGTACCTGACAAATTGAAAAACAAAGTAGGATTTTCAGCATTTTTTCATAGTAAAAATCAATTATGGAATTTCAGAATGGAAATAATTGATGTGTGTGTATTGATCAAAAAATGTATTCGAAGTTTTCTGGAGAAAAGTGGAAAATTTTGTCTTTTCCTCTTCTCATTCCAACCAGCTGTTTGGAAATGGTGATCATAGTCGACCATATTCAATTTGGAAAAAGTGGCTCCTACGCCGCTATTTTAAATGAAAATGGCCACCTGTAGTATATCGAGGAAAAGAGAATTTCATGACTGATCGAATGATTTGAAAAAATATACAGGGATTAGTTTGAAATTTTCGACTTCAGTCCACTTCCTAGAAAACCGGAAGGGATGTGCAATTGTTTCATCTTTGGAAATATTGTCCCATCGAAACTGAAAACCTCACAAACAACTGCACTTTGAGTGAAACAAATTCAAAATCAGCGTCGATATTTTCTAGTGAAAGAAAAGATGTGTGATGATCATCAGAGAAATGAAGAAAATTTGGGGTGTAATTCGAAAAGTTAATGTTTCCTGACATAATGTGTTCCTGTGCTTAAGGAAGCATGGGTCGTAGTTTTGTGAAAAAAATTGGATACGAATCTGTGATAATTTTTGTCAAATACGGATTTTCATCGGTCAGGTCAATTCAGTGCATGAACACTGATTGGGAAAGTAAATTTAGGAGAAGTGAATTGTATTGAAGTTTTTGTGGTTGCATTTCTTCAATTTTTGCAAGACCGTAGCTTTCAATAATGAACAACATTTTGGGGTACTTTGTATAGCCAGTAAAACAATTAGGTTTACCATGGACACATCTCAGAAATCTGCCTGGAACTGCCACCCGAGCTTCATTTGTAGTAAAATATCGAAACACGAACAGAAGAATAATTGTTTGAAATTTGTTTAGCAGGAAGTTTCGATGAGTTGAAAGGTACTCCACTCTACCGTTTGATACTCCGCACGGAAGCATACTCCATACAATAAAGGAAACTGAAACTGAAATAAACATTTTGTGTGGATTGAGTCTTCAGTTGCATGACTCGAAATTAGATGAGGAGTTTGAAATGATCTTATTTGAACACTTCGTGTCGAAAAAGTTATAGTTTCATGAGTTCATAATTCGATGTCAAGATTTTAATGGAATATATTTCAAAGGAACTCTTTTCATTTGTTCCATTTGAATTCCGGAAAATGTTTGAAACCATAATTTGTTCTACCGATAACCTACTGGAATACCTTGAATAATAGAAAAACATTGTGGAATACTATGTGATATGCTGAGGAATAGAATGTTGTGTTATAATGAAAAAAAAAGATGCTTTGTGCCCAATTAATTTGAGCCATACAAAACACTTCATCTCCGAATGACACAATTTTCCTTTACGTCGAAGATGGTAACTACTCTGTAGGGGTATGGCCCAGCTCTTCAGGTTGACTGACAGTCATTCGATATCTGAAGTTAAGCATCGCCGAGCGCGGTTAGTACTTGGATGGGTGACCATACAGGGAAATATCGTGTCGAAAGAAAACATCAATTTCTACATAATACCTGGATGGGCAGGATGCAGCCTCAATATCGGACGCAGTCGGATAATGACTGAGGAGAGTCATTATAAATACCAGTTTCCGTGGAGAACAGACAATTGAAGTCTTTGCTAGCTCTTGCTTGGTTGCTTCGTAAGGGGAGTGATTGACCAGGACGGTATGGACAGATATTCGTCTCACAGTTCTTGAAAATGAATTCAAAATGGAATTCGAAACGTCGAACAAATCAGAAAATACCTAACGGATAAAAACCCAGAAAAATTCATCTTGTATATCGAAGATCCGTGAAAACATCAATTTCTACATAATACCTGGATGGGCAGGATGCAGCCTCAATATCGGACGCAGTCGGATAATGACTGAGGAGAGTCATTATAAATACCAGTTTCCGTGGAGAACAGACAATTGAAGTCTTTGCTAGCTCTTGCTTGGTTGCTTCGTAAGGGGAGTGATTGACCAGGACGGTATGGACAGATATTCGTCTCACAGTTCTTGAAAATGAATTCAAAATGGAATTCGAAACGTCGAACAAATCAGAAAATACCTAACGGATAAAAACCCAGAAAAATTCATCTTGTATATCGAAGATCCGTGAAAACATCAATTTCTACATATATATATATATATATATATATATATATATATATATATATGAAAATTCTCATCGTTAAACGAAACGAAACGTTCTCGAAACTTATACGCAAATTCCTGTTCAAATGCCAGTATCTCTTGTTTGGAATCTTCGTAAGTAACATTTGTCAAATATTTCAAAGTTGACAAAACATTTTTTTCTTCAGGTGGGGGAGCCATCCGATATCTCTTTCCCCATGATTGTATTTTATCAACGACATGACACACGTATCCATTTTCAATAAAAACGCCGGACTAGAGAAGGAAACAATCTCAATCCGTGGAAAAAAATACGGAAATTCGAGTTGTGATGTGTGTTAAGTTTCAGTAGTAGTATGGTTCATAATTCGAATAAATGATGTTCATTTTCGAAATTTGTTATTACAATATTACAATCATTTATAATGAAATACACATTGGGAATCACTGAAGCTTCCAAAGTTTGACGATTATACTATGTCTTTGATTTTCTATTTTAATAGAAAAAAATTGGGTTTCGGAGCAGTGATATCACAGAGTTATTAATTAACTGTACCTGACAAATTGAAAAACAAAGTAGGATTTTCAGCATTTTTTCATAGTAAAAATCAATTATGGAATTTCAGAATGGAAATAATTGATGTGTGTGTATTGATCAAAAAATGTATTCGAAGTTTTCTGGAGAAAAGTGGAAAATTTTGTCTTTTCCTCTTCTCATTCCAACCAGCTGTTTGGAAATGGTGATCATAGTCGACCATATTCAATTTGGAAAAAGTGGCTCCTACGCCGCTATTTTAAATGAAAATGGCCACCTGTAGTATATCGAGGAAAAGAGAATTTCATGACTGATCGAATGATTTGAAAAAATATACAGGGATTAGTTTGAAATTTTCGACTTCAGTCCACTTCCTAGAAAACCGGAAGGGATGTGCAATTGTTTCATCTTTGGAAATATTGTCCCATCGAAACTGAAAACCTCACAAACAACTGCACTTTGAGTGAAACAAATTCAAAATCAGCGTCGATATTTTCTAGTGAAAGAAAAGATGTGTGATGATCATCAGAGAAATGAAGAAATTTGGGGTGTAATTCGAAAAGTTAATGTTTCCTGACATAATGTGTTCCTGTGCTTAAGGAAGCATGGGTCGTAGTTTTGTGAAAAAAATTGGATACGAATCTGTGATAATTTTTGTCAAATACGGATTTTCATCGGTCAGGTCAATTCAGTGCATGAACACTGATTGGGAAAGTAAATTTAGGAGAAGTGAATTGTATTGAAGTTTTTGTGGTTGCATTTCTTCAATTTTTGCAAGACCGTAGCTTTCAATAATGAACAACATTTTGGGGTACTTTGTATAGCCAGTAAAACAATTAGGTTTACCATGGACACATCTCAGAAATCTGCCTGGAACTGCCACCCGAGCTTCATTTGTAGTAAAATATCGAAACACGAACAGAAGAATAATTGTTTGAAATTTGTTTAGCAGGAAGTTTCGATGAGTTGAAAGGTACTCCACTCTACCGTTTGATACTCCGCACGGAAGCATACTCCATACAATAAAGGAAACTGAAACTGAAATAAACATTTTGTGTGGATTGAGTCTTCAGTTGCATGACTCGAAATTAGATGAGGAGTTTGAAATGATCTTATTTGAACACTTCGTGTCGAAAAAGTTATAGTTTCATGAGTTCATAATTCGATGTCAAGATTTTAATGGAATATATTTCAAAGGAACTCTTTTCATTTGTTCCATTTGAATTCCGGAAAATGTTTGAAACCATAATTTGTTCTACCGATAACCTACTGGAATACCTTGAATAATAGAAAAACATTGTGGAATACTATGTGATATGCTGAGGAATAGAATGTTGTGTTATAATGAAAAAAAAAGATGCTTTGTGCCCAATTAATTTGAGCCATACAAAACACTTCATCTCCGAATGACACAATTTTCCTTTACGTCGAAGATGGTAACTACTCTGTAGGGGTATGGCCCAGCTCTTCAGGTTGACTGACAGTCATTCGATATCTGAAGTTAAGCATCGCCGAGCGCGGTTAGTACTTGGATGGGTGACCATACAGGGAAATATCGTGTCGAAAGAACGTACAGCTGCAGTGGAATGGCATATCATAGCTCGCAGACAATATATCAATGAGCACAAGATATATTGAGGATATGCCGTCCTTCGGAGGAGACGTGAAGCCGTCGGTCCCGAGTCCATGGATGTTGGGCTCGTTAAAGATCCCTACCTCTGGTTGGAATACCAGAGGGTTCGGCAAAATTTCCGGTTGGGGAAAGTGTGCTCACCGGCGTCGGTGATTGGCCTTGGTAGCGGAAATAGGCCGGCGTTAAATAAAGAATTGAAAATAACAACTACTCTGTACTCACCAGTGTCATTGAATTCTATACGAACATGTATATGATCATCTCATAATCGATTCCGGTCGTTATATCACGACCTGAAAAAAATATTTCTGTGGGGAATCCAATGCCCGTTATCGTATTTGCCAAGGAAGTAGTTGAATTTTGGCAGATGTCTATTACCAAGCTATTGTGTAAATATTTACGAGCTTTGAATACTATTTCTTTCAAATCATTCGGAGAAATGAAATGAACAAAAGACGAATATTTTGTGAGTGCATATATCTTTCCTGTCCGTTCGGTTCTGAGATAGTGACTAATGAGAATAATATCGTTTCAGGGATAGATCGTTTCGTATAACAAATGTTTATTACCTTCCTCCTACGCATAGATAAATTTTTTTGTGGGTTTCATATTCATTTATGTACATGTATTACGTAACATATACAGGGTGATTCACGGTGGATGGCATATTAAACGTTCTTGAAAATACAATGCATATTCCGACATTCTCTAATCAAATAAAATATTTTTGACAATGCAGTATTTCCACACCTATTAGATGGTAGTAGCAACTTTATATTAATTTATATATATATTTTTGGAATCTACCGTATTCAAAATATGAATCAATTTTAATTTTTTTTTTCGGAAATCATGACCTCTAAAAATGCTGATATCATCAAGTTGAGAAGAACTGTGGAAACGAGATTTAGTTTGGACTTAGAATTTCAATACTTTATTCTCAACAGGTATTCACCCAATTACAGAGAAAAAATAATGAATGTACATGCTAAGTATTTATAGAAGTTTCTAAAATAATTGCTATCACATAAATGAGAGATACTATTGAAAAGATGACACATGGAATATATTGGGAATTGTTGTAAGATATTCGTTCTAGTAAATGTATTATAAAATGTTTATACAGAAATGTTAATGGCATGCACTGTCTTCTCTCGGGAGCATCTTTGAATTTATGAACTTGACAATGAAGATTCGCAATTACCAAGTCCAGTAGATTCATATTAGTGTCCACAATGTTGTTATATTGATTACAATGAAGAAAACTCATAAGATCAATTATCACTCTAGATTTATGATCTGTTGAATCATTGCAGAATGAAGGCAGCTAAGAACGCAACATAGCCATCTATACATACGGATGGAGGTATATAAATGGTGAATATAAATATGAGTTGGTCAGAGAGTCTGAACTCTCAATCAATCAATCAATAAACGGAAATGAATCGTGAATCTCATCAAGATCCACAATTGAGGCATTGAGGGTGCATCTTGGTGCTAGAAATGCTCCGCCACCAGTTTGTAGTCCTGCTCTTGAGAAGTTTCGATCTTTGCGGAATAACGAGTACGTCACTTCACCGTCTAAAACTTTGTCTGATAGCCAGGATTAGGTGATACCTTTGAGGTTAACTACACTTCAGTCTAATCTACGTAACATCGATATAGGGCGATAAAAAATTTAGTTTTTTCGTTTGCTTGAGAAAGTGACTGAAAATTGATTATTTCGAATGGATTATCCTGTATATTATAAAAAAATCAGGAAGCTGTAAATAATTTGCTTACTTTTGATGTATATCATGAGTATACCAAACCAGTCAAGTTTCGAAATTATGAGCATTTATTTGTGAATATGTCCCTTCAGAATGGTATTCCCTATCGGTATTTTGTGAGCAGGTCATAATCACTAACTGAGAGTAACGTTGTGATATCCTCCCAACGATATCGACATTTTTCTCACTTCAGGAAAAATAAAATCAATTCTTATTTCGAAAATGATCGAACGGTATGGGGAGATATGAAGAGAAGTTTTCGGGATATCGTTGTAGATTCCGAAAATAGTATTATATAGGGTTTTCAATAGAACTGACATCACCGCATTGTTGAAAATATTTTAGTTGGGCGGAAAAGATCCGATTATGCTCTCCTTTCAATTTTCGAAGTGATCCGTAAGTCTGATGTGCCATCCACCGTGAATCACCCTGTACTTCTACTAAACTAATCGAAGTGAATATCATTGTTTTCTGTTGTATTGTATTATATTGAATGACACTTTATAAATTCCAATGAGAAGAAAGACATTTCAAATGAAAGAAGAAGGTGAGGTCCGGAACGTGTCAATAGGTAGACATTTTTTTTTCGACCTCGTCTTCTGAAAGAACAATTCGTTACATCAAATCATCTCTCGAATAATTCGTTCAGGTCAGTGTCAAATTACCTACTCAGTAGGTTTTGGATGGCAACTATCAGAAAACAACTACTCCCCTGGCTGATACCACGAAGGGCATTGAATTATATCCGACCAGGTGCCAGTGCAGGTTTCTTCACAGAAGTAAATCCTGCATTTGCTTTCGTCGATACAAATGAAGGAATTGATTTTCAATTATAGGGACGGACACACTTGCAGACCGGTTTCGGGCTATTTGGCCACTCGTCAGTGCAAGGCAGTGCCATCATCAACATAAAGTCGATGACTTCCAATAATTGAAAATCAAAATCCTTGATAGTATCAAGCCCCGACCAAAGCTGATGCGAACAACGAAGTTATTGCCCCATCTACCCATGGACGAGGTATTCAAAAACAAACCGAATTCGCCGATTTTTAATTATCGGAGGTCATCGACTTTATGTTGATGATGGCGCTGCCTTGTACTGACGAGTGGCCACATAGCCCGAAACCGGTCTGCAAGTGTGCCCGCCTCAATAATTGTAAATTCATTCCATTCTTTGTATCTCCAGAAGCAAATGCAGGATTTTCTCTCAAGAAGAAACCTGCACTGGCACTAGTCGAATATAATTCAATGCCCTTTGTGGTATTAGCCAGGGGAGTAGTTATTTTTTGACAGGTGCCAGCCAAAACCTACTGTGTAGGTAATTTGACACTGGCCTGAACGTATTGTTCGAAAGATGATCCGATTTAACGCCAGTCTTCAAGTATGCCTATCGACTATGTCGGTTGTTTTTACAATTCTTTACTTTTCAATTTGAAACTAAGTTGAAAATGAGCACTTTTTCGAATGATTGTGACGAGAAATATTGCACACCTCCTCACTTCTCGATTTTGTATCGTACTAGAACGCTACCGTCGTTCAATAAGGCCCGTCGGCAGCCAGCCATTCATTTCATTCAAAAATAAATTACGGAATAATGGACGACTTCGGCGATGATTGAAATTCTAGCGGCAAAATCAATAAGAAATATGGAAGTCGGCCGTAATATTTCACCGAATTGAAAAATATTCGAAAGCCGATAGTGATAGCGACGACACTTTGATTAAATTTTGCATTTGTTACGAATGCTCGGATGATTGATGTCCCGGATAAACAAACGCCGGATTGAAGAGAAATGTAAATAGAAGAAGTATCGGATGAAAAGGCAATAAAGGACGCGGATCTTTTATTAAAACTTTTTGCGGCTCAGACTTTTTTAATAAACGCTTGTGATGGAGCTGGCGACAGTCGTCCGACACCTCATGAGTGATTATGAGGAATTTCGGAGTTGTTGACATTTCGTGAAATAGACATTGTTGAAAAAATCACCTGAAAATTCTAAAGAGATTTCTCATGAAAGAATGTAGGCTTTCACGGCCGGTGTTGATACATTCTATCTCCCTGTCTTGGTAACCATTAGCTCGTAGAGTGTTTCTTAAATGGTTTAGTTAATGGTTAAGCTAATGGTTATCAAGACATGGATATAGAACGATCAAAGTCTACCAAGAACCCACACCCTGAAACAAAGGTCGAAACTCCACCAACAGGAACCGCTTTTCTGCCCTACCTGAAGGGAACCACGGATCGCATTGGAAAAATCTTGAAAAAGCACAACATCAAAACTATTTACAAGCCCAGGAGCAGAAACACCTGAGGTCTGATAAAGATCCGGAAGAGCATCAACTACTACTCTTACTGTACCATGTGTTTTCTAAGCATAGCCTGCAGGTAATGTTTCACTGTATAGTTACAACCGGAAAAAATGTCAGCCATTTTCAATATTAGCTTAAAAAGTTTAATAAATAATATATCAAAATAGCAGACGCCGTAAAATACTTTAAATTTTTTTTTTTCGAATTTTGAAAAGTGGCTGTTGCAACCTTCAAAATCAGCAGCCATAGTTATTTTTCAAATTTTCTAGAGGTACGTTATAACATATTGGAACGGCAGACGTCGTAAAATACTTTAAAAATTTACTTAATTTTCATACCTGACTCACCTGAGGGACCCCAAACCTACCGCTGCCGGGCTTAGCTAGTGCCCATTGCTTGTTTACTGGGTATAGAAGTCTCACTGGACGAAATTTCAGATACCGTAAAGAATGTGTTGTCAGATTTAAGCTGGCTCTTACACTATATATGTAGGAACCACTAAACGTAGTTTCAAGGCACGGATTAGTGAGCACAGTCGAAATGGTCGGTTGGGATAAACTGAAAAATCAGCTTTCGCGGAACACGCCTTTTTCGATAATCATAATATTCAATTTGATAAAACCTTAATCCTTCAACAACAACACATTTTTCCACTCGCGTATACCGTGAAGCAATTGGTATATATAAACATGAGTATAACTTCATCTGGAAAGAAGAGGGACTGACCCTGAACTAAATTTGCCATCCCGTTCTTAAGACATTGACGACAAAGCCAGACAGAAGTTCAGAATTCGACGTACGACAGAACACGGTCCGACCACAAGATATCAACAAACAAGTACCTCCAGATTTGCCATTAGTCATAGTAGACTCACAGGAAGGAGTTCAACTAAGACCACGCCGCTGATGTAGCCGAAAGCTCCGGAACTCAAGATTCCAGGACACGGCCCTCAAGCCCGAAAAACTTCCAAGATATCTCATATAGGCCGAGCCGTAATGACATATTACTGCGACCAATATTTCAGTCTGCCTATGAAAGAGAAATCACTTGAAGCCAAAATAAATCCCAATCTGTGAAAAATTCACACGCTGTGTGGTACTTTATATTGAACACAAAATCAACATTTTTTGCAATGCACTGTAAGAATATCCCCCATAAGTTCTCATCAATCCAGGAAAAAACTAGTTCTAGTTGAAATGGGCATACTGAAAAAAGCTGGTTTCATCAAAGATTGTAGACTTTCACGGCCGGCAACTGATGAATTGTTAGAAGTTCCCGGGCTTCTCAGCCGTGGTCCGCAGGTTTTTGGGCCTGTCGTTTCGTCTGCATCTGCGGCAGACATTTTCAAAGGCGATGCGGCAATGGTCGAATTATTTTTCCCTGCTGGGAGGCTTTGATTTTATGTGGTTCAGATGACGTGTCATTATTTGTCGGACCTAGAATCGGACTGTCGTTAACTCTAATTGATTCCGAAACCATTTTTTCTTTCATTGGGAGGATCCGTGTATTTTGATTAGCTGGCATCTATGTTGTGTGGATGTTTAGGCTCACTTCTTTGCGGTTGAAATTGTTCTTATGCTTGTGAATTTCTATGGCCTTCCTATAGAGCCTGGGTTGATAGCTCATAGTTGTGTCCAGCACTTGCGTTCCGTCGAAGTCGATATCATGATCTTCCAACAGAGCGTGTTCGGTCACCACCGATTTTTGTGTTTGGCCATATCGACAGCTTTTTTGTGCCCGGTTAACCGCGTTTTTATGCTCCTTTTCGTGGTTCCGATATAGACAGAACCACAACTACACGGTATTCGGTACAATCCCGGTGTGGATAATGGATCTCTTGGGACTTTTGCAGATCTGAGGCTTTCCCAACGTTATATTTTTTATTATATCAACCTGAAAATCACAGAATGTTAAATGACATTTATTTCTTATCTGAAAATATCAAAATTTTGTCACAAAACAGGCGTTATGTACCCCTCTGCTAAGGAAATATACAAATAATTTGCGATTTCTAGAGAAAAATCATTTGCATATTTCTTTATTTCGAAATGTAAATGCATGGAAAAAGCCCACTTTCAGTGCCTTGAATGAGCATGTAGATATAGTGTTTTCAGAAAGGCATTATGAAAGAACTTCTGCTGTAGACTAGGAAAATGCCCTACTATATTTTTCAGTATGAGTGACAATTTGATTTGTATATCAAACTCTCCATTAATTTAAGCTATCTTCAAATACTGTTGCTATGTTCAATACCGTGTAATAGAAATTGTTTCTACTGCAAATGAGAAATAAGTATTGGCCTCTGATTTATCCACCTCCAATTTTCTGTTTTGATTATCCTAAATGAAGAATATCATCAGTATATTTGATTGAACTTCTGCTCTTTACCTGGGAAAAAATTGAAATAAAATATAATGGGGATTCGATACTTTCTTGAATGACAGCTGAGAACAATCAAGTGTCATTCAAAGTCCCATTCTTATCCAGCGATATTAAATACGCTTTTCAATAGTGCTCTCTTATTACAACTTTCATACAAGTACTTGTGTAATTAATTTGCAACTATGAAGAAATCTCATGAAAGAGTTGAAGGGTATCTTTCTGAACGACATGTTATCTGATTTCAATTGAATTCCTTGTTATCAAGAAATACTTGCATGGTAAACAGTGGAAAGGGAATGTAGTTAAGGCCGGTACGTGTGAACCCAAGTGAATTTTTCATTGAGACATGAAGCTGGAGCCTAGAACTTGATGGGCTCGAAGAAATCACGAGATTATGAGTTGAAATTGTTGTCAGATGCAAAAAAATACCATACAGATTGTTTCACAGAAGAACAAATTGAGTCGTTGTCCTTATTTCGAGTTACCAAACAGCCAAATCGTATGCTAATCTATCACATATCACATCAACGAGACCCAAACCAAGACCTTCAAATCGGTTACTCCCAGTTCATCATCCTTCAATGAACCCCTAATCCAAATAACCCCCTTGTTATCTCATTTTATTAATCTGTTGCTACGGAATTGAACACAACGAAAACATAACTTTTCCAATTATAATGTTTGCCAAGTAACCAATTTAGATAATCTGTACGCCGGTCGATATTGAGGTTAGGTGTTTTGTGTGCCGGGGTTTTCACAATATTAAATTTTCTAATTACGGGGTTGAATGTTCGATCGGGTCGGCCGGATATTTGATATTTTCTTAGGATCTATCGGGCGAAGAACAGGGGAAATAAATTCGGGGTACGGATGCAATTCTCCCTGGAGGGGCAATCGAGCAGGAATTGGATATTTGAATATCTCGAAATGAACGGAAGGTCTGGAGAAAATGTCCGTTACATAGGAATTACTAATAAACGATGAGTCTTGGAACCTTTGGTGTAAAAGTTGAAACTTTTCCTAGAGATCAATTATCTAACACCAAACTGATATATATATATATATATATATATATATATTTTTTTTTTGCACTCGACGCGCGTTTCGCTAACAAGGTTAGCATCTTTAGGAGAAGAAAATTTCTTCCGTGTGAATCTGCATCTGATCTAGAAGTTTCTGATCTAGAAGTTGCTGTGTTAATTGAAAACAGACAGTTTCCAATGTTTTTCAAATGGAACACGTCGTCTGAGCAACTTCTCGTGTAACGTAAATTCGCCTATCACAAAAATATAAGTTCTAATATATATATATATGAAAATACTTTTTCCGCAAATCGCTAGAAAATTTTGACATTTCAAACAAAATTTCTTGAAGAAAAAGTCAAGATTTCCTAACTGTGAAGAAATGATATTTCCTCTATGTAATGAAACGATATTTCCTTACAGTTGTAAGTGTTTCACATAAATAAATACATTGTTTTTTTGCGGTAGTCCATAAAACCATCTCTTGATTTCTTTGGTAGCAGTTCTAATGAAGCAGTATTCACTACCTCAACTAGCTCTGTAGAAGTTCCAAGAATATAAATTCCATCATTTTTCCCATGAACGTCAAGTTTGACAATTCAACCTCAATACGTTTCCACAGTGGCCCAAGTGATTTCATTACGAATTTCGAAGCACCATTCTTTTGTGAATGGAACTATTAGCGATTTATTCAAAATCATTTATCATTTGCCGAATTTTAAACGATTAAAATGCTCACCTGTTTTTAGAACGTTTCAACTTTATTCCACAATTCTGTAGTATTTTTTAACTTCCCTTTTTGAATGACATCATTTATTCAGATTGAGTGTTCACTCAATATGATGTGCTAGACGGATACTTGTAGAGATGACTGTGTCACTCGATGTCTGGCGAGTTATTAGCCAGATAATTTGATCATCTGGAGTGAAACGGTATTCTGCCTTCCACATCTCAGAAAATGAACGATGTTCTTCCCCATATCTCATTCATAATACAGAAAGGGCATAAAAAATGTTTTTGGACCATGGAATCTGTATTTTTGAAATCTTTTGTACAAGAAAAATGACGAAACGATAACCAATAGAGAATGAAAAGTTAAAAAAATCTCTATTATAACGTTAAATCTTACAATATTTTAATAAAAGTTATAATACATCTTAGTGACTTTTTCTTAGTTTTATTGTTTTTTTTATATGTAGATTCACACGAAAGGGAAGCCCTGTAATGTTCAAAGAACACCGCATAAATCAAGGGACAGGAGATAAGAATTAACAATCACTTTGAATTTCTGAAGTTGTTCTATCGAAAAAAGATCTCTTGGCTAGAAAGGTTCGACAGTTTTCCAAATTCACAACAGAGGGGTGGGAATTCTGTACTCGTCAAGTCATCCGTGTAGATATTGCCAAGGGTGGAACGATAGATAACAATTCGGAAGAGCATCGACCGTGAAAGTATCTATAGAAGAGAGACAAGTCCCCGACCCTTCTACGATGTTACAATGAAGTGAGAGAGTTGTGCGCGAAGAATCACCAACAAGGCGAATTGCCTTTCTTTGAATAGAATCGAGAATGTTTTGGTGTCGAACTCCACACATGAGAACTGTATCTTATGACAGATCGTACCTGAGCCTAGTAGATCGTTAGATGCTGTCGAGAAGTGAAGTATTCCTTCGCAGAAATAGAAATCCAAGTTTCTGGGAAGCACTTTTAGCGATCGATCTCACATGGTTTTCCCATGAAAGATTATCACTGATCGCAATTCCTAGCATCGAGATACTTGATTTTGTAGGAATAGTCACTCCTGACATCTGAATACCAGACGATGACAGATCGGCTTTTCTTGAGGAGAGGCATGCCTGGGTTTTCGTAGCAATAAATTTCACCAAGTTCATGTTAACCCATTCTATTATTTTTACCAAGTCGTCGTTAATTGTATTGAGGTGATTGTTCCTTTGGATTTTCGTTTCTCGAGCTGGTATGGGGACTATGGAAGAGAAACTAGTATGAAGAATACTGTCATCCGCAAAACTATGTATTGGAGAAGAGAAAAAAATAGTCGATTTTACCATTGAATATAGTAAGCATACAGTAAAGGCTTTCCTTGATTTGGATAGTTAATAATGCCAATTTTAAATCTTCACAAACACTCTAAGTTTTGTATTTTTGTTTCAATCCATAAACTGTTTGTATGCAGTTTCCTATTTTTCTATGGAAGTTGAAGGTAGTAAATTCAATGACAATAAATTTACTGGTTCTCTTAGTTAGTTCTGGTGGAGTATTTTAAATTTCAGAACTGTCCCTATTCATTTTAGTTCAATCTCATTCGAAAAAGTATAAAAAAAGAATATTCAACTATTATTATATACTTGACGTTTGCTGACATTCAAATGATCCGTTGCTTAGCAAGAGAAAGAGTGTGTAGAAATGTTATTTCGAGGCATAGAAATGTCACTTTAATGACAAATTCCAATCATTGTGAGAAATAATCATGTTTGTGAACGTGAAACTATACAGAGAACTGTGTTTTGGATTGTGGTTGTAGAAAAAAAAGTTGTAGTCTGCTCTATGCTTTCGAAGAGTACAGAATTAAAAGAATGATTACAATTAATATGCACCGAAAATCTGAAACCTGTCCAGATTCTTATCATTTCACGAGTGAGAAAATTACAGAAACGTAATCCGGTCCAGCGTCGACTGGATCAGTAGAAATCTGGATCAAACGACGCCAGCACAAAAGGATATCTCTCACGACGAACTCGACTATAACAATTCGGTCATCCCTGAGGGTCGGACAGGGCCAGATATTAAACCGTTCAATCTAGTCGGAGCCCTCTCAAAAGCAGCAGCCGTCAGGCATGCAGATCTAGTCTCCCGTGGGTTGGCGAGGTTGTGCGGGTAGGGACTTCTATGCTGCAACCAACTATAACTCACTGTCCGCCCGGTTGATAAACATGCAAATGTTTCTGTGCCGATCAACGGCTTCATACACTGACCAACTGACCTTTTCAGTTTGGACGGCTTCAGCTTAACGTGTTTTCGCTGAGAGGCTATCGGGGTGAAATATGGGGGTGGTATTTTCATGCGATGTTTGGGGTGGGTGTGGATTGACGAGGAATAGAAATGCTGGCTCGTTGTTTTATAATTTTATCAACCGAAACATGTTCACTCGAGAAATAAGATAGTTTTGGAGTAACTTAATACTAAGAGGATTGAAGACATTAGTGGATGAAGAAGGTCCTGTTACATTTTGAAACTTTCGAGTAAAATGATGGAACTCGTTCTCGCCGAGAACTTTTTGACTGATGATTGGATTTGTACCTGTTGTATCTGTTCCGGTGTTTTCTGGGTTTGTCAGCAACAGGTATAATGTTTGAACAACATTCAGAACAACAAATACTTTTAAGGACAATACTGACACATACCGAACCGAATTACACAACGGAAAACACAAAAAAAACTGTATTTATCAATTTCCTTGTTCGGTGTGGTCGAAAATATATCGGTGAAACGTCTCGACCATTGGAAGTGCGGAAGAGTGAACACAAGATGTACGTCAGGAACAGACAGATAGGAGGTTCTATATTATCAGAACACATTCTTTCTGCCAATGGAGATCACACAGTAGAATAGAACGACACTAACATTATGACGAAAGAGAGCAATGGCAGAGAAGGAAAATTGAAGGAATCTGCTTTTATCATGCTGTCTGGTGAAGAATGCATATCTATGAGTTCGCTTGATATGAATCGTGGATGGCTGCCCCTCCTGAAGGACAAAATGTTATGTTGAATTTGAAATATTTGACAAATGCCACTTACGAATATTGCCTACAAGAGATATTTGCATTTGAATTTGCGTATATGTTTTAAGAACGGAAGTGGATTCAGTTTCCGAAATGTTAACGATATATATATATATATATATATATATATATATATATATATATATATATATATATATATATATATTAGGTCTTATTATTTTTCTGAGTTATACAAGAATTTACTAACTAATTGGACTTATTCTATCCAGAGAGAACTACGGAACAAAAATAAGATTTGTATTTCGTGAAATCTCATCATTATGAAAAATCGATTATTCTCCTGGTGAATATTCTGGAGAAAAATTTATTGAGTATTTCAGAATCACTCAATCTCACTCGCTTCAACCATGAATACAGGGTGTAAATGATTGAGTGTAGAACATTCAAGGAGGTGATTCCTCATCGAAAAAAAGATAGGATCTTTCCTATAAAGAAACTTCATTGGAGCATCCCTTGTTGAGATACAGCCCCTGTAAGGGGTCACATAAAATTTATATAACAATTTTTTTCACAAGCACTGAAAAAGTTATTATTGGAATTAACCTGACGTTTTGTTCTATCAAAAAAAAACTCAGCCAGTAATTTATTTGGTTTACCTCATGGTTGTAAGGGGTGGAAGGGGTTCCGATGTAACCTTTTACGATTTTCACTTAGTTGAGATTATTAATTCTTAAGCGAATAAAACAATCAAGGTGTGTGACTGGCTTTAGTCAATATTTCGTTGAACTGTTTTTTCAATGAACACTGGATGGGCCGAGGTTTTTTGCCTACCACGGTGAGAACTGCGAACAGATGGTACAAAACTTTCACATCGCCACCTCGTTAGATATATTCATTAGTTTTTTCTGAAAACGCAAATATAATTGCATTATAGAATTTGCTTCGCTACTTTCTTCTCAAGATCAATCTTGGAAAGTGTTATATTTGTGTGGGTGATTCTTCTTTTGCCGAGTGCCCATCTTACCCGCAAGCCTGGAGGAAGAGGGGCGCCCTGAAAATCACGTTGGATCCTGACTCTCCAGTGGAGGATACGAAGTCGCCGCCAGGATATACTGGTTAATACTCTGGGTTTCATTCAGTGTGATTTTACATTTTCGCTCACAATTGTTCAAGTCAACGCCAAAGCCGCACCTAGGTTGATACGTCAATTTATCTCACCACTAGCTTTCGAAAACGAAAGTTGAAAAACCAAATCGGTGAAGTTACATGGTCCTCCGAGCCGGATTTGGCCTTACAGGCTTTGTGTGCCTTTGAAATTACAATATCGCTATCTATTTCATTTTGATAAGTTGAATTGGCGAACAGTAAACGTCATTTACCTTATATTTTTAATTATTTCGGGGGATATTTTTATGATAACAGAAAGTTTGCTGACAACACCCTAAATTATTTATGATCGTTTGTTTTCTTGTTTCCTTCCCGCACGTATTCCATACGCTTTATTAATTACTCAGTTTCAAATTCATTTACTTTCGAGAATACCTCGATTGTTATCACCTAGACTTTTTTGTAGCTTTTTACTGCTCGAAGTCGAAGTTTCTTGTTCATTTTTTTCCACGGTTCACACAAAGTTTTGATATTTACTCGCAAATAATCGAAATGTCAGATAAAGTTGAGAAGCTTCGGCGGTACAAGGCCATACGACAGAGTTGCAGTAATGAAATTAATATTTTATCAGATTTTGCTTCGGAGGCAAAGGCTGACAAGTCAAAGAGAATCATTTTCAAAATGCGTTTCGAAGATGTAGACAGATTGAAAGAGGAATTTATCAAACAACATTCAAATATTATAGCAGCCATGTCCTCAGAAGCCAGTTCTGATTTGATTTCGGAGGATGCGGTTAAGGAATCTTTTAACTCTGTTTACTACGGAGCAAAACCTGTATACGCTGAGTTGTTCGACCGAGAACATGAATCAATTCTTGCCTCATCTTTCGCTCGACATCCTTCTCCTCAAGTGAGACTTCCAAAAATGGAATTGATTAAATTTTCCAGGGAGTACAAAGAGTTTCAGACTTTCAAAGATATGTACGACGTTCTAGTACATTCAAACAATTCGCTACATGATATTGAAAAATTCAATTATTTATTAACTTCTCTAAATGGTCCACCCCTGCAACTACTTCAAAGTGTTTCGATGACGGCCGCGAATTATATCAATGCCTATGAAACATTGGTCAAACATTTTTCCAATAAGAGGGTACGAGCCAATTCATATTGGTCCGAAATCGAGAATTTTCCTAAATTAAATGACGACAATCCTGAAAGTATTAGAAAACTGTTACACACATTTTCAGAAAATCTAGCAGGTCTCAAAATGATGAATTTTCCCATAGACTCTTGGGATTTCATTTTGGTTAATATCATTTTGAACAAACTCGATGAAGAAACAAAGAGAGCATTTGAAATCGAACATAGTTCTTTCGAAATACCTACTTATGAATCAGTTGAGAAATTTCTAGAGGAATATTATATAGCTTTGGCATCATCAACTTATAGTTCTTCTAAACTAAAAAGGACAACCCCCTGTAAATCTCCCTCCTCTTCGCAAAATTATTCGCGCCCTAAGCATTCCGCATCATCAAATTCTCAGAAACAATCTTCTTTCATTGCTCGAGCTAATAATAATAATGGCCAGGATTCGCAACGTGTTTGCATTCTCTGTCAGGAAAGTCATACCCTATATCACTGTCCTGATTTTTTGAATAAAACTCCCACCGAGAGATTTCGATTTTGCAAATCGCAACATTTATGCATAAACTGTTTAAGTGATATCCATGAAACAAAAAAATGCGCCTCATCTTTTTCGTGTTACAAATGCGGACGGAGACATCATACGTCGTTACATAATCCTACTCAGATTACTACGGTCTCAACGCCTATGTTGAATTCTAATGCCCCCAGTACTTCAGCTCCTACCTCATCAGAGCCAGTCATACAAAATAGTCGAGAGTCAACAGATACGTCATTATCCACCTTTTCAGCCAAATCCCCTAGGGTTTTATTATCAACAGCTCTTGTAGAGTTATGTGATAAATTTGGCGAATACCACACGTTTCGAGCACTTCTGGACTCTGGTTCTGAAACATCTTTGATAACGCAAAAGGTTTACAATAGTTTGAATCTAAGTAAATATAATTCATCTGTTAATATTCAGGGCTTGGGCGCATCGAGTAGTCTGAAAAACTTGGGCGGAGTCACGCTTACTCTAAGACCTGTTGGAAGACGCGAACTAGTTTTTCCAGTTGATGCATTGATTCTGCCAAAAATATGTGAGAAATTACCCTCCTCTTATATTTCATCCCAAGCTTGGAAAAGTTTTTCTGGATTGTCATTGGCCGATCCAAACTTTCACAAACCTGGAGAAATCGACATTCTCCTAGGGGCAGATATATTCTCCCACCTACTACTAGATGGAAGAATATCCGGATTACCGGGAGAGTTGGATGCACTCAACACGGTTTTCGGTTATGTTCTATTAGGAAAAATCGGCGTAGAAAACTCTTTCAAAGTCACTTCGCTGTTCTGTTCAACCTTTGATGAAATCTCGCTTAATGATACTATGAAATAGTTTTTTGACATAGAGTCTATACCTTCGCTAAATTTCGTATCTGAGGATGATAAACGATGTGAACAAATATTTTCGGAAACTCACTCTCGTGACGCCACTGGTCGTTTCATCGTACACCTTCCTTTTCGCAAACTTTCACCTGTTTTTCCAGATATGCGCTCTTTAGCTGTTCGACGTTTTTTTGATTTGGAAAAACGTTCACTCAAAAATAATATTCACAATGAATATTGTGCTGTGATGAATGAATATTTAGCCCTAGGTCATATGGAACCTATCCCTAAATCAGATATTATTCCTGCAGCATCTTACTATATCCCTCAAACTTATGTTTTGAAGCCTGAAAGCACTAGCACAAAACTTCGAGTCGTTTTCAATGCTAGCGCCCGGCTTCCTAATCAGTTGTCACTTAACCAGACATTATTTACTGGACCCAAATTACAACGAGATATAGCAACTATTTTACTGAATTTCAGACAGTTCAAATACTGCCTCACAGAAGACGTGAAAATGATGTTCCGTCAAATTTGGGTTTCTCCAGCAGACTGTGATTACCAGCGCATTGTTTATAGGTCATCACCAGATCAGGACTTGAATGATTATCGTCTACGTACTGTGATTTTTGGTATGACGTCATCGCCTTACCTCTCATTACGGTGCCTCCTCCAGTTGGCAGATGATGAGGAAAAGACTTATCCTGCTGCCGCTGAAATTATTCGCAACTCTACGTATATCGATGACGCCATCTTCGGAGCAGATTCCCTTGAAGAGGCTGCCGATTTGAGGGATGAGCTCATTTCGCTACTGAAATGCGGTGGTTTCGAGTTACGAAAATGGTCAAGTAATGATTCATCCCTTTTGAAAAATTTTCCTGTGAATCACCTCGCTCATGATCCTAATTCATGGAGCCCGGAAACTGATTATACCACGAAAGTGTTAGGGCTCCGTTGGAACCCAGACAAGGATTTTTTATTTTTCTCCGTAAATCCTGTCATTCGCGACTGTACAAAAAAAAATATTCTCTCAGAGTTGGCCAAGATTTTCGATCCTCTAGGTATCATAGCTCCAGTAACTTTCTACAACAAACATCTAATCCAACAGTTGTGGATTAGAGGATTAGGATGGGATGAACCCCCTCCTGATGATATTATGAGATCGTGGACAAAGTATAAAACCGATCTTCATCTACTTTCTCAATTGAAAGTTCAGAGAAGAATACTGCCAGATACTTACGATTCCTTGGAAATACACGCCTTTACAGATGCGAGCTGTAAAGGTTATGGGTGTGTAATATATTTTTGTGTTTTTGCAGGTGGTGAATTTACCACTTTTTTCATTTGTGGAAAATCAAAAGTCGCTCCAACAGAAACAATTTCGATTCCTCGACTAGAACTGTGCGGGGCCGTATTACTGACAAAAATGCTAAGCTGGGTGAAAAATGTTTATACTAAAAAATTAACTGTGGCTCGGTATTGTCTTTATACAGATTCGCAAGTCGTTCTCGCATGGCTCAGTTCAGAACCCTCTCGTTGGCACACTTTCGTCGCAAACCGCGTCGCCTTTATTCAGGAGAAATTTCCGCGTTCATGTTGGTATTATGTATCGTCAAATCTCAACCCCGCTGACGCTGCTTCGCGTGGATTATTACCCGCTGATATGGTAGAGAATACTCTATGGTATTCCGGCCCATCTTTTTTAAATCAACCCGATAATATATGGTATTTTGCACCCGCTGACTACAACAATGAACAAATCCATGACGAGGAACGTAAAAAGTGCCTAACCACCAATTTAGAAAGTGATATAATAGATATACTTCTCGAAAAATTTTCAGACTTTTCTAAATTACAACGAGTATTAGCGCGCATACTGAGATATTTTTATAACCTAGAAAATAACAATAATAAACGAACCGAGTTTTTATCTTCTCTTGAAATGGAATATGCCACCAAAATACTAATCGAGCGGACTCAGATCCGGTGTTTCTCAGAGGTATTCGAAACTAATAAATTTTCTAAACCTTTAAAGAAGTTGAATGCATTCTTAGATCAAGAAAATATTATAAGAGTGGGAGGACGACTGAAATATTCAAATCTTTCTTTCGATAGAAAGCATCCAATACTTCTACCGCGTCGTAGTAGGCTCACAGAACTTTTAATTGACTATTACCATAAAAAATACCTCCACTTCGGCTTGAGAACTACCCAATTTCTTTTATCGCAGCAATATTGGATATTGTGTTCTAAAGCCGCCATTCGTACCATTCTGAGTAAATGTATGTCATGTTGGAGAAATAATCCTCCAAATTTCCAACCTCCAATGGGAAATCTCCCCATTCCGCGTATTTTACAACTCAAACCATTTTCTCATAGTGGTGTGGACTATGGTGGTCCCTTCTTGTTGACAATGACGAGAGATCGTGGTTCAAAAACGACAAAGGCTTATATTTGCCTCTTCGTATGTATGGCCACCAAGGCTATCCATATTGAGTTGGCTTTGGATTTGACTAGCGAATGTTTTATAGCAGCGCTTCGCCGATTCGTCGCAAGAAGGGGTCGTTGTTCAGATTTGTATCACGATCGAGGTACAAACTTTATGGGCGCCTCAAAAATCTTGTATTCCTATTTGGAGGAGGGAGCTTCCAAGGAAGGTATCAATTTTCATCCTCTACCTGCAAATAGTCCCCACTTCGGTGGCATATGGGAAGCGGTCATAAAGTCTGTGAAATCTCATTTGACTAGAGTTCTTGGAACTCAAATTCTTTGTTACGAGGAATTCAATACGTGGCTTGTTCAAATTGAAGCTCTTTTGAATTCTCGACCATTGACCCCAGCCAGTTCCGATCCAAACGATGTATCGGCGTTGACACCGGGACATTTCCTCACTCTTGAACCACTTGGTAGTGTTCCAGATGTCGACCTGTCGCATTTGTCTCTGAATCGCCTTCCACGCTGGCAACTCATACAGCGTTTGCACCGGGATTTCTGGCGAAGGTGGCATGTAGAATATTTACATACTCTGCATCAACGCGCAAAATGGTATCATCCAGATAATCCAGTATCTTTAGGTACATTGGTCTTAATCAAACGTGATAACGCACCACCTTCACAGTGGCATTTGGGCCGTATCACCAAGGTTCATCCAGGTGTAGACGGGGTAGTTAGGGTTGCCACTGTGATAACTTCTAGTGGTGAAGTTAAGCGTCCTTTGGTAAAACTATGTCCTTTGCCGATCAATGAATAATTCAAACTGATAGCTATACATGTATTTGGGTGTGTTGTCAGCAAACTTTCGAATTTTTGTTTATTTTATTTTCTATTTATATTAATAAATGGCGAAAAAACTGTTTTCGCATTTCCGGGGGGGAATATGTACGATTTTTACTTAGTTGAGATTATTAATTCTTAAGCGAATAAAACAATCAAGGTGTGTGACTGGCTTTAGTCAATATTTCGTTGAACTGTTTTTTCAATAAACACTGGATAGGCCGAGGTTTTCTGCCTACCACGGTGAGAACTGCGAACAGATGGTACAAAACTTTCACATCGCCACCTCGTTAGATATATTCATTAGTTTTTTCTGAAAACGCAAATATAATTGCATTATAGAATTTGCTTCGCTACTTTCTTCTCAAGATCAATCTTGGAAAGTGTTATATTTGTGTGGGTGATCCTTCTTTTGCCGAGTGACCATCTCACCCGCAAGTCTGGAGGAAGAGGGGTGCCCTGAAAATCACGTTGGATCCTGACTCTCCAGTGGAGGATACGAAGTCGCAGCCAGGATATACTGGTAAATACTCTGGGTTTCATTCAGTGTGATTTTACATTTTCGCTCACAATTATTGTTCAAGTCAACGCCAAAGCCGCACCTAGGTTGATACGTCAATTCATCTCACCACTAGCTTTCGAAAACGAAAGTTGAAAAACCAAAACGGTAAAGTTACACTTTTTCTTATTATTTTTTTACCATTTGAAAATTTATATCCGATAGCCTGTTTCATTCTGAACAAAATATGTCTCCTGGGTGTTTTGCCCAAAATAAACCAGTTCGCAACAAAAAATTATTTTACGAACAACTACAGAGATACATCGTCATAAATGCGAAAATACGAAACTAATCTATCCAGTAGGTCGCTATTAGCGATAGTGACAATTGAATTGGTATGACGCAGTCAGTTTGTGACTTTTCAAAATTGAAATAATACTAATTGTGTGTTGTTGTTCTTTTCTTGATTTGTTACTTTGATACAATACAAATTTCATGTACCCCCTTTCAGGGGCTGTATCTTAACAAGGGATGCTCCAATGAAGTTTCTTTATATGAAAGATCCTATTTTTCTTTCGACGAGGAATCACCCCCTTGAATGTTTTACACTTATTCAGTTACACCCTGTATAGTTCACCATCGAAATACATTTCAACTCTAATTTATATCTTGATGAAATATTGATCGATGTCAGAGTTTGCGTGACATAATTTTTCCACAGTGAAACCGGTCCGAATATTCCCCATCAAAAGGAGTGACGATCACAAATTCAGCATCGCAAATCTGTCAGATCCAACAAGATCCCCCCTGTCGCTCCATAGTACATTATGATCCGAACTCATCCAGCCTAACGACAGACCGAAGATATTTAATGTATGGCTGGAAGGACCATGCCTAATTATGGCTTTCTTTCAGAGTGCTGCTTTATACATTTTATCTTATCTGAAGGAGTATTAAAGTAGGGTTGCTTCCGTTTGTTTTATTACCGAAATGAGTTTAATATCAAAATGTAATTATTATCTGTTATCTCTCGCATCCCTTCGCTGAAAAGGTGATTTTCCCGTTTTTATCGCCGCTTTTTGTTTTTACGCTGATGTACGACGTTTTTACTCTGTTTCTCGGGGGTTGCTAGTAACTTTTTGATGTCGGGCCGTTTCAAAGTTTCAAGTGTTATGATTTATTGGGAATGCTTTGGCCTGGAACTACCCCTTAATATTTATCTACCACCATTCTACTGTAGCTCCACCTATCATAATTAGCTGTATGCTGATTATTGATTATGGTGTACCCATAGAATCGAATAAATAGTTTTGGTATCTGTCACTCGAGTTGGTCTGGGCTCAAGAAACTCATCAAATAATCTTTACCTAACCAAACACGTGGTTATGCATATCAAATTCATGTATGTGATTTCTTGAAAGTCAATAATTAATAATAATAAAATTGACAGAAAAACAGGTTTCTGAAAACATATGAAATGAATTTCTGTTACCGATATAAAATTCCTATGGACTCATTCTGATATATTGTTGATTCTGGACCAATAAACTTCAGGAGGTGAGTTAGGCTACCAGAACTTTGACCTCATCAGTCCGTTTGCCACTTCTCAGATTGAATGTTTAATATGAGGAACAGACAGATTGAGACCTCATATAAAACTCATGAAATGACCTGAAAGGTGGGCAGATTGAGAAAGAACCCAGTGTGAATTCACTTCAACTTCTTGAAAAAATGGCTCCAAAATCGGAGCCAAAACGTCGAGCACAAAAATATACATGCTATAGACGAGGTCCCAATCTTCATTCATGTACATATATACACCTTAATGCCTTCGAGATAACAATGAATGTTTCAATTTATTCCTTTGAGAGATGTTTCTCTTGATTTCTTCTCAATGACGTTGATGAAAATTAAAAAGTGCGGGAGGAGAGATGGCTGAAAATATCGATATTCTTTAACAAAATAATGTCAAACGGCCTCTGATGTCGATAAAAAGTGCATCAAACTCAGAAGCTGACAAAATCTAGCAACGAAGTCGTAAATCTCTGATAACATTTTAGCACCCTATTTGGTGTGTATCGACAACTTTCGCAACCGTTTTAAAAGTGAACACCGATATCATGGGCATTACCCTTGGCATAAAACGGTGAGTGAGCTTTTTACGTTTGAAAGAAAATTTAGCGTTAAGTAAGATAATCGATAAGTAGGAGGGGGCAATTCGTCAACATCCTTGCGGTGGAGAAATACATCACTTATAATTGAAGCTCTCGGAATTACTCTGTTATATCACTAACAGTGGAGGAAAATTTAATAATTTTTTGTTTCGATGATTACTCCGTGTGTACAGAAGAGTTAAAGACATATCATTTACTTTTGATACTGATCGGAATCTATTGTAGTGAAAAGAGAAAATAGTCACTTCAAATTAATTGATTACCTTTGCACACATCTTCAGACTACAGGCCTCATTCTCCTTTTCCCTCCATTAAATTTGATGAAGAAAATATAAACGATACAACGAAGTATAAACAAAAACTATATTATGTTATTTTTCCACTTTCTGACTGTTGTCCCTGTCGATATCTCAGGTGAATTCATTGACAGATTTCCTGAGTGCAGGAATGAGGAAATATACCACTTGATATGTTCGTTAATTATACGATATTCAACACAATATACTACAGACTGTTAGTGAGAGTCTTGTAGAAAATTGTAGTATTTTGAGTGAAAAATATGGATTTCCATTAAATATCAGTCAGTTAAGTTCAATATACAATGAGTACAATATCAGGTCAGTAGATGAATGATAAATATATGATTTTTGTCTTTTTCTACTTCAAGTCAAAGCAAAAAGAATATTACAAAGCTTCTATGGAACTGGTGTATCATCAAACAAGTAGCAAGTACTCCTTTTTGATATGTGCTACTTTTTCCATAGTAGATTGTTTTTTTGGCATTGTAATAATAATAATAATAATAAAGGGTCTTTATTCAACATATATAACGAAAGAAATGATACATAGCAATGGTTCATAAATTCAGAACCTAAAAGTATATATGAAGAATAGGCGGAGATTCAGCTCAAGCTGTTTTTCAACTCAACCATTTGAATAAAATAACAGAAGAGAGTATTCAATATTGAATGTGAGAAAAAAAAACAGACAATCGAGCGCTTATTATACAATTCAAAATAATTCATTTGGCGTGATAAGAATTAACAAAGAGTATGAGTATATGACCAAAAGCGGTAGTCTTACATTTTTAATCAACAATTCAAATATATCTATTAGAGATGGAGAGAGAGGATGAAACCACTACGAAAGCTAATAACATCGAATTAAATTCAGTCCGTATTCCTGAGTCTCAGTTTCAATCATTTTTTGAAGTTATTAAGTGTATAGGATTTGAATTCGCGAGCTAATTTATTGTATTCCTTCACCAGATTATAAGAGAAACAACGAGTGAACAAGGTTGTCTTGTGTTTAGGCACAACAAGTACATGTCTATTCCTAGTTCTCGTATTATTTAAAGTTGAGAACGCCGTGATTTTATTGAAAAGGTCTTGGGGAATTCACTCAAACTTTCTTCTCTCCGAATATAAAAATATTCCTGAATGAATATTTATTTTCAAGAACGTGAGAAATTCGGAGGATTTTGTTGGTGGTATATTTTCAACAGCTTGTGTTTCTTGGAAATATGTTTGCAATCAGCAGATCTATTGATACTTTGACAAGGCCTGAGAAATGAATATTTGCAAAATGACTGTACTCGTGTCTAAATATCACTGACATCATAATGAATGATAAAACGGCAGAACATATTCGAGAACCTGAATTTTTTCGGATTTACACTGATTTCTATGTGATATGAGATATCGCTTTCCAAAGAGGATAGGAAATCAGGAGCTCAACTTTTCTCAAACCACATGGTGAAAGCAGTTTTCTTCGATTTCCATTTTCAATATTATTTTCCCTTGCTCTCATTTGGAAGTCATCCTAATATGGAATATTCTAAATGAAGAATTTGTTCAGGCCAGCCTCAACTCACCTACACTGTGGGTTGACGGACTAACACCAATCAGAAAACAACTACACCCCTGGCTGATACCACGAAGGGCATTGGATCAAATAGGTGTCAGTCCGTCAACCTACAGTGTAGGTGAGTTGAGGCTGGCCTGAACAAATTGTTCATTCAGAGTATTTTATATCAAGCCAGTCTTCAAGAATGTGTTCTGATAATTCATAACCACTATTCATCCATCCGCTCTTTCAATGGTATTGATGTTTCACCAATATATTTTTTACCACAAGTACAAGGCGTCTGATAGAGACAATTTTTTCTTCCTTCCTGATATAACAAATTGGTTATCAGTAGCAAACCTGATATTTTGTTCTGATGAATACTTTTTAGAAAAATTGATAATCTTATTTTTGATCACTAATTTTGAGTAACTAGGGAAATTCTATTTTCAATAACACAACAAGTTTTGGGTATGATAAGAAATATGCCTTCTACACTTGTATGGATAATGATTCCGAATTATTCCAGATTGCGGTAGGTTATCAAGCCAAAGAATGGCATATTCATCAACTACAAGAAAATGACTTTCCAATAGAACCATTGAATTAGTATGTTTCCTGGTGAATGAGGTTTTCTCTCAGTTCTGATTATAATTAGACTTCCCAATGAATAGCTATCACATATCTCTCAGTTCTATTTAAAACATGAATTTTCCGAGGGGTTGACCACTGAGGGAAAATGTGTACACTGGAATTCCCGTAAACCAGAATTATCTCGGAATTCCCCAGAATTCCTCGAAATTCTAACAGAAAAATCATGTCAATTTGAAGAAATATCGATAAAATTTCAAAGCTAAATGACGGAAATAGTGAGAATTCCGAAGAAACCCGACGACATATGAAAGATATATTTCGGAACATTCACACAAAAGTTTTTTTCGGGATTTCTGAGTGGAACATGAAGTTTAGACTTATAAGTAGACCATGTCATGATTATGACATGATCTGAATGATAATGGATTATACAAATCGAGGCTGGTATTTATTATACCGGAAACACAATAAATCATCTATACAATGCAAAGTCACAATCGGAAAGTAAAGGAAACGGATCGTCTGATTCCACTCAGGTTCGTTTAATTAGCACCTTTTTTCCTGAAATGCTAAGTTATAGAATAAAGTTCTGAATCCGTTCGAATAAATACGTATCAAAAAAAAATTTTTTCAATGAAGAAAAAATCGTTATTTTACGGTCTATTGAGTAAGTTCTATTATTTTCAACCGCTTATTTGTGCTAAATGATTACAGGATATTCAATCTGTGGGGAATATCTTTTTGATACGTTTCTGTTATTGCTTATGAAGCGAAAATAAACTGTTTTTCAAAAACGTATATTCCATAATATCAAAAATTTTTGATGAGCCTTCAAAATTACCTACTAGGAAAATAAAAAAATATTTATCATCGCTGTGTTCACCCTGTTGTCTCTGAACTACAATCTATCCCATCATCTTTTTATTACGAACCGATAAATTATATAAAACCGTCCGAATGACACGATGGATCTGCAGAGAATCTCCAGAAATCATACAAAGACTGCAGTCATTGACTATATAACTCAGATCGTATAACGCGAGCTATAACCGTCTTATTTCAATTTAAGTAACCGCTGGCAACAATGTAAATAACCTGTGTTTTGTCTGCCAATTATGATCTAGTCTCACTTCCACAATCAAGGGCATCCCTTCGTCTTGTAGTGTGAAATTTCAAGACACGTCATTTTTGAAATATTGAGGAAAATAATGGCAGAAGCAGAGGTTGGCCCCAAAAACAAACACACAAACTACGACACAAAGTTTTTTTGGGTTGTTCCACATGCCCAATTCATATATATATTCGAATCAGAACGAGGTACTATTCACCACACCCCTCTCGAGGCCGCACAAACTATAAAACAAAGTTTTCTTTGGGTTGTTTCACATGCACAAAGAAGTTATTGAATCATTTGTAAAAAATTCATCAACACACCCCTGCATAGCCACATCAGATGTCTATCAGATCATGAGGAACAAAATGTATTTCAACTTTTATCGTCCAGAGGAAGTGGATTACTCCACACCGGTGTTTTGTTTTCGAATTATGATTTTATATAAATATTGAAATTTTACTGTCAGCGTTTTTTTATTGCGCGAATAAATTGAAGTTACCTGATAATAATCCCTACAGTTTCTTTAAAAATTCCTAGGAATTTCCCGGAATTCCCCGGATATCCTATCAATTGTACACCGGAATTCTCATGTGGTCAACCCCTCGAATTTTCTTTTATGCAATTCTGGATAAGAACGCCTTTCTGTGGAAGTTTCATAACCGATATAAAAAAGTGAACCTGCCTGAATCACATCACAACGTCTATTCCCACACAATTCAATTGATAGTAAACTTTCCGAATTTTAATACAACTTCAGGGCTGTCGTGCATTCTGAAATTGATTAGTTCAGCACACACTGCACCATGCAACTGCACTATTCAACTTCTGGAATAACTCACCATTATCCTGTCACATACCATTGTAGTTCAGTTTAAATTCTCAACGCCATTTTAAATGCGAATATTCAGCATAGCACCGCTGAAGTTACCTCGAAATGGAATTTTCACGATACACGATATACCGCATAATTCAAAGCGAAAAAAATGTGAAAAATTACGGATGCGGAATAAGTGCTTAGTCATGAATGTTTGAGGCAAACTGTTGTCATTCTTCTTTCTTATCTTGTGAATTATCTTCAAAATTTCAATTTCGCATCATGAAAGTTGCACGTAAGCGTTAGTTTTTCAACCAACCAGTTCCATGAATTTTGATGATTTCCTGTGCTGGTTGATCACCGAGTCGTGGGAATTTGATTTTCTTCACATGTACATATTCGAAACTGACACATACAAAACCAAATGAGACAACGGAAAACACAAAAAATTGTATTTATCATATTCCTTGTCCGAGTGGTCAAATCATATCGGTGAAACGTCTCGACCATTGGAAGTGCGAAAGAGTGAACACAAGATGTACATGTGGAACAGGCAGATAGGTGGTTGTAAATTATCAGAACATATTCTTAATGCCGATGGAGATCACACAGCCATCGACACTATAATTCTGACGAAAGAGAGCAATGGCAAGAAACGAAAATTAAAGGAATCTGCTTTCATCATGCTGTCTGGTGAAGAATGCATATCTATGAGTTCGCTTGATATGGATCGCGGATGGCTGCCCCTCCTGACGGACAAAATGTTATGTTAAATTTGAAATATTTGATGAATGTCAATTACGAGGATTGCCTACGAGAGAAATTTACATTTGATAAGGAATTTGCGTACAAGTTTTGAGAATGGAAGCGGATTTAGTTCCCGAAACGATAACGCCTAGAGAACGGAAGGTCGTGGGTTCGAATACCCCGATTGAAGAAGTATATATTTTCTCGAATTCTCATAATTTGTCTGAATGCCATTATCATTTCATTCATATATATATATATATATATATATATATATATATATATATATATATATATATATATATATATATATATATATATGAAATACGGAATGTTGTTTGGGGATGCAGTCAAATTACTGGGCTGTTGTTTAAAGAATACTCTTTGTTATCTGGTCGAGCTTTCGAGAATGTTTATTCCCTTTATCAAGACATCTACAAAATTTTGATCATTATAAAACAGTTGTAAAACATTAAGAAAATGTACTTACTAACGTGAGGTTATAGTAAGAAGTCAGACGTAAAATGAGACACAGAGAACTGATACTTTTCCTCATTCGAAAAAGAGTCACACATTGCATTCAACATTACATATATATGTATAAAAACTTATATTAATTAAATTTTTGGAAAATTAAAATTTCACCGGCACGTGCTCGGAGGTGGTTACCAAAGGAAAGGAAATATTTGAAAATTGATAATTGACATATGAAAAGACATTTGAAGTTTTAAATGTCTTTTCATATGTCAATTATCAATTTTCAAATATTTCCTTTCCTTTGGTAACCACCTCCGAGCACGTGCCGGTGAAATTTTAATTTTCCAAAAATTTAATTAATATAAGTTTTTATACATATATATGTAATGTTGAATGCAATGTGTGACTCTTTTTCGAATGAGGAAAAGAATCAGTTCTCTGTGTCTCATTTTACGTCTGACTTCTTATTATAACCTCACGTTAGTAAGTACACTTTCTTAATGTTTTACAACTGTTTTATAATGATCAAAATTTTGTAGATGTCTTGATAAAGGGAATAAACATTCTCGAAAGCTCGACCAGATAACAAAGAGTATTCTTTAAACAACAGCCCAGTAATTTGACTGCATCCCCAACAACATTCCGTATTTCTCCTTAACTAGTCAGTCAAGACTACCCTTCGCTTTATATATATATATATATATATATATATATATATATATATATATTTATATATATACATTAGTTCTTATTATTTTTTTAATAGTCAAAATTTGAGTTATACGAGAAGTTGCTGACTAATAAGACTTGTTCTATCCAAAAAGAACTGTTTTTCAATAGACGCAGCAACTTTTCGGGGTAGATTGAAAATTTACCCTTCTACACTTGTATAGATTTCAATATTGATTCTTATATTTTCGGATTGCGGTAGGGTACAAACTAGAGAACATATATATTTATCATCTTATTATTGAGACAAAATATCAGTTCTGATAAATGAAAGTTATCATTCCCAGAATAGTATCAGGTATGCCAAGAAATCAATTCAGTGGTTTCAACATAACATATCAGTACTTATAATCGAAAGATGTTGAAAGAAAACTATTAATGTGAAAAAGAAAAAGTATCACATTATTGTATCTTACGTACCACAATAATGATATATTTTCACTGTTCTACTCCGAATATTGCTGATTTGGGTCAGATGGGTTTCGCCTACTTTTTTTTTCTTGATTGCAGTGCTGTATCCAAGGAAGCGTATACCTTCAATTTTTTCGGTAGGTCATTTTATCTTACAATAAGTTCCAGGTACACACATAGCAAGGATTGCTCATCATTATTTTTATTGATATAGTATATTCCTCAGGTGTGAACATATTTTAGAAATCGTTGGTTTTTGACATTAGTTCATACATATTTTTCTTCGTCATGATATTAACCCAACTTATAATTACGTTAATCTTACATTCGATCAGGTCGGCGACCTTTCTGAAAGAAGACTTGATTACGTAATTTTCACCTTGTGATTACCAATGTGCGAAAAAAATTCGAAGTAATTTGGACGTCGAAAAATGGAATATTTGGACATTTAGTTTACTTGGTTGAGGGTAAAAATAAGTAATTTTGACATGAAATTGGTCACAAATAAGTGAATATCAAGCTCGAATCAACCTTTCTGTTACCAATTATTCCCTTAGACGAATGAGTAAACAAAGAGAGGTTTCTTTATATGAATAGCATACATATATACATATTATCTCTATCTCAACTTCTCATTATTTGGTTGCCACAACGAATCAGCTATGGTCTACATAAAATGCTGACATTAAGTATAGGAATATAAAAATTATTGTCATACGGTAGCTACATGCTCTCTCCTCAACAATATTCTCCTTGCGGCGCGAAATTTTCTGTAGAATGATGGTTCTTACCTTCATAAAATTCACGGGCCTCTTTGAATATGCGATTCAATGCAAAAATAATTTAGATTGATTGCACATGTCTAAATTTTTTCTCAAAAAACAATCTTTTAGCAAATTTATGGTTTTAAAATGTCATATGCAGCCATTATTCAGAAATGAATCGTCAGAATAAACTAAAATTCAATATATCATCGATATTTATTGATGAGTAAAACAGATATTCTAATTAAATATGGCGTGATTTTTGAAATGTACCTATAAGTCAATATTCTTCTTCTTACGGTATGAAATCAAGTTAATAATTGAACTATTGGACCTGTTAAATAACCTTTATATTCCCTGACCGTAACGGCTTATATCTAGTCACATTTAGGTAAATATTCACCAAGAGACAATACCAAAATATTCATTGGGTTATGATGACATTTGCTTCGTAGATATACCCTAAATAATACAAATAATACCAGATTTCAAACCGCCCCAATCCTTGCGACGGTTCGGTCATTTCTGAAGAAAAAAATGGGTAATTTCTCACATGTTTCTTGCTCTTGAGTGGCTTATGGAATTTGAAGGGGATTAACTGGTGATTACTTTACTGTAATTAACCAAGGTTGCTACTTATAAATCATTCATACTTTGAAGTTAAATATTCAAGGCCTGTACTACCAGTATTATCCTTTTTTGTTCTTCCCGGCATGTGGAATAACTGTCCTGAAATGTTAGTTGGGAACCAAATCTACCTTAGATCAATACAATCTCACAATGCCTTGCCCAATTTCAGCCAGCCTTTTACTTAGCATTTCTCACTATTTGCATTCACCAAATCCTTTCAAAGATATCCTCCGCCATTTCAGGAAGAGCACCTTGAAAACCATGGACTTTTTTTATCAGGCTTCTTCCCCCTTGTTCATTCCTCATTAAACCTAAATGAATTGGTTTGAAAAAAGTATTTCCCACAACTGAACAATCCTTTATTCGAAACATTCCCGAACAAACTTAATCACTTTCAGAAGAGCTAGTGCCTTCATTTATTTTTCAGTGCAAATAAACAAAGAAACAACATGAATAATGCCAGAGAATTCGTGATCAATTCCAGTGGGTATCAAGGAGACGGGAATATTGTACAAAAGAACGAAATGAAATAAAAGTTTTGAGAAAGGCGTGTTTAACGACTTTGTCCGGCAATTGTTCCAGAAATTGAAGAAACTCTCAAAGGCGAATCGAAAATTTATTGGAGATTGGTTTCAATACTGTGACATGATTATATGGTATCGTTTCGATATTTTCAGCTGAGGAAGGTTGCTGTGAGATGAAATATATGAAGTGTGTTAGAAGCAAGATGCATACAAATCCTAGTGCTTCGACTGATATGCTTTCGTTTAGTCAACTTCTCTCGATCTGGGGAATCGAAGTGAGAGCTTATATTTTTTGAACAAATGATATACAGTTGCCTGTGAGATTTTCACATATTAGGGTGTACTTAACCGCAACCGTGTTTCGCTATACAATAGCTTCATCAGGTAGGAACTTCAAACTAATATTAACCCTGTTACATTTCGAATTTATACAACAATATATCAGACTGTCAATAAGAATATAGTCCACTGTATAATAGGATTAATGGTCCGACGTCACATCCTTACAAGTACAACTTCCTGGAAAGAACATATTCAACAGAGGCGAATTATTCAACTACGTCTGATCATTCATTAGCAACTGTGAATGTTTACACTTATTTATTTCCTAACTCTTCGAAAGATTGAATTTCAAACCCTTTACTTGGAAATGGAGGATTTTAAATTAGTGGTTGAACTTATGTTCCCCTGTAATGCGGTGAGAGGCATACGTTGAATTTGTCTTACCATTTCGGAAACTGCTGCTGTGATCTTTCACGCGGGTATCAAATGTTCTTCCAGTTTGACCTACGTTTTATGTCGGTCAACTCAGAATGACTGGAACAAAACTCATGGAATGGAAGTTATTTCAGTCGGTTTTTGTCAAATAACTATAACCCACAAAACTGGCATGAGGCGTGCAGAAAATGTGAAGTTACGTCACCATATTCAGATGTTGTACTAATGAAAATGGCAGATAAAGTGGTTTTATTCTCAGAAACTGAGTGAGGCTTCAGATATTGAAGAGGATTGGGGTTTTGGAGGAGAGTGAGTACCAAAATATTTGTGGAGGTTCGATTCTGATGAGTATAATGACCTTTCATATGGAAATAAAGAGCTTGGAGAGACCTCATATTTATGAACATACTCATTTCTGGTAACGTTTTGGAAACAAAATTCGCTTCCGTTTTCGAAACTCAGTCACGAATATTTCTCTTTTTTGTTGGTTTCTGAAAAACCTGCCAAAGGTCTTGCATTTCATGGATGGCCAAATTTGAGTGATACGAAAAGTTGCTCACTAATAGGACGTATGTCATTTAGAACTGTTTTTGATTTACGCATCAGCTTTTCGGGATAGATTAAAATTATTCCCTTCTACACATGAATATATTCTGATATTATTTCTTTGAGATTGTGGTACCTTAACAAATGAAAAACTGCGGATAGAAATATCAATCCACAACAAAATAATAGCTTCTAAACAGTATGTTGATAAACCTTTTCGAAAATATAGCACACACTTCTATAACTATTTCATTAACTGAAGAGTCCTTATGAAAATGCAACACAAAATTGTACTTAAAAACATCACTATTGCATGATATTTAATTTTTCAATATATCACAACTATTTTCATGCGTTAACCTTAACTGATATATCTCATTCTGCTGGACAATATCCATACAACGAAATAGAAAAAATGAAACCCGAGAAATTCCGAAGTAGGAGATATAAAAAAGTCAATCTGGAATGAGTATTATCGTGTTACTGGGCAGTTGTGCTGTTTTGAAGAACACCATCAATTGTTTTGCCATATTACTGTAGCTGTATTTCTTGACCTACAAAGAGCATTTGAAACTATTCATAGAAATCGTTTGATAAAAAAACTGGAGTGTTTGGGTATTGTTGAAGATGCATTAGAGTGGATGATTGACTACCTTGGAAATAGAAGACAGAAGTTGAAATTGAATGGTATACTGTCTGATGAGATGGGATGTGAGAGTGGAGTCCCGCAGGGAAGTGTTCTTGGTCCCTTGCTATTTCTTTTCTATATTGATGATATAGTTGGAGTGGCGGGGGAATGTGGAATACACCTATTTGCTGATGATAGCCTTATATATTATTCATGTGGTGACGGTAATAGACTTATCAAGATACTGAATATAACTTTAGAGAATATCTATCGGTGGTGTTGTTCAAATTTTCTCAAAATTAATATAAAAAAAACAAAATTAATGATTATCAGTAGTGTAAAAGATTACAAGGAGTTCTGTGAAATTTGTGATAACAAGAATGAAATAAAGATTGGCATTGATATCATTGAGAGAGTTGAGAAGGTCAAATATTAAGTTGTTATAGTACCGGAATTTGAAGTTCAAGGAACATGCAAATTATGTTATCGGGATTATATCATTCAAAATTAACTATCTCTATAGATCAGCTAAATTTCTTACTCAGTGGTCGTTGATGGTGATATATAATACTCTCATCCTGCCGCATTTTATATACTGTGCAACAATCTTATTTTGACTAAACCAGAATGAATCAATCGATTTCAAAAATTGCAAAATCGTGCAATGCGCATAATTATGAAATGTTCCAAACAAACTCCAATAAAGAATATGTTGAGTACATTGAACTGGTTACCAATTAAAATATTTTAGCAATATCAAACATTGATATTCATTTCCAAAATAAAATCTGGCGATGCTCCTTCATACCTACGAGATATCGTGAATTACAAGTATGAAGTTCATAATTACTCTAAAAGATCCAGAAATGATTTTTCGATTCCGATGGTATCAAAAAAAGCAACAGAGACGGTATTTTTTAAAGGACTGAGAATATTCAATCAACTTCTCCTAGTCGTAAAACAATGTTCTACACTTGTGGCCTTCAAGAATAATTTGAAGCGATATCTGAGTGACAACCTCTAACTATGTAAATATGTGTGAGTCTCTTATCTGCTAATGTTATTTTTTTATATGTTTATATGTTATTAGTGTTTTACGTTATTTGACTGTATGGGTAACCATATTTTAACATATTTTATTAATTAGTTTGTAAGCCATTTATTGTATGATTGATGTATTAGTCGTTGACTAAATAAAGGATCTATATACAGTGTGGTCCACTAAGTCTGCAACAAATGGGAAACTTTTTTATTATCGATTTCTCAGAAAATTTTATTCTTAACAAAAGTTGGTGCATGTTCCAAAACTATACCAAGTGTACCTGAAATGGCTTTATGACAATCACCATACAGGATTGGCCAAAAAATATAAATTTCTTTCTAGAGTAAAGTACCCTTATTTCAAAAAATATAGAAATATGTTGCGGAGAAAAGCTGCTTAGAATTGAAAGTTATGTTCAGATACGAAGTCATGGCCTGCTATTTTTTTTTCTTTTGGAAAATTTTGAATTAGGTACCCCCGTATGATACATATTTTTACTATTTTGATTCAATATGTATTTGAAGTAGCTACGATCAAATCGGTTTGGAGTATTTCTAATTAAATTGAAGTGAATTTGTATAATTAACATGGATTTCTATTTTTTTAGGTGACCGTCAACTTCTTGTTTGTTGCAACGATATTTAACAGAACTATAAAATAACACTTTTGTTAAGAATGAAATTTTCTGAGAAATCGATAATGAAACAGTTTTCCATATGTTGCAGACTTAGTGGACCACATTGTATATTGACAATTTCATCGCAGTTATCCCGACGATTACATTCTCCCCATCCTCCTTGTATGAGCTTAATCGTGAAATCGATCCGTCGACGTGCAGATGTCAAATAAACATTCCGAATCGAATATCCCTGTCAGATGTAACCGATATTGAAACGAGAGCATCGCGCGGAGTCCGGTGGGGAATCTTGTTTAGGGAAAGCGAATTGATCCGGCTGCGATGTCTAGTTTACCGGTCGAACGCCGGTAATCCCCAATTCCCGTCCGTGATTGGAACGAATAAACGTCGTTCCCAGTTGTTTTTCTCATATATATCTCGAACCGAACATCTTTAACTAATCCTCTTTCAGCTTTCGACCCCTTCATCGGGTGGGATTTTTAAAAGAATTCAGGTTGGCCGTTGAAGCATTGCTTTCGGTGTTTGGGAATATGATAATCAGTCCTGGATATACCTCACCATAACTTCTTTCTCTTGGCTGGTTGATAAGACAGATTGCTTTTTTTTTTGATACACAAATTCACACGAAACGGAAGTCTTGTGATGTTCAAAAAACACCGCGTGAATCAAGAGACAGAAGATAGGAAATAACATTAGCTTTGAACTTTCAAAGTTTGTAAGTCTCAGTAATAACCTGAGATTTGTTGGTGCTGCATAGACGTGACTGATGAATCAGGGAAAGTCGTATTTCGTGTGAATGAATTTCTTCAAAAATCGCAGAGCGCTTTCGGCTATTAAGCCATCTTCAGTGCTATACCTGCAAGTAAGTAATAGTCGAAAATTGGATAAAAGGTTAGAATTGAATTACTTACTCGTCTAGGTATTTACAGGAAGATCTTCACAATCATAAATAATCGTGAGACATTACACTGAATAAACATCAAAGTTAAAATCAGTGGCCTTTTGGGTTGACAATTGAAATTTTACTATTAAAACATTGTAAAAAGATTAAAATTTGGATTCCCAACGTGATGCATGCTGATCAGGAGGGGTGACAGGAAGTGAAATTCGACATTGACTTAAGGTCCTAAATGATTCTGGAACATAAACTTTGTGACAAATGACGTATTAGTGACTACAGTACATCAAAACTTCCCAAGGTAAGCACAGAATTATTCAATTGAGATTATTTGAAATAGGTAAGGTACATTCTCGGTCCATCTCCCAACAGAAACTCCACTATGAGAATGCTATAAGTGTACCAGCCGTTTGAGTCTAATGGGAACCCAACTTACGGTCACTCTTCTGTGAGATCTCTGTCTGTCTGTCGGTGACGCTAATGAATGAGACAAATAATAAAAAATCTACCAAAACTACGAAAGAGTCAACTGGTGATAATTCCAATGGATTTGTTGGAATTGTGTCTCACTCATATCCAATGGAGATGAATAATTGAAGGATGAATTTTTAAAAGCAAGCCGAATGATTGGAAATTGAAACGATGACTAGCTGGAATAATTGAAAAAAAAAATTCCGTTGTACTATGAATGATAAACAGACAAAATTTGTCTAGTTTGGAAAAAAGTGAAACTCCCTTATTGTTGTTTCGTTCTAGAATCGAAAAGGAAAAGGAAGGATAGTACGTGACAATGTATTCACTTCTTCAGTTCAAAACCTCTACTTGATTCAGGTTAATGTAAGAGAAAATTGAGCACCCTTGATGGCCTTCATTAACCTCTGCTTCGATCTGATATCAACAACATATCCTCTTGTGTATTTAGTTACAGTGCCTCCAAAGAGATTAACCTTCCTTCGTATTTTCTGTTTTTGAAGTGATTTATGGAAGTCAGAGTTTTCATTTCTATTTTTTTGTTATTATTGCAGTGCTCTACATAGGGCAATCGACATTGATACTGATTCGTTTGCTGTTTTTTTATATATTATATATTATGGAAAATATAAAACGTTCTCGGTACCCTATAAGTTGTATTATAAACAAATAGTTTTGAATCATTGATTTTCAATACAAAAAACTAGTTTGTGACCTCTTCTGATCATTTCAGTAATCATATATCACGAGATAAAAATTTCAGTGACGTCAACCGTTAAATACTAGAGAAATACGCAACCAGATATAAACGCATATGGTCAATTGACAATATCGGATAAGAATTTTTTTGGGGTAGATGGTTATTGTTTCGGAACTAGCTACTCTGGAAATTCATTATAACTTAAGGTCTTACGTCAAATATCGAGAGTTCATTCCACAGAAGTCATCATAGTGTCTTGTAAGATAAAATTGGGTGCCCTGTGTGAACAATATGTATGATTTGAAGTGCGAACTGACACGTAGATATGGCAATAAAGCAGAACCAACATATTCCCCACCGATGTGATCAATTGATGAAATAATCTTTCAAGGTATAGCTACTATTTTGGGTTTGCCTACTAAACTTGAAATGGGATATTCACTACCGACAAAATGGGAAAGTCGCCTCAGAAAGCTATGGCACTGAAGAACATCAACCAGGTCTTGCTCTGTCTTCTGGTCCCGATGGTAAGAGGGTTTCAGAAAAGAGAATTATTAAAAGATTGAATTGAAGGCGACATTGGAGATGTCTGAAATCTGCACAGAAATCTTTTTCTGGGACATAATAATGAACAATCTGCTGGAAATTCGATAAACATTCCGACTATTTATTTAACAGAATTCATCATATGCACCATACAACGAAACAGACGACTGCATACTGAAGAGGCCATCATCACATGTACACCATAAAATTTTATAACCCCGCCGTTTCCACAAACCGACTATTGAATATAGACGTCTGACGATCTCCAGGCCGACTGGTTTGTTTGTGGACCGTCGAAGAAATTATTCGTGAATCGGGGGAATCGGTGATCCAGACCAGAGTAAAGCAAACTGAACAATCGGATACCTCGTCTTTGTTTACTCGGAAACCTACATTTGTTTGTAGTTCGTTGGAGTCTGGTTTACATATACTGCAGTAAACAAACAATTGTTCTACTTGCTCCGGTTTATTAGTTCAAGGCGGCTGAAACATCTGCAACTATCGGAATTCGGCGAATATTGTCTTTTCATGTACAGGTTCTGATGGTATTTTTCGAGCTATGAATTTTATTATATTTGGACAAATTGAGAAATTAATTTTCCTGTATACTCTTGAAATATATTATTCTGCATGATTTCACAAAAAAATTCAGCTTATTTCTTGATTTGCGGAAAATATTGCCTTGTGGAATTGGCACTGTCCTCTATTATCGGACTTTCGAGAAGAATACATTTTTCAAAAGGAGATTGGCATCGTAGAAACAAGTTCAATCAGTATAGAGTGTAAGAATGAAAAAAAAAAACAGTCGCAAAATCAGAATCATGGAATTTTAAGTTGAGGAAATGAACAAAAGAAAAATAATTGATATTTACTCAAAGGGAGATGACAAATCGAATATGGAATGTTGTCAGACTCCAGATTTGGGGATTTGTTATGTCATCTATACGATTCTCAAGGAAGGGGTTTCTCTTATATTCACTGATCATCTTCTATAACCTGTTTGTATATTTTAGAAATATTTAAAGATCTTTTACCCGTTTCGAATGTTTTATTTCTGTAAAGCATTGTCACTGCTTTCTATGGCAATAAACTGGGGAGAATAAGGTTAGATAGATGTCTTGTAGCTTTTTAATAGTACAATAATGAATTGATAGTGGGGCCATGGTCACAGGAATTTCACAACCAATGTATCAATCAGTGTCAATGGTCAAAGTCCTACATTGGCCCTCATTTTATCGAACAAGAATGGACATCAGCCTTCAGTATAAAGCTATTTTGACTCATTGGAGAAACCTAGGACTTTGGCCTTATTCCTGCGTGAACATGGCAATATTTCAAGTATATAAGGGCCAAATAACTCAATTTGGCAAGATGTGGACATTGGCCCTTTATTTCCAAGTTATAGATAGACATATATGCAGATTGTTTTTTCTGGGTTTTTTCATTCGTTCGACGTTCCGACTGCCATTTTGAAGTCACTATATCAAGAACTCTTAGACAAACATAAATATGTCAATATCGTCCCGTTCAGTCACTCACCCTACGGAATAACCAAACAAGGTAAAGCAACGACTTCAAATAATTATTGGCGGTTCTGAGTCAAAGATACCGGCATTTTATAATACTTCTCATTATTTGTTCGACTACAAATACCGGTATCTTCGATGCAGAAAAAACAATTGAAGGCAATGCTTTGTATTGTTTGATTATTCCGTGAGCTGAGTGACTGACCAAGACGGTATTATCGACATATATTTGTCTGACAGTCAAATAGAAATCGAAACGTCGAACAATGCCGAAATAAACCATCAACGGATATCAACCTGGAAGAAACAATCTCGCATAAAAGAATATTCGTGAAAAAATCCAAATCTACAACTTGGATGAATTTTAAACTTAAACATTCCATGTGTCAAATAACAACTTGCTGCGCTGGAAAAAGATCACCCAGCTGATAAAGGTTATGTTAAAATTGAGGTATCTCAATTTCGAGTTACAATTGGGAAAAATAATATTGCATGTCTGCTCTATGCTTTCGTAAGTTTATACCCTCTTGCAGTTAATCTATTTATAAATAGGACTGACTCCATAGGAAAGCGAGTATTCACCACATATCACAATCGACTGAAAGTGTTTCTGCTGAACTACGTATACGCTTTCCTAATTAGGGGTAACTTCCACTGCAACTTGGGGAGTAATTCGTTACTGTTCACTCTACAGTTGGTCAGGTTAATATTCAACTCCTTCGGTTCTCGCATCATCCTCTCCAATTTTCCAAATGGAAAGAGGCTGGATGAACTAAATCCCCTTTACTGATTCAAAAAATGATTCCAAACTAAGTAGAAACAGTTGAGTCCCCGATAATAAATTTCCATGAATTGTTCCGGAGCTTTTTATTAAAATTTAAAAGTCCGCAAAGCACAGAATGAGAAGAAAAACACAAGTTCTTTGGAGAGATTATAATTTTAAAGTACAATAACGCGAAGGCGGCAAGAGGAGTTGAAAATAATCTTTAGTGGTTTGGACTTGAAATTGTGCCGTTTCAGTTCTGGAGAGAATCGTCGGAAAAAAGTTTCATGCTCGTGGGAATGTGGGTGTTTGTTCTGAGTACTCCACAGTTGACCAAAGGAAGCCGTGTTTATGAATGATGAAACGGTGAAACAAGAGCTCTTATAACTCTGAAAAAAAGTCTAAATAATCGCACAATATTTAAGTTTTTTTTAATGCAGATTAACACGAAAGGAAAGCCCTGTAGTGTTCCACGAACACCGTATTAATCAAGGGATGGGAGATATGAATCAACATTCACTTCAAAATTTTGAAGTTTGTAAGCCTCAGGAAAAACCTCTCTCGGCAAGGAGTTCAAAATTTCAGCTGTTCTATTGCAGAAAGATCCCTGAGCAAGAGAGGTTCGACAGATCTCCGAACTCACAACAACGGGGAGGGAATTCTGCACTCGTCGGGTTGAAGTATCTATAGAATGCCTTTCTCTGATTAGAATCGAGGAGCTCCAATGAATGTTTTGGTGCCAAGCTCCAAACATGTAAACTATATTCTAAGACAGGTCGTATCTGCTCCTTTCAGATCATTAGAAGCTGACGAAAACTGCAGCATTTCTTCGCAGAAAATATATTTACACAATTGCGATCAGAACATTTCCTCATTCAGTTGAACATTCGGAAATATCCTTGCTATCAATATATTGTTTTGAATTCGTTTCTAAAGACACTAGATGCTAATTAATACTCCTGCAGTCGAAATGAATATTGTCAGGAAACAGATACTGAATGTTCCATATAATATAGATCACGACAAGCAATGGTCCAGTAATGGGGTCTCATAAGTCATCTGTCAACCAAGTTTGTCAAATAATTTCATAGCCCAAAGTGTGAGTGAATGATAATTTCAGTTACATGATTTCGTGATCTCTCCGGAGTCATTAGACTTCAAGTCATTGAATTTATACACTACTAATATCAATTCTTTTATTTGATTTGGGTAAAACAATACTATCAATAGACAAAAAAATGCATCGAATAAAAAAAAACAATAGATTGCAGAAAAATCGAACATTGTTTCATTTCATCTGATGTTGGCGGATTACATTTGGGTATATATTTAAAGGATTTCATAGTAATTCGTTTGGTACGTCATGTACAGGGTGATTATCTTCATATAAAATTTCGTATAATTGATTTTTATTGGTATAGCTACTAATGAATGAAAACTTCTGGTTGATCAAATATATTATTAAAATCGGTGAAAGTATTTCTGGGGTTGAGTTAACAAATGTTATGGAGGGATGGTACAGTGAAACAAACGATAACATTCAGAGTTGATCAATTAGTGTGGTTTTCGAAAATTCCAAGTTCATCCAAATATCTTTTACTTCACTGGAAATCAAATGGAAATTAAAATCATGGGGTGAGCTGAAGATGTACTGCCTCAAAGGAAGAAGCCGATAAAAATAGACCCTCGATACCAATAAAAGTGAACGAGGTTCTGGAATCTTTTGAGTCGAATACGCAATTACGTGGTTAGCAACAAAATGAATTGCCGATGTTTGCCTGTTATCTATTTATCTTGATGTTCTCGGGGGAGAAGTTATTTTTAAATTCCTCGCGTATATTTGTGGTTACGGACCACGTGATATATAAGTGTTTTACAATGCTTAGGTGGTATTCAACATCCCGTGAAAATGGAAAAGAATGCCACTTCATTGTCAAACTATTTCGGAGAGACTGAATTCATGTAGGGAACCCAAGGGATGTTATGTTAGAACAGAAAGGAATTCTGATGATTTTTCTCCGGAAGAGCTGTTATTTTTTTCTAGTACAGTAATAGCATTTGGAAGGATTGAGTTATGATGAATTATATTAAGCGGACGAAATGTAATGCTTAGTATTATTACCTATGAGCAGTGCCGAAAATAACGCCTTGGCAACCTTGGCGGCGCAAAGGGGCGCAGTGCAGAAGGGGGCGCAACAGAAGGCATTCAATAACAAAAAAAAAGAATATCTGAAATGAATAAACCTGATGAATGTCATATAGATAGAGATAGAGGTGCACAACCGACAATTGAAAAAAAATCAGGAGGAATGTAACTCATTAAAGAAATTTAAGTAGTCCAATTCTAACTGAATATATTATAAGCTGCGTTCGATTTACATTTATTTTTAAAGTCCGTACGAGTTCTTTTACACTGTTTTCAATAGCATTGAAAGCCCGGCCAATGCACTCCTCTCTCGATCGGGCCTCGAACGCATCTTTCAATTTCACGCCGCCTCTAGCTAACAATCGGGTTCAGACATTTTTTTGAATATAAAATACCTACGCCTCTTGCTGGTAGTCATGCGTAGTCGGAACCAAAACAACTTGGAGGTCATGAAATATGGTAGTGGTGGGGAACATAGCATTAGCGGGTGTGTAGAGGCAAGCGTCACTCCTTGTTCGTTCATTTATACGTAAATATTATTTGCTTGTACTTTGTGAGTGTTTATGTAAAGTATTAAATAATGTCCGATAAGTGTAAACGGCCTAGTGGACCAGATAATAGAAAAAGGAAAAAAATGAGGAGGAAAAAGACAAGAGCTGCCTAAAATTGATTCTTTTTTTTAAAAAAAAAGGGATTTCGAAGGAACTAGATCTGGTGATGATGATTGTACTGTTAGTGTCATTCACGCAACCGAAGTGCTTAAACCTTCGGAATCGGAATCAGAAACACTAGATGAAACCCAAATGGCCAGTTGTAGTCATCATGCCGTGAGTAGTAATTACGGTAACACTGGTAACAATAACAAAAATACAATTAATGAGCATATGCACGTGATAATGCCTTTTCAAGCTCGTCTAATACAGATATGGGCCTTTTTTTGGACGAAGATTCAAAAAATGATAGTTTTTAATCAACGATACTTAACTCAAAACCATGCTGACCGCAGAGGCCCTTTCCTTCAGATCCGCTTTCAAATAGATCATTCTTAACTCAATACTATTTTACAGAAATAAAGACTGGACAGAAGATCGAACTTTTCCTAACACCAAATTGATATTTTTGCACTCGACGCGCGTTTCGCTAATATGGTTAGCATCTTCAGGAGAAGAAAATTGATACTATCAATTTTCTTCTCCTGAAGATGCTAACCATGTTAGCGAAACGCGCATCGAGTGCAAAAATATCAATTTGGTGTTAGGGTAATTGATCTCTAGGAAAAATTAAAACTTTTACACCATGGGTTCCAAAACTCATCGTTTATTTGAAAGATCGAACGTTTTTGGATTTGTTATTCTAAATTATTAGATGGTATATATTGTGAACCCTGTGGACTTTTGGCTAACAGGTTGGATAAAAACTTTAATAGTGCTTGGTGTACGGGAACAGTTGATACTTGGAAATATATTTCAATGAAAATTAAAACCCATGAAATGTCCAAAGTGCATATATCAATACGTCACTCCTTTGAGTTCAGTCAATTGGCTAAATGTTCACATAAGCAGGAGCCAAAAAGTTGTTGTATCTGTCATACTTCATAAGTATTCACATTTACAAATTCTTGTCATATGTCATTTGTCGTAAATTTTAATCCATATTTTTAACAACGGGCGTAATATTTGTAGCTTCCCTGAAGATGTCAGTATTCACTGTCGAAATATTGAAAATACAGTGTAAAAATACACTTTTTGCTTGCTGCTTCACCCAACATCTTCTGTATCCTGGCTGTTCAGCAAAGACTACTAATCTATATAAAGATAATATCATTTATAGGGTGGGCGGGGGGCGTATAGCCTATGTTTGCCAAGGGGCTTGGCCTACCTCAGTTATACCACTGCCTATAAGTTACTTCAAATAATAATCCCAAGTCATAACACTAGAAATATTAAGAGTTATTACTTTCAATTACTGAATGAATGAATATTTTTAGTCAATGATACAATTTCCTAATCAACTATTGTTTGAATGTCATTACTTCGAAGTGGATTTTACGAAAAACTAATCTAGAAGAGGACATTCTTGTGAAAATGTTGGAAACGGAAGCATACTTGGTTTCCGGAAAGTCAACCATAAGTTTTTTTGATGAATATCAGTTCTAGTAATTTTTTGATAGATGAATCTGAGATATACGAGAAGTTGCTGCCTGATAGAACCTGTTCCATCCAGAGGGAACTTTTTTTTAAATCGACCCAGCAACTTATTATATTTTTGCTGTATTTTATCCGAGTAATGGAAGAGGACCATATGTTTTCAAAAATATTAGCGAAAAGTCGTTGTTTTTTTAGGAATAATCCAGAGTTTCTCCATACTTGAGTCGAGAGAAAAAAAAACCTACTATGAAATCTCTCTCGGAACTAAATTTCCAAATCTTCTTTTATGTTCGAAGTACATTTTTTGCCACGTAATGGAATGTGATTCACAGAAGGCATTCTTCTCGCTTGAAATTCTAGGTGAGTTATTGAAAATGACGAATTCTTTCAAACTACGTCATATATTGTCAGTTGTCCCAGTGTATATGACGCCATATATTCCAGAAGGAACTGCCTTTTGCACAGAAGATGTGTTGTAATTTTGGTGGTGTTGAGATTTTCATTTATACTTAGTTGTTACCTTCTATGATAATACAATCAATGGCTGATATATGGCCCACATTTGAATGAAACAACCCAACCGAGGAACTGAAGTCAATAGTGTCAAGTGGATGTTTTGGGTTGATTTTCTAATGACATATCGTATAAGGTACACAAAACACCACTGAAGTGCGTGAGAGAAAGTAGTCTGATAAGTGGGAAGTGTACTTATATTTCCAGTCTAGTGTGTGCTGATATATGGAGCTTATCATATGCAGGTCAAGTGGGTGTAATATTGTGAGTTGTAAGGAATCGTAATAGTTGGAATAGACAAGCATATCCCATCCTTCTCGCATTTTACAATTTTCATTAGCGTTCATTATAAGATTTAAGATAAGATATGGACTCTTCGGATAAATTATATAATGTAGAACGTTTGATGTCTTCTTTTTCGTATCAATTACTGAACCTGAACCCTCTTTTGTCATTATTTCCTATTTCCAACAGTGACTTCTAGTCGAATTTTTTGAACTTGTAAAATACGTCAAACTGACAAATGATTCTTGGAGGAAATTTTGTTGGGTAGACAATTTTACTTTTTGAAAATTATGACAGCATTTCATTCAACAAGCTAGGAATGATAGTCATTTCCCACGACTATCTAATTTTCAGCATGAGCCGTACACTATACTTTTTCTACGGCTATAACAGATAATACCGAAATGTTTTAACAAATAACGTGAACTTTGAATTTGATGTCATTCATAATGTCCGTTCAGGTACGATTAAATATGTATACAGAGCTGCTATTTTCGAAATTTGATATTCCATGGGATACCTGATTCTCACTAACTAGTATTGTAAAACATAATTTTTCCAGTCCAGGTATATATGCTGTGGCTACTGTGCTCTACTTTGCAACATAAATGTTTAATATGTATCGGTGTGTGTAGATTTTATCAGTGTGTGTGGCAGGTACATTTTTTTTTTAGCAAATATCTTAGATGTAAGCTTTTAATCATTTTAATGTCTTGACTTGTCAAAAACAATTACTTTGTAACTTGATCAAATAAATATATCATATCATATCATATCATATTGTGTGATAATAGCTACAACTGTAACACAATAAAGGGATTATGTTATCAGGGCAGGAAATCACATGAAAGACATGCAATTTACTTCATTGTTCTATCAAGAACCGTTAAGATAGACTGTAGACGTGAATTTTTGGGTATTCCTATTCGAATTATCTGTTTGAAAACCTCAAATTGATTCCAGCTCGAGCACAATTCATAAATTCATATCACGCTCAAGTGGAGAGCTGACTCAGGTATGGTGTGTGTCTATGGGACAACTCGACGTCATCGCCTAACATATTTATTTCTAAAAATATCAGGTGCACTTTTCGCCTCAAAAAAAATGAATCATATAGGACCGTTTTCAGAGGTCTCAGACTCCTGACCATCACTGTTGAATATATATTTTCGAAATTTGTGTTTTCGTTTTTTGAAAAATAGAAAAAAATTCCACAGCAATGAAGATTTTCATGTATATGAAACTAGTCGTAAAAAACTAGGAACAACCATTTCCAAAATATTGCCCTCTTTCAAAGCTACTTGCAGGATTGGTGCAAATATTCTTGATAAGCTTCCTGTACCTCTGAGGGGAATGAAGCATGAGAGCACATTCTAAATGAAGGTTAAGCAGTTGTTGGTAGAGAAATGCCCATACTAAAGTGTTTCTCGTAATAGTTATATTTCTTTCCATTTTTTATTTAATGATGTGTTCAAATAGTTCAGAAAGTTTTTGTAAATATTCATATTTACTCACACATGTTCTTGCGGATCTCATAAAGTGGACTTTCTCTTGAAGATAATAAAGTGATTTGATTAGACTGGTTTTGTGTTATAGCCGTAGAAAAACTAATATTTCCTATAGAAATCAGAAAAAAATCTCGTATGTGACACTATAGAAAATGTCATTTTGTTCAACTCACGCTACGTATGAATTGCATTAGTGGCAGAAATTTTTTTCTAACTGGTTAAATAATAATAATAATAATTGATTTTATTGATGAGTTCATTTACATGGTACCTAGTACATACATAGCACTTATCAAATGGCAGGATTCATTTTTTGTCCCTGTTCAGAACATGGACAAAACTTGCTCTTCCATCCAACCTTGTTCCTAAATACTATTTCACAAATGATAATTATGCATAAATACAAATGAAGAATATAATATTGAGTGAGAATAAATATATAATAACAATTGATAACAGCGTGAAGTTCAAGATATGATATATTAAACTGCCTACTTGAAGGGTATTAAGATATAGTGAAATTACCCAGAAGAATATCTCTCTTGAGTTTCTTTTTTAACGCACCAGAGGAAATATGCATATATCTGCTCTGTAACCGGTTTGATAGCCAGGGTAGAAAAAATGAAAAAGAGCCTCTGAATTGAGAAGTTTTGTGATTTGGCGTGGTTAGCTGATTTCTAAATCTAAGATTGAGGTTGTGTACGTCCGTCCTGTAACTGATTTTTCTATAAAGATAACATGGTTTCTTGTCATTGATTATTTCATGAAACGAAACAGTAGAATGCAGAATGCGTCGCGACTCCATATGTAGCCATTCAATATCTTTCAAGTGGTGTGATATATGGTCGCGTCACATGAATTCTGTAGCTTTTGTAATCTATTCTTGTCAGCTTGAAGGAGATTAGGACCATATACTACGTCCGCAAAAGTGGATATTGTTGAGACTCGACGTACAGTTTTTGAAGGTGGCACATTGTGATCGGTTCTGTAAGTAATTTTCAATCAACCCAGTATAAAATAAATAAATAGCTGATAGTTTGAACAGGCAGGCTGCTTTCTGAAATCAATTCTGTGATATTGGATATTAATTATCAAATTATTCTTTGAGTGATGTTCAATAACAATAAAAGAAATGTGATGAAATAAAAATTGTATATTTATCTCGGGAAACAATTTTTCTCTCACCAACATAATGTATGATTCTTCATAAATCGAGCGCACAAATACAATCCACTGATGCCGATTTACATCATCATACTCGTATTCAAATGACTTCAATATCCGAAACACTTTCACATGATAAATACCACACAATATGACAAACTCAGAAAACATCAGCCTTCCGGAAATATCGCCCTTGTCCTGAAACTAATTTATCCCGAGCATCCCTTAACAAAAAGCCCTGTTTATAAGGGTTCCATTGACTGACATTCCGAATTTATGTAGGCCCTTTGAACTTTTTGTTGTCCAATAAATATCGTATATGAGAGAAGGGGAGGTACTGGGGTGTTCTTCCTTATACATTTCGCCCTTTATAAGGTTAAATGGGCTCCGCAACAGAAAATGACCCTCCCACTAGATCCGTACCATTATGTTGCTCGTTTTTCTCCCGAACGGCTCTTGTTAAAGTTTAAGTAGGTGGCCGTGAAATATATCTGGTCATTAATTAATTGTTTGTGGTATTGATTTTATGGGTGAGTGATTGGACTCACTCTACTGGAAGGAAGGGGATGTGTAATTGACAATAAGGGAGATGATGGTTTTGGTTCTGATACAGGGTTACGTAGAAAGAAATTTGAAAAGGCTTGAAATTACAGGGTGTAACTGAATGAGTTTTAAACATTTGAGGAGGTGATTTCTCATAGAAAAAAAAATAGGATCTTTCATATAAAGAAACTCCATTGGAGCATCCCTTGTAAAGATACAGCCCCTGATAGGAGGTACATAAAATTTGTGAAACAATTTTTTCACAAGCATTGAAAAAGTTTAAATTAGTATTGTTTATCACCCTTCAATCGTTCAATGCAGGTACTAACTACAAAATAATAATGAATCCAGTTCGCATTTATGACGATATATCTCTGTAGTTGTTCGTAAAATGATTTTTTGCTGCGAACTGGTTTCTTTTGGGCTAAAAAAACCAGGAGACATTTTTTGTTTAGGATGAAACAGGCTATCGGAAAAAAATTTTAGGGGTTGCGTTTTCCACCCCTTACAACCATGGGGTGAACCAAATAAATTACTGGCTAAGTGTCTTTTTGCTAGTACAAAACGTCAGGTTAATTTCGATATTGTAACTTTTTCAGTGCTTGTGAAAAAAATTGTTATACAAATTTTATGTACCCCCTTTATGGGGCTGTATCTTAACAAGGGATGTTCCAATGAAGTTCCTTTATATGAGAGATCTTTTTTTCGATGAGGAATCGCCTCATTGACTAAAATGTTTTACACTTAGTCAGTTACACCTTGTATTCGAACTATTTTTCGAGAAGAAATTCAAAATATTCAACGATTTTAGCGCGTTTTAGAATATGTTAGGTGACATTTCCCTTTTTTATCGTCTCAGTTTCAATTTCTAGATCATGGAGAAAGCTGGAAAACCTTTTTTCTTGACTGTGAGGTATCGAAGGGCAGAAACACTTCAGAAGTACACCCGATGAAGTGTTTCTCCGTATTTGAAGCTATGCGAAAGTTCGAAAAGAGTGGTTTGAGAAAATAAAAATGGTGATGTATCTCCAAAATCGTGTTTGAATTCTTGTGAAAATCTTCTTAACGAAAATGTGCTATATTTATATATTGCTCAATGTAACTTAGTCGGAAGCAAGTTTCGCATAATCAGTTCAGCAGTGAAAAATTCGATTTTGAACCAATCTACTCTAGTTTACAAGCCTATCGGAATATAGACTTATAGAATACATACCTCTGTTGTGGACCATTTTGATTACCAATCAGTGTTATGGACTCGAATACATTATATAACATAATGTTTGCCTCGCAGCTCTCACTCATTTGATCTTTGCATACGTAAAATCGAGATTTGCTGCGAAATATGCTGTCATCATAATATAGCTGTTTTTGGTGAATATCCGATAGTCCTTGGATAACACCACTTCTAGTCATCGTTCTATATTCACTAAATATCGTCACAGAAATACAGGTTTTCAATATACTACCACTACATTCAGCACATTGTGGCTTGGGGCAGACTCGGGCTTCCAATGTCTATGTTATTAACTGTTGGTAAAGACGAATTGATAAAAATACAAATCAAATAAGAAAATCCAAACACAACAAGGTTGAAATGAATATTTTGGCAAAACATTGAGATATTGAATGTGAGATATTATTCAAAAAATGTAAGTAAAGACTCACGACGTTTCGATTGCTCGTATCCGCAAACGTCTTCGGATGATGACACTCATCATCTTTCAGCAAGGAACATTGTCAACCACACCGACTAATGTCATCAGTCGTAGAAGACTCACAGGAAGGAGTTCAACTAAGACCACGCCGCTGAAGAGGGCTGCCGCAGATGCAGCCGAAAGCTCCGGAACTCAAAATTCCAGGACCCGGCCCTCAAGCCCGAAAAACTCGCGTTGTATCAACACCGGCCGTGAAAGCCTACATTCTTTCATCGTCAACCATATCCAAACAAAAGTCTTGATTCGTGTTTTCCATCCAATAAATTCCACATTAGACTTGGATAGCGAAAATACGTTTCGAACTGGTTTAGCGCCATCTTGAATATCTCACTTCAGGTTGAATTTTCTCCCTCGCAAAAGGTATATCTAGTATTTCGAGAAATGTCTTTTTACAAGACTCAGACCCTTTTAATAATCATGTTTCGATCAAACGCCTTTTATGATGCTACGTTTGCCAACATGGCTGAACTACCCACAACAAATATTCGCTAAACCAATTAATAATTTTTCATGCTGCACCAATTCTCACGAAAAGATATGAACTGTCGTGTTCACTCAATTAATTTTTCCCCCAACTTTTGAGTTTCGGAAGCGCTTCCAACTACACTTCAAGAGATGGATATCTCCGGCCAACTTTGGAGGGCTTCGTGATCAGCACTAGATCATGAAATATCATGAATAGAGTCGAGAAGTTTATACAGTAGAAACTTATGATTATGAATTGCACAAACCGTACATGCAGTGAGTCTGTTGCAGAATCTCAAAGAAAAAATCTCTCGAAGTAATTTTTTTATACTTTCTCAAGTTCCTTTTAATATGTATCAAAAATATGCTAGCATCATTGTTCGATATTGAAATCATAATTTCTATTTGTTCCGTAGTAGTTTTCGTACATGTTCGAAATTCATTCCACCTCATTGAAATCCTCAAAAATCTCAATATGCAACGGACTGACATCCTTGTGAGTTTCGACGTAGTGTCCTTATTCACAAATATCCCTGTATCAGATACATTGAACATTCTCGAAACAAACACCAAATTTCCAGAGGCACCCTCAACCTCATCAGTCACTTTATGTCCAGTACATACTTCCTATTCCAAGGTACCTCTCACAAACAACTTAAAGGCGCCCCCGTGGGTTCTTCCCTCTCACCAGTCCTTGCGAACCTTTTCATGAAAGACTTCGAAACTAAAGCCATTGACATGTTCGAGCACAAACCCTCTTGCTGGTTCATATACGTAGATGACGTTTTTGTTATATGGCCTCACGGCTCCGAAACTCTCCATAATTTCCTTGATCACCTTAACGACCGCCACCCAAATATAAAGTTCACAATGGAAATCGAAAGCAATAACTCCCTTCCATTCTTAGATGTCCTCATCACAAAAACCAACGACTTCTTTACCCACACGGTCTACAGGAAACCAACACACACAAACCAATACCTTAACGCAAACTCCAACCATCATCCAGCACGAACCAATTCCGTTGTGAATCCCCTCATCCACAGATCTATCAACCTCACAAACCTCCATAACAAACCACAGGAACTAGCCCAAATCAAATCAGCCCTTCTTCAAAATGGATTCACAGACCATCAAATTGACAGACGTCATCAAACGTCTACTTCCATTTCCAGAGCCCAACAACAACGTTTTCCACAAAGCTTTCCTTTCCTACATCAAAAGCGTTACTGACAAAATCAGCCGAATTCTCAGAAAAAGGACATAAAAACGATATTTACAGCCAACAATAAAATCTTCACATTCCTTCGCTTCCCCAAGGACAAAATTGTCAACGAATGACAGGGTATATATGAAATACCATGTTCTGATTGCCATAGAACATATGTAGGCCAGACCAACACACGTGTGACGAGTAGAGTATACGAACATCAACTTGCTGTCCGAAAATCAGACCCATTTTCAGCTTTGTCCAAACATCATCAAGATACAGGACACAATATAGACTTTGAGAACACTAAGACCATCGCCACAGCAAAAACACTACAAGCTCGTTTAATTTGCGAGGCCATCGAAATCGAGAAGCGACCTTCCTGCTCAAATAAACGTGATGACGGTCAGACACTTCCAATTGCATAAATACCCCTAATTTCCAGATGCTCAGTCCCCACCAAGACATCCGACGGTGCTTTAGCAGCACCCGCTGCTATAAATACCACCCAACGTCCCTCGATACCCCAGTTCGATCTAAGGAGTAGGCAGATTGAGGCCCCGGCGTCAAGTCACAAACCCTTGCCCCCTGTGATGACACTCAACAACGATATATATATATATATATATATATATATATATATATATATATATATATATATATATATATATATATGTATATTTCAAATTGTGACTGTATGCGTTATGTAGAGAGACTTATTTGGGTTGCAGTCTGGGGATGACAATTAGGCCGTTCTCTTTGTCCAGACGCTACAATATGTAAATGTATGATATAAATTACAATACAATGCAATATGATAGGAATTACAATATATATAAATATATATATATATATATATATATATATATATATATATATATATATATATATATATATATATATATATATATATATATATATATATATATATATATATATATATATATATATCATATATATATATATATATATATATATATATATATATATAAGTATATATATGTATATATATTTATATATTGCTCAGATCACTATTATCTGTTCGTTTATTCAAAACAATATCTTTTTTATTAGAGATGTGGACCATTTGTAGAAATAGTCTCTTGGTCGAATTGGTCTCCATATCTGAAATTTCCACATTTTCATAACTCAACCTATGATCTAAATCAATTGAATGTTCTGTCAATGCACTGGTTCTTATATTCCTTCTGCAGTCACCCTTATGTCCAGTTAGTCTTTCTTTAAAAAGTTGTTTTGTTTGACCGATGTATACTCCATCACAATCCATACATGGTATTTCATACACGACATTGGACTTGGATGTTAGAGGAATAGGAGATTTCAATTTAGAATGTAAGTCAGATATTTAATTAGTGTGAGCGATTTTTATGTTATGTTCACTGAATATATTAATTAATTTAGGCGTCAATATATATATATATATATATTTTGATTCATATTATACTTTTACATATTGTAGCGTCTTGACAAAGAGAAGAGCCTGATTTTCATCCCCAGACTGCAACCCAAATAAGTATATATATATATATATATATATATATATATATATCTTTATTTTGATAGGCAAAATTTGAGTTATACTAATTGGACTATTGTTCTATCCAGAAAGAACTGTTTTTCAGTAGACGCAGCAACTTTTCGGGTTAGATAAATATGCCTTTCTGCACACGTATAGATTCCAATATTGATTCCTATTTTTTCAGATTTTGGTAGGTTAGAAACCCAGAAAACTACGGAACAAATATTGATTCACCAAAAAATGATGACGTTCAAACAATAATTTCTTTATTTTCATATATCTACAATATGTTACCATGATTGTTCGATATTGGAATCATTATTACTGTATCTCGTAATTTAATGTGATACGCTCTCACACTAGGAAGAAGGAGTTCATCAACTACAAAATAATGATTTGCAAATAGTTCTGTCTACTCATTCAAATTTCTTGTTGAGGTTATAGCAATTGGAATATATTTCACAGGTAAACACATGCGATAACCTCAAATCGACTCTTCTCTGAAACTGAAAGCCATTCCATAAAGCACCGTCATTCATTAAACTCGAAAGTGAAAACATCAACTCCTCGAGCAGCACAAAAACACAATTTCCCCTACAATCATCCCACTTTCGATGAAACGACAACAATGAACAATAGAAACTTGCCTAATGAAGGAATATTCGCCAAATGGTGCAAGTGAAGTGAACTTTGTATTATACGCCGGAGCTTAATGAGACCTTTTACACCTCTTTAATTTCCGCAGAAGGCAGGGGTGGATGGAAACTTAATGGAAATGTGCTCTGCAAGTCGCGTCTTTCGGGCCGTTACACATCGCTGATAACGGGGGAGGTTTCTACGTTGGATTCGTCTGAATCGGCGAATTATCGAAACACTTCGATAATCCGATGTTGTCGATTTTCTATAGAATAATAATTAACTCAACTGGTATAAATGTAGTTCAAGTTACTCGACATAAGAAGAAGAATGGGAAGAAGAGGAATATTCATGTGAGTACTTTTCCCTAATATCTCTACTATATATAAAACAGGGTGTTATTCAAGTACGTGGACAAACTCAAATGGGTAATCCTTTGAGTAATTCTGAGACAAAAAGTTCATATGCAGTCATGCTTAGTTTTCAAGATGCAGGGTGTCAAAATGAATTCATGAATATCTCAATAATCCTTCAGCAGATTCTTCAAAAATTTGACTGTGGTATTTAGGGTATCGGGGTGCTCTGACTTGGCCATAAAACTAGATTGAAAGCATTTTGTCCTGTGGTATCCCGGAAGATTCCTTCAACCAATATTTTTGACCAAAAATTATGCGACTCTGATTTTTTGCAATTCTTGATTTTTTTTCGCATTGAGCTACTGAAACTCAACCGTTTTGATCTCCATCTTTTTCCTTGTATCTTGATCTGTTTTTGAGATAAAAATACTTTATCACATATCCTCGGTACAACAAAATAAAACTAGCCAACCATCAACAACCGGTGTGTTAATGAATAACATAACACGAAAGTCATCGTTGAAATTTTTAGAGTAACTGTATTCGATGAAACACAACGTTACAAATGTTGCCTATCATTTATGAGAGTGTTAGTAATTTTTTTTTAATTTTATTTCTTTCATAGAAATAATTGTACCTAATTTCTATTTTTTGATTCTGAAAAATGCCAAAAAATCATTCCCCTGTCAATGGGTTTATTTTTCATGTAATTACGAATATTTCCCGCACGAGTATCTTTATAGGTGAAACAGTTTTTCAATATGGGCATGTAACCATATTGATACTCATATTTCAAATTCAACATGGGTTCTATATTTGAATGAGTTGGATCAAATACGAATAAACAACATATTACCTGATTCCTATGATACTTCAGCCCAACCAACAGACATAACCTCTTAGAAACGCAAATTTCAATTGGCGCAAAAACGAGGCGGCTCTTTCCCCTCCACAAAAACAACGAAACTATACGGTATTCTAGCCTACGACACGTCAAATGGCAGAAATGTGATTTGCGAAGGTTTCGAAGTTGACGTAACCATATGGTTACATCGACCATTAGGCAACATTAAATTAGTCAGGAGATCGCATGATGAAGAGCTAACGTAAGAATGCTTTATCTATATACAGATAAGTAAGTTTTGCATGAGCTATTCAGAGTGAGAATTCTGGTTTGGAACTAACCTTACCTAATTGACAACATATTGGAATCTTACCACGCAGCTTTCATTCCTTTGATCACTGTGGAATGGAGATTGTTCGATTGTGCTCAAACAAAATAAGCTTAGTAATCGTCCTGAATTCACTACAAATCTAGATCATCTAGAGATCACTAAAGGAATACAGGTTGGAAGTATCTTCTTTCACAAACACCAGTGTGAATATCGACGCCGATGAATCAAATGTTGTGTCGTGTGACGTCACAATTCATTTTGAGCAATGGTGACGCATTTTGTCTGAATTGTCTGAATTTCCTTTCCTGATTCTACACTTTCAATATATGGATAAAAGGGTTCAGATGAAAACTAAATTGAAAAAATACTTTTCAGTTATGATGCGACGATAATGAAGAAGAAATATGTGACAAATTTACATTGTATGCATATTTACTATTTTAAAAAGTTGGTGGCCTTTTCATCTTCAAGAACAATAGTCTGAACATAAACACAAAACTCTTCGTCTTGAAACATCCAAGCACATGTTTGAATCAGGACGTTCTGTCATTCCCATTCGAGTTATAAATAGAAGAAAGCCCTCAGAATCCTAGATAATACTCACTACAGAGAACATCGACCATGTATCGTTAATAGATTTGATGATAACTATCAGTTATTTGCCAATAACAACATTATCTAGATAACTGTCATAATGGCCTAGTTTGTTATAGTTGAATGGAAAATCCAAAATTATTTGAGGAAAAATAACATCAAGGATTTTGAAGGCACTCAATCTGACTCACTATATCTGATAGACTAAAATTTGATGACACTTAAGGGGTCCAATGACCCAACATGAATCATGTTCATGCTGCTATTTGAAACAATAACTTCATAATGTTGTCACTTCTAGCGGCACAATTGAACAAATGTAGCGTAAAAGTGAATTGTTCACATAAAAATGGGAAGTATAACTACTTTTCTTCGGGCTTGAAGGCCGGCGTTCTTTGGAATTTCTCCCTAACGACTACTATGACTACGATGACTAGTCATCAGGAATGAGTAAGCCTCTGAAGAAGCTGGCCACTCGCGATAGCGAAACGTCAGGAAGAAATTCCAAAGAACGTTGGACTTCAAGCCCGAAGAAAATTAGTTATACTAATAACCTCGGCCGCGAAAGCCTCAAACATTTTGTTAAAAATGGGAAGTTACGACTGCATATATGGCTTTTTTCAATATAAGAGATCCTTGAAAACTCATCACGAAGAATCTTGAAAATGATGGTACCGGAAGTTATGACGAAAAAAGTGTTCTTTATATATAGCAGCATCGTCCTTAACATGATTCATGCTGTGTCATTTGACCTTCTGAAAAGTGTTTTAAGCTTGTAGTCACAGTCCCTCCCGAATGTCTTTATATCTATACCGATTTTTCAGTTGCTGATGTACTGAATTGTTTTTTACTTGAGATGAAAATGAAAACATTGTTGTTGTTGTCAGTGACTCACATAATACCTCTCAAATGATCGCTCTTTCCCAACAATTTTTTTTAGAACAACAATATGTTTTCAACTCTGACCTTGCGGACTGGATATCAATTACATAATCATTTCAAGAATTTGTTTCTCTCGACCCAAAACGAACTGGTAATTAACTACCTCTAGGGCATATCATACTGATCATAGTCGGCATCATATAAACGTTGAGTTTATGCAAATATCAATCAATCATTCGCCGAACCAAAGCAAAATTAATTCACCTGCCCAGGTTAATTTGAATTATGTATGTAAACATTCAATACTCATTATGAATAGTACTGAATATTTAATTGTTTATGGAGAGAAAATCCATTCGTCGAACGAGTGAAATATTGCCGTACTAAACCCAAAGGGCATATCTCAATGTTTTACGAATTTTGGATTTTAATTGGATAGACTCCTTTATAACCCACTTATTGATTTTGATAAGAAATTTGTCTGGATCTCATCATGCTAAGCCTTCGAAAACATTACTGAGAATATCTGAAATCACTGAAAGCTATTCAGACGTAACTCAGTCGTGGTAGGCGAAATGGGTGCATCTCTGACATACGCCTTATTTGCTAAGGATATTTTACCTTTTTCATAAACATCCGGGGAACATGGCCGTGAATGTCAGCCGTCAGTCTTTTTGTTTACAAGTTTGTGGTAAAGTTTTATTAAGATTTTTCTTTTCTTATGAATTTCATATACTTACTGCTTTCATACATGGTATAAATGGATTAACAAATAACATCTGTCTTCGATACTGCAGTATTTGTAGGCTCTGAATGGTCGAGGAAACTTAAATACTCGACTTCAAAGCTGACGTTACACGCTAAAAATCAACATCTGACTGCAGACTACAATTCCCTTCGATGTAATTTTTACCTTTCTGGCAGCTGTTGAGGGGAGCAAAGGGCGATTATTATCTCGATCTCTTTGGGAATAATGAGTCAAATGTGTCACAAAATTCGGGCAGCAGCCGCTCAACTGTTCCATCATTTTCGAGCAGAACTGTTACTTTTGAATGATAGGTGTCAATTGATAACTAAGAAATTTTGACCAAAGTGTGGCAACATGGAAAATGCTGCCAAAATTAAAAATTTAGTGTAATTGGTTAAACGCATTTCCATGGTGCTACTGCGTTGTTTTTTTTTTGTCGTCATCGATGAACAATTTTTAAAATTATAAAAAAAAAACTAATCCTTGTGCAGAATGTTCAACTGCTCAATGTTTCGACAATATGCTGGAGTCATTATAAAGAACTTATAGACATATCTAACTAATCAACCCTCTCACGAATTGATCAACCAAACCACAATATTAACATCCACGGTCTGTTTCGCCTTTGAGTTACTCTTATCAGATACTCCTTCCACAATTAAGTCCAACTTATAAAAAGTTTTGATAAAACTCCTTACAATTTCATCGGTCAAACGGTATTACTCGATCAGATCCTCGTCGTTCTTCCTGCCCGTTCAGTTGTAGTGCTGAAGTGATTGCTTTCACGGACTTTCTTAAATGTTTCAGTGTCGGTAAAAAATTTCTTTCAGCAGTTTTCGAATTGTTCATCTATAGAAAGACTCAAGCATCACTTAGATAACGTTGATCTCTTCGAACTTTTGTTTCTCTTCCACCCAAAATTCATAAAAACTCTGGTTCGTTGAGCGATATGCTTTTGTCAATTTCTCTCTATCTGAGAAATCGGTAGGTGATGATGTAAATTCGATTTTTCGAAGCTGCAATTCTAATCAAGCGACAGCTCATGAGTGAATTTTGATACCGATGGTCTCATTGACTGAACTCTGGAGGGATCTTTCGCTCAGCAATAGAATCATTAGTACACAAAATTTGTGTGAACAGGCCACCTTATAGAAACCTAATCCCTTACAGACAAGTGCAACAATTTGATACCTCGATTTGAAGTATTTGAAATTTTTGATTTTTTTACCTTTTGTTATCTTTTTCATCAAGGTGTTTTTATAACCAAGCATTTTGCATCTTTAGTGATGTCAATAGTGCTCAATCTAATATCCCTCTTCATAATATATCGAGTAGGAAGTGCAGGTGAATTATTCTTTAGTGTTAGAAAGCATATAATAGTTCAAACAGATATTCCGAAACCCGAAGATAGTTTCGAAAATCCCAGAATCCAAATTGATGACAATCGATAATAAAACACGAGATTATTCTGACGATAATGAAATCAAAATTCACCTTGAATGATTTTCAAGCCTTTTTCATTGGACGTGGCCGTAACTTGATGGAAACCCATAGTTATGACACTATGAGTTAAAACACGATTGAATTTCCACATAATTTATTGTATTCGCGACATGTTTCGATACACTTGGATCTTTTTCAGCGAATTTCTCAAGTTTTTTGGGTAGAAGTTATATTCGTGTGATTCGCTGATTGTTTTCCAGAATTTCCCAATCTAAGATACTTTTTCCAGCACTAGTGACAATGGTTGTTTTGTGCTTGGAAAGAAGGATGCAAAAACAATAATTTAAAATTAATAGAATGGAAGTTCTTGCAGGCGGGTGTTTTCAAATGACTAATAAAACGTATAACCTATAAAACTGCCATCAGGCATGCAAGAGATATGACGATACGTTACTAGATCTATGACTTGCGCCTCTGATGGCAATCCCACGAAGAAATTGTTTCAATTAAAATTGTTCGAAATCAAGAATGCGAGAGATCGAGAATTTAAGCTTGATATTTTTCAGGTAAAAATCAAAGCACCAGGGTTCTTATGCATCTTCTATCGACCTAACCAATCTACACGATCCTGACGAATCCAGATATCGCGTGAGCCAGAAAGAGACCAACTCCGTTTCGTTTTCGTCCTGACAAGCAATTCCCAAAGTGAGGAAAAGCTAACCTCTGCCGATCCATCGTGGCACACGATGCCCGTCGATATACAACTTTCGTAAACATTTCGTACGACTGGAAAGAGGAAAAATCGAAAGTTCCGGCGTTTCAATTTCCAAGAGGGAGAACCGCCCGGATCGAACGGGATTCTAAAGTTAGCAACAGGGTGTTTTGTAGGCTGGATTGTTCTTGATACTCGGAGATTTGTCGGGAGTTGTATCGAGAATTTGGATCCCGTCGAAAATGGAACTTGCAGGATAACTTCGGCGGGACGTTTAACAGTGTAGTTTATCGCGCTATTCGGGACACAATCGAGCCGAAAATTGCTCTCACTCCCTTCCAGGAAATTTGATTGCAGCTGGATCAGCAGGGTGGTGTATAACTGAATACTTGACTGGGTTTTGCTGGAGTGATTCAGGAAAGTTCGTAGCAGGAACAACTTTTTGGACAAGTGGGAATCGAGGAAAGTCTTTTTGAATATACAATTCAGAATTTTCTTGTGAAATGAAATGTATTTATTCATTTATATATTTAATTTTAGAACAATTTATTTATTTCATTTAATTATTTGATACACCATTCAACAGCCGAAGCCTTTTACAGAATGGGAAGAAGCAATAATTACAGTACATATTATCAAGCTATAAAATAGGTAAATTACTAAAAACACAAAAAAAGACAAAAAAGTGTAAACGAAGATGATTGACACAGCGTAGAGACGTGCATGAGCTGAAAAAAACTCAGTGAGAAAAAAGCTCATGCACGTCTTTACAACAGTAGAGAAAAATACCAAATAGACAGATATTATGATAAAATAGCTCTCCTAATGTCTGTTTGCTTGCAATGAAAAATATCTAGTCTATCCAGAATTGACAAGTTCTCACGACATATTCTATGAATAGGAGAGTGAAGAAGTACATTGGTTTGCGCAAAGGGGAGATAAAATAAAATGAAATTACATACAGGAAGCCTAGGAACTTGTATATCGATATGTGCAAGTAAGTATGGGCAATCGACTTGTGACTCTAGAATCTTGTGCAGAAGTGCAATACCTATGCGGAATCCTTGATGAAATACTGAAACTCAATGAAGAACGGAATGCTGGAACCTTTTTTTTTTGCCATACACATTTCAAGTGAGTGTAATACTTCTCGAATTTCCGAAAGCGTGAGTAATTCAATGGATTATTATCAATTGAAGTTCTACCACATTTTCCGTCGCAACTTCACAAGTTGTAGTGTTTTCATACCGTGAAATTCGTACATTAAATTTTCAAATGGAAGATTTCAGAATTTTTACACGAATTTCTTGACCTAATTGGGGATTTCAATGACCAAATAATATCACTTGATGCGCATTACACTAGCAAGAATTGATTAATGAATATTATTGGGAATGGAGACCTGTCGAACCTCCCTTGCTCAGGGATCTTTTTTCGATAGAACGGCTGAACTTTGGAAGAGGGGTTTTTCGTGGGGCATACGAACTTCAAAAATTTAAAGTAAGGCGGTATTCCTTGAAAATTACGAAGTTTTCTTTCCTTGTGAATCTGTATATTTGAAAAACGTTTTATTGTTACCTCTTACTTGTAATTATTGTATTCCACAGAGGATTTCTTTATTCGATCAAGGATTTGGAGATTTCTTCCCAGATTCCAAGATGAACATTTGGGATTCTAGAATCTTGATTGAATTCGTAAATTCCGTTAAAGACTTCATGATAACACTCGAATTTAATTTTTTTTAACTGGATTTGGAAATTTTTCTGCAGATTTCAACATTTGCGGTGATACATCAGGACTTCGAGATTGATGCCTGGAATACAATTCGTATTTGTGAGATTTATGGACATTGTATAGCTACCTATCTCGTTGATGATCCAAAGCAGGAGCTATCCCTTTCTATTAAGAATTTTTCACCTGAAATCATATTTTTTTGAATTCCATTTGCACTGCGTCGTCGATGTGATCAATGAAAAAGTAATCGTATTTCTTCTGCTTTGAATTATGAAATTCATTGTGAAAAAAATCATACTTCTGATTTTGTATTGATGGAAAATTCTGTCACGATGTCATTTTTCATAACCAGAGATAATTTGTTACATCTTGAGAACAAGAATTAGTTTTCTTCATTTCCAATTCTTCACAATGGCTTGTACGAATTCATCAACTCATTGTCTCACTTTTTGTAGAGTTCAATTACCCTAACAAGGAAAAGAAATTATTTGTATCCGTATAGTACACCCCATACAAATGATATAACTCACTGGATTACCATTTATTCCTTCGAAAAGTTGTAGATCATAACCTGTAAGCGCGCCACTGATCATCATATAATTCTTGATGGCATGTCAACAAATGCGCAAAAACTTTCTCTTAACACCCACCGAATATCATTCACCAATCCCGAAAGGTTTCAGAGCAATACATAGATAGTCAGTTTTTCGAAAAAAACTTGACAATTCCGTATCTCGAGAAGAGACGCATATGCGGAAAAACTTATATAGCATTATTTTTTTATGCAGAATCACCCCTTGGAGTTTGTTGCACTTCTTCACTAACACCTCACATACACATAAGTGAAAGTAGATCAGAAAAAACTCAGAATCATAATATTTCGACTTAATGTTATTCAAAACAACTACTGAACAACTACAAAAACCGCAACTTCTTTATTGAATCACAGAGTCAGATTATCTTGGTTAAAATGTTTTCTTAGCATCACAGGTCAGAATGTCGTTTAAAGTACAACAGTGTACCAATTTGTGAAATTCTAAATGATTCTCTGACTGATTCTGGGGTGATTTTTGGGTTTGTTTACCGTGGTCCTCAGGGTTTTACTCCTGACGTTTCGCCTACAGCTGTGGTAGGTAGTATGTATGTACTGTGAGAACGAGAACAATGCGTCCGTTTCCTCATAGATTTTGATAATGACTACCACAGCTGTAGGCGAATCGTTAGGAGTGAAAACCTGTAGACCACGGCCAACAAACCCGAGAAACACCCCAAAATCAGTTACCTCCGGCCGTGAAAGTTTACTTTCTTTGATTTTCTGACTTTTATGTATTGATATATTTCAATATTAAATTGTCCTTTTTTCCATCTCAAAAAATGTTTATTATATACAGGAAAATATTAGATTTTCCCTTGTTTGATTATTGTTTCATTGTGATAATGAAGGGAATAATTACTCCCCTAACATTCATCACTTCCGTATCACTACTTTGATTCGAGTTTGAAGGTCGTCGTTGCTTGGAATTTCTTCCTGACGTTTCGTTGGTGCGAGGGGGCTAACTTCTTCTGAGGTTCATACATCTTGAGTAGACTCCTATGACTGGATATTACGACTTCGTGAAGTGTATTTGTCTGGATACAGGTAGCCTGAAGTGATAATTAGTTCTTCTGGAATCGGAGAATAATTCTCATCAATATTGATTGCCGTGATTACTGGATTCAGAGAAGTATCATCAACATTATTTGTCTGCAAAAATGTTATTTTTTTGATCTTCTTGAAATGGGATTCCATATTCGGTTGAGATTTACAGCTTTTTCTTTTCTGCTGAAATTATCTGTGTGTTCGTGAATCTCCATTGCCTCCCCTTTCAGCAGACTAAGGTATCTCTGGTTAGGGGCAACGAGTTTCGCGTTTTCAAACAGAATCCTGTGGTTTCCCTCACTGAGTGAGTGTTCCGCCACAGCTGACTTGTCAGTTTGCCCTAGTCTGCAGTTCATTTCATGTTCATTTCAGTTTCATGTTCTTTCAGCCTAGTTTCCATAGATCTTCTGGTGGTACCGATGTACACCTTCTCACAGGTGCACGGTATGCGATAAACCCCTGCTGCTGACAGTGGGTCTCTTTTGTCTTTAGCCGACCTGAGGCTTTTGTTGTATCTTCCTGCTGGGTATTGATACCGTTTTTTTGTTGTGTTTCAAATCGGTCTGTGACCCTCGGAATATAGAAATATATAAATACGCTTTACGAAGTCGTAATACCCAGTCATCGGAGTCTAACTAAAGATGTATGAGCCCCTGAAGAAGCTAGCCACACGCGTCAGCGGAACGTCAGGAAGAAATTCCAAAAAACGACGGCCTTCAAACATGAACCAAAGTAGTGATACTGAAAACCTCGGCCGCGAAAGCCTCAACCATTTTGTCATTCATCACTTCCACAATCACTACAAATACTCTTAAACAGACAACTTCAATGACTCGCCTATGGATACCACACACGCGGAACATCATCGCATCCGTCGAAGAAATATCAATCATTATCCGCACCGCGATGTTTTCATTTTCGCATTAGGGTTCATTAATTACTCATCAAGAGCTTTCGCGCATTCAATCGAGCCACGGACTGCCGAAAGCACCCCAACTGGGGAGGGAATTAGGCGGTTCATTAAAAATTGCTTTGCCAACTTGATGAATCTGTATCGAACGAATTGGAAATTTATTCATTGGAGTTCTGTTTTTGTGCCGGAAGATAGTTCAGGAAAAAGAGGCATCGTTGTGTTTAGAATCACGAAATGAAGTGATTTTGGTTTAATATACAGATTCCCACGGAAGGAATGCCTTGTAATGTTCAAAGGACACCGCGTGAATCGAAAGACAGGATTGAAAAAAAACCTTCTTTGGTATTTCCAAATTTCGGGTGGTATATTGAAAAAGGATCCCTGAGCACGACGAGAGGTTCGACAGGTCTCCAAGCTCACAACAAATGGGTGGGAATTCTGCACTCGTCGGGTCCTCTGTGTTGAAACTGCCAAGGTTGAAACGAATAATGACAATTCAAAAGAGCACCAACCGTGAGGATATCAATGGAAGAGAGACAAGTCTCCTACTCTTCTACGATGTTCCAACGAAGTGAGCGAAGAGTCACAAATAAGATAGATTGCCTTTCCCTGAATAGAATCAAGAAGTTTTAATAAAATTGTTCGGTGCCAAGTGGGAAATATATTTCAGGACAAGCCGTATATGTGTCTTGCGAATCTTTGGAAGCTGACCAGAAGTGAAGTATTTCCTCACACGAAATACGAATCTAAGCTGGAAAGCCATCATCGAACTGAAATATAGCTTAATAATTTTTACTTCAAAAAAATGAGATCGAAACCTTTGGTGTGAAAGTTGAAACGAAACTTTTCGTAGATTCAATTACCCCCCAACACTCGACGTGAGTTCACTAACAAGATTAGCAATTTCAGGATAAGAAAACTGATACTGTTCACTTCATGTCTCATTAACCCATCAACTCCTATTGTACTACATTTGAGTACAACCGCTGTAATGTTACTTCAGTGACCTTTGTTAATGAATGAAAAGTTGAACATACATGCTCTTCATCCTAAGCGATTGCTAATATAAACATTGCAATAGTACTATCAATGTGTAATCGATGAATATGAAATTGATTGAATGACATGGCGAGATAAAAAAAACAAATCAAGGAGTGAAAACTTATACATACTAATGTATCTCACCTTAGCAAAATCCAAATTTTTGGTTGCCCAAGGGAAAATTCAAACACTTATATTTTCAAAATGAATAAGGCTGTTTTAAAAAGCAAAACTCATTGCCCCCAACCAGGAATACCGTAGTCGACTGATACGGGAGGCAAAAGAAATCCAATAATTTCAACAGAAAAGAAGAAGCTGTGAACCTCAACTGAATATGGAATCCCATTTTAAGATCAGAAATAACAAATAACATGTCTGCAGGTAGTGCGGCAATTAATGCTGATGTTGATTCTTCGAATCCAGAAAAAATAACGATCTCTTCAGACTACCTGAATCCATATAAATACGCATTATCTATACCCGTACTCTAATAATACACTTATATGCCCACAACCCGTTTTATAATGGAATCCATTACGATACAAATTTTCAACCAATAGAAACTCATTATTTTTCAATCAAGCATTATGTGCAGGCTTTGCATTTTGACGTTTGTCAAGTCAAAATCAGTAGGTATTGAATTTTTGAAGAATTTAGCCAATTTTCGTAATCGAATGAAAATGTCTTTTGGCAGTGATATAGAAGAATTACCAGCGACTCCCCCACATATGTCTTAGACAAGAAAAAAATACAATCTAAAGGATTATATTTTTCATTTGACATATGCAACTTAGTGTTTTTATTTTCGACCAAATCCAATGAGCTATCATGGCCGAGTGGTAAATTGCCGAGGGCACTCATCAAACACGTCCGGGTTCAAATCATGAACTCGACAGAGATTTTTTAAAATTTTTTTTCCTTTTCATTTCTCATTGTTGTATTTTCTGTGGTTATACCATCAATTATAATTTTGTAGAATTTTTCAAAGAAATACGATTGATTACCACTATTATTGTGTTCAATATAAATACCTAATAATATAATATTTTTAGTTCTTCATTATTTATTGGGTGTAGATAAAATAGCGTATGCAACTCTCATGTAATGGTTATTAATACACTCGCATAAACCATACGAAACTCACTTTCGGCTCTTTTCGTATCCCGGTTTATGCTCATGTATTAATAACCATCATTACAAGATCGTTGCATAATATACTATTACGAAATCGTAATACCCAGTCATCGGAGTCTAACCCAAGATATATGAGCCTCTGATGAAGCTAGCTATTCGCATCAGCGAAACGTCAGGAAGAAATCCCAGAAACGACGGCTTTCAAACCCGAATCAAAGTACTGATACTTATATTTTCAGATGTTTCACCCAACAGAAATAATGTAAGAAGCAAAGTCAGTGTCACGAGCCGCAGATGACTCATCAATTTCTATTAAAGATGGGATCGGAACCTTTGGTGTGAAATTTTCACCAATTTATATTCACGGAATGCTGAATAAACCTCTTATCACTGAGAATGTCATTGCTGACTCTCACCACAATCGAATAAGAAATCTTGATACAAAATATATATTTCATGCAAGTGTATTTATTAATTTTTATCTTGGAAAAAATCTATTACCAGACCTATGTTCATATAAACGTTTTTTCATGAAGTCAGCTCCGAAAAACAAATTTTTACTGCAGGAAACACTCCGTGTATGAGGCTAAAAGTTAGGTGGAATTACAATCATATTATGCATTGGGTTAACTTTGTTGAATAGGACCAAACAACAACTAAACTAACAGTCGAATAAGTTCAGTGTTGTTAAAATTGGAGTGGGAGAATATAATTTTCCGCGAATCGTTATGAAATTTTGACATCCCAGAAATTCTACAAGAATAATTGAGAACACATTGTTCATTGTGATAGTCAACAAAACGTACTACTCTTTTGATTTCTTCGGCAATAATTCTGATGAAGCAGTATCAACATGATCTTTTTTCCCATCTGGAAAGGAAGATACCAGATTACTACGGATACGGATAAACTTAGGAGGTCAGTGGAGACTGCATTCGAGGTACTTTCGAATTAATCAATATTCCAGAAACAACATATATTCTCCTCATACAACTGGCAAGAATAAAAGACCAATATTTTCCGAAATATTCATTCGCTATATTTTGCTTTCCAGCCGAAAAGATCTCCTGTGAGAAAACAACAAGAATCTCGATTATATTCCCTACTCAATGCAGTATGGCCATTAAAACAGACAAAGGAAATAGAACATATCTTCTGAATAAAGGCAGAGAACAGCAGAAAAGCTATAGTTTCCCGCGTGGAATTGATATTTCGCTAACAGTTGCTCTTGTGACGCTACATTAGATGAAAATGGAAACAATAAAGGAGGGACATTTCCTCGTATGGGTACAAGAAGGGGTGAAAAATGGGGAAAGAGAAAAAGATTCAGTCATGTGTGAAAATGTATTCAAATGTAAACGAAAGCTGTTTTGCATGACGCAAAATGGCAATGACGCAGGAAAAAATTCATATTTTGGTATACAAGATATTTTCAGGATGATTTTAGGCTACTCGGAAGTTCACCTATTTTTTTTGAAACATCCTTCAAAATATGGATCAAAATAAATTTCATATACCAATAATATAGTAATGTTGAAATAGGTACTTTGAGACAAGATAACCCACTTCAATACTAAAATTCTACTGAATATTTCCATCGTATGTTGAAAATCCCATATGAAGCGGGACATTTCCGATCAATTACAGCGATAAATTCCCGGCGGGACATTTTCGGGCTGGTAAATACCCGGTAGGTATCGAAAAATACCCCGCTCGGTCCGTGAATCTATAGTAACGATTGTTAAAATGTACATTTGTCATCTTGACAGGCATAAATACTGAATTTTGAACGTCGTTGTTTCAACTCCGGAAATATTCTACCGAATTACACTCGTGCATCGACATAAACCTGACACTTTTCCAAGCGGGTATGTTGTCAGCAAAAAAACTGCATTCGGTTATTTTCATATTTTGCTAAAAGAGCCCTCCTCCTTCGGAATCGGGCTCTTTCGACAAAATATGAAAATCAACTCATGCAGTTTTTAGACAACATGCTTTCATGGAAAATTATTGGTAATTTGGAAGTACTTGTGTAAGTACTCCCGCATAGGAACTCATCTTTATTGCCCATCATTGGCGAGTCATTATTATTTTGTTCATTTTTATGAGGATTCAGAGGCATAAAAATGTTAATATCTCTGGACAGTTCCATCACCCCTGAAAATGTACCTCTGTTAAGTGTACGTTATTGTATTGTTGAAATTTTTTTTTTCATCGGGCGTAACATTGGTGAAGGCTACGTTGTTCTTTCATACCAATAAACTTCATATATTTTTCATCTATGATTTTTATTTCTGGAATAATTTTACTATCTGAATTGACCCCCAACCGGCAGGACATTTGGGGTCGCGACAGTTAGACAAAGAACTTGATTGGTATTTCCTCTTTCGATGGATGTACAAGGTACAAGTGATAGTTACATCAACAGGTAATCAATATTGAAGGTCATAACAAGGCATTCATAGAGAACTGATTCATTTTCTCTGTAAGTTCTATCATGACATACTATTTTTTATCAATGAGAAAGAAACAAGAAATAAAATCAAACATTAGACATTCAGAAGAGGAATCCACTAGATACAGAATACTTCCGGATGAATAGTTGGAGCTTTGCCCGTCATGCACCGCACAAAACTGACTCCATCCAATTTCGTTTCTCCCGGAATATCTAACCAAAAATCCCATTTCGTTGCGAGTCGGCTATGTATGCCTATCAAACAACTCACCTCTGATAACCTGCAGAAATGGATATCGATCTGATAAATCCACCCAGGCAAACGGCAGGCTCTTTGGGGGATCTGGCGAAATTTTTGATGGCGTCGAAAGCCGAGTTGGCTTAGGATGTTGACAAGTGTACAGTTAGAGCCGCTAAACACGTCAGGTAGTGTTTGTTGTAGGGGAATCACTGGGATTTTTTTTCGAATCGGGGATTATGCTTTATTTTCGTTTTATCTAGGTTTAACTTGATTGATTGAGCCATTCATCATTGAATTTGGTATTTCTTAGATTATTTTTGAAAAATGATATCAATCATATTTTCGATTTTTTTATTGACTTTTTTCAAACTTTGTTAATAGCTGTCCATAGAACCAATCAGAAAGATATGGTTGCGTGAAAAATGGCGTGAATTACACGAAACTGAAGTTCCTATCGTGTTATACCGGGTTACCCGGAACCAATTCACCACTGTATCTTCCTTGTTATTTTGTATGAAATACTTCGATTTGATGTTATGAGTGTACAATTCAGCAACTATTATACCATATATGATATTTCCGCGTCCAATTTTAATATTTCGGATGAAATCTAATATTATTTTCTGGAAATTACCATTCGGAATAGAATTATCTTCCCTACGATACATCACAATCATACATCTAATCCACAATCTGCTGACATAATTGAACTTTTATAAAAAAAAATACTTCTTGTTCCCTCCTGTAACTGAGCATTTCCATGAAAGTATACTATGGAAAATTGAAGAATATCGTATAATTAACAAAAATTTATGGCCAAACTTCTCACACAATATCTATTTGGTTGACTAGCTATTTTCACAACTCAATTCTTTATTTTTCAATATCAAAACATTCATTTATTTCAGGTGAACATAGGGATTTTTTAAATTGATTAGAAACTCCAATCTATATTGAAATACAAAATTGAATACAAATATCGATGTTGAAAAATGAAGAAAAATCTAGTTGTGAAAATAGCTGGTCTGCTAATGAAATATTGTGTAAAAATTTTGGCCATGAAATAGTGTTACCCATATGATATATATTCAATCTTCCGTACTATACTTTCATGAGAATGCTCTGCTACGAGGGAAATACAATGAGCATTTTTTTATAAAACCTCAATAATATTAGGAAATTGTGGATTACAAGAAGTATGATTGTGACATATGATTGGAATAATAATTCCATACCGAATCGTATTTAAAAAGACATACATTCCATTTGAATTATTTGAACTGGATGCGGTTCCGGTCAAACCGAAAGTGTCATACATAATTTTATACTTACTAAGTTGTACACTCATAGCATCAAATGGAAGCACTGAATATGAAATTTCCATACAAAATAACAACGAAAATACAGGGGGGTGAACTGGTTCCGGGTCACTCGGTATATAGGATCTCACTCAGTTTCAATATAAAAATGTTTTTTCATTGTTTCCCAAATCATCACCTCAATTTTAATTTTATTTTTCTTACATATATTTTTGTGATTATTCAAATATTCCTGATATTACTTGTTGAACAAGGGTTCATTGCATATGTATTATATTTTCCTGTCAGATTTTTCATGATTTTTTTGCTATAGTGTAGCCGCTGAAAAGATAGAATGATCACGTGAACGGCACGCACTCTTTGAATGTTCCTCTCCCCAATGTTACAAAGTCCGATTTACACCACTCAACAAATTCCTCGCATTTCCGTGTTCTCCCATAAACTCTTGGGATGCTTTTTTATAAGTGTTCATTATTACACCTTCATCCTCTACAGTTAAATGTCTTTTTTTTATCTTCTTCTTGGAGGTGAAAGAGTGTTTCCATCCATATTATTTAATCAACGTAACACACGTAAATACAAAGCACAAATGAGTACAGTACAGTGTAAACAGTTCTTCATTTATTTCAGTTTAGAGGCGTGGCTCGCCGCGTAGGCTAATGATGCTGGCATTCCTGTTCCGCGTCCTTGATTCTTCTTTTGAACGCCCGCTTATTACTCTGACCTCAATTCATTCTTTCGAAACCACAAGCACATTCAAACAAAAGAAAAAGAATGGCTGAACTCAGTCTTGAATTATTTTTTCATGCGTCAGTCACTATTTACAACACAAAAAATGCAAAAATTCTCAAAAAATTTGTCCGATTGTTGGTATTTTCTCAAAAATTAGAGATTTTTCCGAAATATTGAAACTCCTTTCATTCTTCTTGGTTCGTCTGGAGGTCTCATAAATTCTTCACTTGAACAAAATGAGATAATTAGATGGATATATGAGCTAAATTATAAGGAGCACATTTAAAATCCACTCCTCTTTCTTCCTTTTATAAAAACTTTCCCTCTCCTTTGGAAAGCTCCCCCCCCCAATTATTCATCCGCAACAATTTTATGGGAATTCGAATATACAACAATTTACTGGATATCTTGAAGAATTATAATGAAGTCATATTCAAAATTAATTCAAAGAAATACTTGTCATGGTAGACAAAACAAAATTTCTCCCAATATTTTTCTTCTGTTGCTATTTCATGACCAAGACTTTTTTTCCTCTGATTTCGTTTCTTTTTTCTTCTTTCTTTATTTTTTTCATTCATCCATTCATTATATACTTGTACGTATAGTAGAGTTGAATTCCCTCATATAAACATGTATGTTTCTCAAAAAATAAACCATTAATTAAATGAAAGAATCCTGCGGTGAGAATTAACTGAACACTACTAACATTAACAATGAAGATGTGGACACGAACAGAAACAAGAACAAAACCAAATAGAATATTCAGAATATTGAATAAAGTTTATGGGAATTTATGAACGCATTCATATTTTGGATACTTCGAAACAAACTGTCAAACTTCACGAGCTTTATATAAGGCAGCCTTGTCTACGCAAATTTTGTGAAATGATTCTGTTGGTGAATGAAAGATCTCGAAAGAGTTCAATCCATAAGCCCATTGGTGCACAAATTCACTCGTAGATAGTGCAAATTGTTGCTTCATGAATGTACATTTGTATCACCTTCCATCGAGATGATTTGATGAAACAAAAGCATGAAGCACTAGGATATTTATGTATCTTGCTTCAAATCACTGGATTCCACGAAAACCAGTCGATTTTTTCAGACAAGCGAGAAAGCATCCGAAAACTCCCGGAACTCGCTCCAGCAGAACTGATTTTCCCCGTTCCTTTGAACTCCGGCTCCACGCTATACACCCTGCCGAAATTTATTCTGCCTCCGGCCGCTGTGTGTGTCCCGGAGGACACATCCCGACCTCGATCGTAAAATGTAAATAAGTGTTATATAAAACTAGCGAAGTACCGTGGAAGACGCACGCCCACCAATATCAATCTGCCAAAATACTTTCTTGTTTCATCGGAAACCGCTCCCGACTTTATTGGCCCCGGATTATTTATTTGTATCGGTTTATGGATACACTTGTAAGGAATAGAAAGGACGGCTATGCTCGAAGGGAGAGTGAAGATGCGGCTATAAACCTGTCCTCATTTGAAACCCGTATTATCGAAATTGCATGAGGTTGAGGGTCCGCTTTCGGGGATTGAAGAAGGGTTGGTAATTGGGTTTTTTGAGCCTTTAGCTAAGCAGCTACTCGATACAAATATTTCTCGGGTCCATCTACATCGAAAATCTAATACTATGCCTTGGTAAGATTGAAATTAGGATATACATTCATGATTTGGAATCCATCTCATCAGTTGTATACAAAGAAAGTTGAATCAGTACAAAGGCGTTTCCTAAAACTTCTCTTTTATAGATCAGACAACATATATCCACCAATTGGATTTCCTCATGATGCATTATTAGCTAGATATGCTTAGAATATTTTGAGTTACCCTTGTGATGACTCGTGAACAATAAACATATAGAGTGTATGAAATATATATATATATATATATATACTATAGTATATATATATATATATATATATATATATATATATATATATATATATATATGATGAGTTGTTTTTTGGGTTGCATTCCGTGTTCCGTGATATAATCCCCTGAAGGATAATTGTCATAACGTATTGAATAAAGTCTCATTTGCCATCTAATGTGATGATTGAGTTTCTATCCGAACTCTATTATCACCTGGAAGATGGCAAATGAGACTTTGCCGAAACGTTGTGACACATTATCCTTCAGGGGATCAAAACCACAGAACACGGAATGAAACCCAATAAACATATAGAGTCTTATTATATATATATATATATATATATATATATATATATATATATATATATATATATATATATATATATATATATATATATATATATATATATATATATATATATATACAGTCTTTCGTAGATTTCCCACATCTGAGACAAACGTTTTGCAATCCTAGAGAATTGAGGTTGAATTTGCGATTGTGTGATCCGTGAGGTAGTGATTTGCTGGAGCGTTGGCGTGATTTACTCCTATGTCTGTGATGATCAGGTTGAATTGAGCAGTTGACCTTATTTATATCAACAGAAGATGATCGTTTCGTATGCTGAGCAATCGTACGTGCATCAATTCTTGAAGATTCGAGGGCGTTGCTTTCGTGAAAATATCTTTGAAATCCTTGACTTCGGATTGAAGAAGTTGTTCACGAATGCTATTGTCATGAAGTCCACGAATGAATTGAGCTCGCAGGAATATATCTGCAACTGATTTCTTACACTCGCATGTAAATTCACAGTCACTGATGTTACTTTTGAGTGTCGCTACAAATTCTGAAATTGATTGCTGATCTCCTTGAAAAACGGATAAAAAGTTATGCTGGGCAACCAGGATACTTTTCTTAGGTGCGAGATGTTCTTCTAATAACTTGATAAGGTCGTCATATGATAACTGATCAGGAGTTCTGGGAGCAGCTAAAGCTGTAATCATATTGAAATTTTGGGCACCAATGGAATTGAGAAGTAGTTGGGCACAGTATGGTTTATTCGAACTAATCTGTTTCATTTGAAGGTAATTCTGAAATCTTGATTTATAGTTTGTGAATGATTCTTTCTTGGCATCAAAACTATCGAAGTTAGGCAGTAGTGCGATATTCAATCCATTTTCTTCTTTGGAAGACTTATTAACGTTAACTGGAGTTTGCGACAGTTGTAATTGAGATGGGAGGTTGGACATCATTTTGTTCTGGGGGTCCATGAATTCTTGAAACTGCTGAGTGTTCATATTGAAGCTGACTTTTCCGAATCTTGTTCACCTCGTCGCCAAACTTGTTGTGTTCGCGTGATATAATTGAATAATTATATATTGAATAAAGCTCTTGAATGTGTGAAGTTTTATAACTTTTTTATTTCAAGATTGATTGACAAGTATTGAGTCACTTGTTTTCTTATGAACAATAAACATATAGAGTGTATGAAAAATATACACGAGTATAAAACACTACAGGTAGATAATCCTTTTTATCTACCAACACTACGTACGAATATTCTAAAACATTCACCTCTGCATAACATGTGAATCAAATGCAATTCAGCAAGTCGTCACTTAAATATTTTTAAATGTTCCATCTCTGCGATAGACCTTTTTACATCAGCTGTTTCTGTAGGTACTGTTATTTAACAGTTTATGAATGAATGAATAAATAAATAAATACAAGGAGTTTTTATATGAAAAAGAGCAGCACGGTCTCAGTTCACATGAAGCTACACCAATGTCATTCTGAGAGCTATTTCCACAGAGTCCGGTGATCTTAATAGTCGATTAGGATCAGATTCACAATATTTGGTAACGTAAAGGTTAGATCTGAACTATGTGTTCAGAGAACAACATGTGTGTCACTAAAGGTGAAAACGGTTAGATTGATACATGGTGTAAATACACTTCTTGTAGAAATAAATAACCCTAACAACAACCTGAAATTGTTGTTGTTGTTCTAAAATTGTTCGTTCCGTTAACCAGCTGACGAACGTCAACCCTCAGAAGTCGAAACTTGTGCGAGCAATGGATCAACGAGGACTTACCTTTTATGTGCGATTACCCAGCACGGGAAATTGAAATAAATAATATCAGTTTGATGTTAGGGTGATAGATCTCTACAAAATGTTGCAAAGGTGCTAGATGATCAGAGACTTAAACCTCAGCTGGCACATCGTAGAAAAAATGTTCATGTTGAGAACCTAATATAGAAGAAAAAATGAATTTGATAATGATTTTTATGTATTGCCTTGAAGATACACAGCACTGGTTCTGTCACGCAAGCGCTCCGGGTCCAAGCCATGACATCGCAAGTTTTTTCATCACTTGACAACTTGGCACGCTTTGATTGGTCACCAGGGGTCAAAGATCGACGGGGGCCAAAATTTGCAAAATAAAGCTTATATTTTTTTATGAGGATTCACATGCAAAACGCTACTCAAACTATTACCTACTTAGACGAAAATTATAAGGGAACGATAGCAATCTGCCATTAAATCACAACAGGACACCATATCTCATTACGAATTATTCTGTATTCTGATACCTACTAATTATTTCGCCCAAGTTTTGTTCGGCTACAACCGAAACACCTAGAACTTTTAATTGACCGTGATTAACAGCCATACTTCGACATGAAATATGGCAATTAGAAGCGAACTTCATAAGGGTTTAATGATAGGCTGCACATAACACTCCATCATTGTGGTGGCCACTGGAATAAGAAATTATATACGGTGATGTGATTAGTGTATGGTGTGATCCAATTATCAACCATCAATTGGTATTACAGCCGTGGGAATATCTTACTCATTTTTTCAATATTTTTTCTATATGCAGATTGACACGAAAGGAAAGCCCTGTAATGTTCAAAGACCACTGCGTGAATCAAGGGACAGATACGAATTAACATTCACTTTGAATTTTCTGAGTTTGTAAGCCTCAGGAAAAACCTCTACCGGCAAGGAGTTCCAGAACTTAGCTGTTCCATTGAAAAAAGATCGCTGAGCAAGAAAGGTTCAACAGGTCTCTAAGTTCACAACAAATTCGTGCGAATTCTGTTCTCGTCGAGTCATCCGTGTGGATATTGCCAAGGTTGGAACGATTGATAACAATTCAGAAATGAACCGACCATGAAAATATCTATAGAACAGAGACAAGTCTCCGCCCCTTCTACGATGTTCCAATGAAGTGAGCGAGTCTGTGAGCGAAGAATCGTCAACAAGACGAATTGCCTTTCTATGAATAGAATCGAGAAGTCTCGATGAATGTTTTGATGCCGAACTCCACACATGAGAACTGTATCCCAAGACAGGTCGGATCTGAGCCTTGTAGATCATTAGAAGCTGACGAGAACTGAAGTATTTCTTCGCACGAAATAGAAATTCAAGTTTCTGGGAAGCACCATTAGCGATCCATCTCACATAGTTTCTCCATGAGAGATTATCACTGATCGTAATTCCTAGCATCGAAATACTTGACGTTCTAGCAATGGTTATATTAGAGATATGGACATGAAAAAGGGTATTCAACATAATAGGGATATTTTTTTTTCAGAGTTCAATTATTTGAACCGTAAACTAGGTGTTATTGGGAATAACATATATCACCAGATTATCATTGGGAAATCTCTGAAGTATTTCAGGAACATCGTGAGAGTAAGGAAAATTCATAGAAACAATGATGGATAATTCGCTCATTTTTATTTTTGAACTTCACAAAGCAACAACAATTATTTCTCTATTGTTTTGGTTTTGAAGGACTCTAGAAACCAATAGAAAACCAAGATGACCTTCCCAACCGTACTGATGATGATATTGATTGACTATCATGACAATTATTCTAGGAAACTGCCAATAAAACGTTTCCATAGGTAGTACCGTTTTTGCTTGTGCAATGATATTGGAATGAAGGAACATTGTGTTACAAAGTGTTAGGACATAGGTAGCTACTATCTGTTTAATTTTTCGAAATTTTGATTATCGTTATTGATTCGTTCTTGGAGTTCAAGTTTCCTTTACAAGAAACGCCATATTAATTACATTTCAGATATCAATCGAATGCTGCCTGCTTCCCAATTATATTGAGCAGAAATTCAGCTTGATTTGTGATAGACAGCAACTACTAGCAACTGAACTGGCTACAAAAAATTCAACTTTCTCTTTTAAATATATCTCCTTTATCGCGTAGAATACGTTTTTGTACCAATAAACATATTTTTATCAATATGAGTGCTAGGCTTGTTACTGACTCCCTATGCCATACCTCAGGAGCTGCACGGTTATTTGCGGACCTGTCAACCATAAAACGTGATAGCAGTCATCCGCCAATACGACGCAGACATTTTTTTGAAGAAGAATTTCCGCACCGCTGGTGAGCAATACAAAGAGAATCCAGAACTTTTCTGACTGTTTTATGAATCACCTTTTCGAAATGTCCAACGTCGTACCCATGAGGTGAGTCGATACGCCATCTTGACAAATGGCTTTCGACGAGGACAGTGGTAGCGTCGTCTGAACGAATTGCTGTCGACGAAACTCTTGTTAATTGCTGTGCTTTCGATAGGAAGCACCCTGTTTCTTTCACTCATAGTGACAGATAGGAATTCATCTATTCCGAAGACAGACTATTCAGAGCTATCAAGAGCTTCCATTCAAAATAGTACTTCTCCCCAGTTATTTATTATAGCAACCTTATCCATTTGAGTAACTTATCTCATCCTCCGTGAGGCTGGTTATACAAACGAATTAATTCATCCAAAAAACTGAAGTGAAAGTTCAACAATATGCCTGCTTTCGATTATCTCTCATAAACATTCCCTTCTGCAACCCTTATTGCGAGTATCGCGATATTTACGGCCCATTTATGGCGGAAGGCCTTTAATACAAACTCCAAATATTCGGTAGGCAAACAATACGACGGGGAAGTAAACAAGGAAACTCGTCTACGAAAATACGTTTGGGATATGCGAAAATACGTTTTTCAATTGGCTGACTCTACCGTTGGATATTCTGTTTTTCAGAGTTGGGATATTAAATCTAACATGGAGGTTGCTGAGGGAGAATATAGCAAATTCCTCCGGAAATTCCAAAAATCAATCACCTGGAAAGTTCAATTCCACTTGTTGAAAAAAATCGGAAGGATTCCGGTTTTGGTAAGACTCGAACCAACGACAATGAAGTGGACCGTTCAATAGGGCGGTCCCTCAACCAAGATGCATACATTCCTGGTGCGATCTCCGATTCGATATTGTTTCGTCAAAAACTCTAGACACTCTTAATCATATCCACGGAATTGACTGCGATTTTCAGTAGATGGTGCAAGAATCGAATTCTGTTATCTTTTGACATTTGCATTCCAATTTATTCGAATTTTCCTATAAGTTTTCAATAACTTTTCTGTTCCTCTCAACCAGCTATTTGACGTTTCCAGATCAATTCTCTACCGTAGTTTTCTTAGTTATTTGTCGTTTATCCACCGTTGCTTTCAATAATTAGTTGTTTTCCGTTTGTTTAGTATTTAATTTGAGTGCGTTGTTTTAAATAGTGTTTCATAATAGATATCGAACGCTGTTGTATTATTTGTGGATGAAATAACCAATCATCGTTATTCTATATCAAGTTCTGATGGTTAGTACTTAATATTCAAAACACATGTACTCAAGTTCAACTGGTCAATATAACGCGAGATTATTCTGATACTGATAAAAACAAAGTCTTGGTCTCGTTATATTTGGTGTTATTCGCTGATTGTTGTCCAAACTTTCCCAGTTTAACATATCAGATCAATTCTCCACCGTAATTCTCTTAGTTATTTGTCGTTTATCTACCGTTGCTTTCAATAATTAGTTGTTTTCCGCTTGTTTAGTATTTAATTTGACTGCGTTGTTTTGAATAGTGTTTTATAATAGATATCAAACGCTGTTGTATTATTTGTGGATGAAATAACCAATCATCTATATTCTTCATCAAGTTCCGATGGTAAGTACTTAACATTCAAAACACATGTACTCGAATTCAACTGGTCATTACAACGCGAGATTATTCTGACACTGATTAAAACAAAGTCTTGCTCTTGTTATATTTGTGTTATTTGCTGATTGTTTCCCAGAATTTCCCAGTTTAACATATTCATTCTTAGTTCCATCATTAGTGACAATGGTTGTAAAATAGCCAGTGAAAGGATGCTATAACAAAAATTTAAAATCATGGAATAAAAGTTCTTTCGAGAGAGTTTTCAAGTATGGTCTTCTTGTACAGCGTCATAATAGCTTGCACTATAGCAATCTTCCTATTGAATTGAAATTACTCAGGTTGATCTGGACTATAGAGGGTCCAATTAATTTTGAATTAAACACTATAATGCTGAATAAACTGTATATTGAAGTACTATTTTTTCTATGTAATCCAAATCTACTAACTCTCACGTCGATACCGATATTTCGAAGACTCTCATCAAATTAGTTGAAGCAGCACCAATTTCATTGAATTTCTATGAATTCTGATATTAATTTCTCATAACATGTAACAAGTATATAAAGCAAATGCATCAAGATGCATATCTGTATTCACGTCTAAACAGAAACATCAAAAATATAGCGAATTCTCAGCTTAGAACTCGTGCAATTTTTGACAGTATTCGTTTATCTTTATCCTCCATTAGGTAGTGTTGAAAAAAGAAAGTAACACACTGACTCTGCACGAGTTGTTTTTCTAGAGAATTCACTGATAGAAATTTCGTCAGACTTCATAATAACAAAAATTTAAAATCATAGTATAAAAGTTCTTTCGGAAGAGTGTTTTCAAATACGGTCTTCTCGTAGAGCCCCATGATAGCTTGCACTATAGCAATCTTCCTAATGAATTGAAATTACTCAGGTTGATCTGGAATCTGGCGGGTCCAATTCATCTTGAATTGAACATTACAATGCTCAATAAACTCTATATTGATGTACTATTTTTTCCATGCAGTCTAACTCCACTACCTCTCACGTCGATACCGATAATACGAAGAATCTTATCAAATTACCTGAAAACTTTCCGCACCGAATACTAAGAATCTCTATAAATTTTGATTTCAATTACTCATAACATATATCGAGAATATAAAGCAAATGCATAAATCTCTAATATATGTATCAAGATGCCTAATCAGTCTGAACGGAAACAAACATCAAACAAACATCAAGAATATAGCGAACTCGTGCAAATTTGAACAGAACTCGTGTATATTTATCCTTCATTATGTACTGCGTTGAAAAAAGAAAGTAACACTATGACTCTGCACGAGTTCTAGAGAATTCTACAGTTGCTGCTTGACGCCATCTGTAAAGAAATTTCAAGAATGTGAATTTCTCTGGATGTCATTATCAAGTGAGCTGTAGGTCTAGCATTTCTGACGAAAACATTAACATTGTACTGGTATAGAATTCATCTCACCAGGAATATATGCATCATGTCCTCAACCAACTAGGCCTTTTGGACTGTACAATATTAGTTATTCATTGGTGGAGTGTCATCAACAGATTCATCACCAGCATCACTAATTTTCGTGAATTAAACTTTTACAGAAAAAAACGATAAACTGATAAGTAGGAGCGAATTGATGGCAGGTTGACAGTAATGAAGTTTCAGAATAAGCAAAGGAAGGCGTGATTTTGAAGATGATATGTTACACCGAAATACGACGGGAATATCGAGTACTACGATTACTATAAATTATCATTATAAAAACTATTGATGATTGAAAATTTTGTCTTGGAAAATTCACACAATTTCTGCTAGATAGATCAGCATTGTGACGTTTCTACAACGTTGTCCTTGGTTACCAAGTATTTTTTCCTCTGTGATTCACTTGGCAGGAATCGCCTACTTATCCGTTCAGTAAACTATACAGAAATTAGCATATTTACGGGTTGGGAAAAGAAGTTCTCAATGTCATTAACGTGTTTAGTTTCATGTTTCAACTCAACGAAAAATCATCATTAAACCCCTAAATTTCTACACAAATTGTGGCAAGTACTCCAGAAAATGACGAAAGCTGAAATTTGATATATCGACCACCTGTTGACTTTGCTCGTTACCAGACTTATATCTACCGAAATTACACAAAGTGCATTAAAAATTCGCTCATCCGCTGTGCATTATGATAAATTAGCTTAATATCTACCGACATTATCTCCCGCCATAAATCCTAGAAGAGAACAGCGTTTTTGCGAAATGAATTAGGCTTGTCGCTGAGGGGGTAATTTAATGCTTGATACTATTAGCAGCTAAGAAGTTGGCTTTCCGAGTTTATTATATTTTTGTTGTTTATCACAGCGTGGAAGTAACGGAAGACAATGCTATCTTTCGCTTTGGAAACTTTTTATCTTGTCACGACAAAAGAGACTATAGAACAAAATCTCTCGCTAGACGAAACGATATTATGGAAGCAGCAAAAATGTCTGATGTGGGGAGAACTTCATCCAGCGATGGTGATAATGATCTGAATTGAGCAAGTTGAGGAAGACATTCCAAGTTCATGTTGAGGATGTCTGTGTGATTCGAAATGATATTAATTTCACATATATGGCTGAATTTGAACATCGATACGTTGTAGTGAATGTATCATCTCATATCAATTATTGATTATCAATAACTGAGTAGACATTATTCGGCGATGAGAGAATGAGCTTGGTCGAAGACGTGTGTTTGTGAGAGCTCCCTTTGAATCATTGAGAATTTGGTGCGAACAGTAAAAATCTAAAGTTATTTTTTCACAATAAGTTTCCGGGCGTGACAGGGGTACTTCTAAGAAATTTTCATAAGTGAAACGATTCCTGATCAATAAATAGTGAATTAGATATATTAAACTGAACCGACATCTGCAAAAGTGACAAACTTGAGAGAACGATTGAGTAGACACCTAAGGAAATAGATTAAACGTTTCTGAATCACAATCCAAACAAAACTGGTTTGTTTTTTTAGAGAGTATCAGAATGTGCAAAGGAAATTCTCAGTGAATCAGAGTAACATTTTTTGACTATATTGAATACTGAACTAGAACTTGCCATTCTTCCAGAAGTAGTCGAAAGAGTCTTCAGATCGATACTGCTAACCGGGCAGTGGTTATGACAAATGTCAGATCTCTAGGAAAACTTTCAACTTTCACACCGAAGGTTCCGAACTCATCGTTTAAATATACAGATTTGATAATGAAAAAAGCATTACAGTAGGAAAGAGGTGAAAAACGAGCGGGACTCCAAAACATTCTTGCAGCAAGCGAAGGAAGCTACTGCTATAGTTCTATTCGAACTGAATAAACTCTATATAGATGGATGAATGAGAACCTTATTATAGGTCCGAAATTAAGTGAGAGATGCGTCAAAATGTAAGACTTGCCATCAATCAAGATAATATCCAACAATCTGAGTATACTACATTACGTTATTCAAGAAGTGGTAGAAATGAATAGTAACGCACCAGAATATAGTTCTGATGTGAAGTGAAGAAATACATTTTTTCGAGATATTACTCAGTTCCAATGTGATGTTCTTGCAACTTTTCGTATGACCAAAAATAAATGGAACTTTTTTCTTTCATGATCTTTGTGCAAAAATTGTCATTTGCAACTGAATTTTATAATTTCCCGAATGCAATTTGGTGGAAATAAAACTTTTAGTGTCATGATCGCAAGGAATCAATTATGCGTCGTTTCTTATACCAAACATTGAAAATTCTGTACTCCTAGATGTTCCTTACGTAATTGGGAAATATTGAAGGACTTCAAAAATGTATTATTATTTCGGAAAAAAATTCTGGACATTCGACTGAAACACACGAACTGAATAATTTCATATTTGGAATAATCTACAGGGTTTTTAGTGAATAAAACTTCTGATCAGGTGAGGAAATGGAAAATCTTAATATTTCTGTGAGCTTCCGGATGCTGGTAGTCAACTTAGTAGTGAATGAAATAGACAAACAGAGCCACGCCATTTCAATTGAAGCAAAATCATTTCGGAAACTGTATGACAGTCGGTTAATTGAAGGCAAAGCAAACAAATTCGGGGTTTCTGAGCATTGAGATCAAATTTCGAGCCCATCGAGATATGTAAAAAATGAATGAGGCTTCAATTTTCAGCTAGATTATCCTCTCAACTCGCAGAGATCGCTCTTGATATGTTTATGAAACTCATTATGAATTAGTATCTATTCCAGCAGCTGACTTGAATGGAGTTTCCATGATACGTTAATATAGAATATCTGTTCAAGAGTGATTATTTTGTGGTGGATATATTATAGAAAAAATATCGATAGCAATTGAAAATCGTAACATACCCAAACCTAAAGACATACAACATACATATAATACCCTTCCTGTAACAAACATTATACCTCATGTCCCTCGACTACCTTAAAATAAAAAACAGATCGAGAAAGGTATAAACCTAGAACAACATTAAAACAACAAAAAATTAAAGTTCGACACTGGCATATGCTGAACCAACTAACACAACATGAATCACAAATAATTGTACTTATCAAATTCCTTGTTTGCGGGGTCGAGAATATATCGGTGAAACGTCAAGGTTTCTTGGAGTGCGAAAGGGTGAACACAAAATGAACATCAGAAACAGACAGATTGACGGTTTGAAATCATCGGAACACATTCTTACTGTCGATGGAGATCATTCAGTAGAATTGAACGACAATCGAATGATAGCAAGAGAGAGCGACGACAGGAAACGGAAATTTAAAGGAATCTGCTTCAATTTTTCCTGGGGATATTTGAATCTCGAAGAGTTCATTCAATTCAAACCGTACCCGGCTACTTCCTTCGAATGACACATCCCTGACATTGTTTCCAAGATTTTAAATGAGCGAGGTGTTTGTGATAATTTTTGAAAACGGAACCAGATTTGTTTTCCGAAACGAAAATAAAATTTCCCATTCGACACTGTTGTATTTTTTATTCTTTTTTATTCATCCATTTATTTATTTATCTATTCATTCTTGTAACAATTTACATAATTCCAACAAACTGATAAAAATAACGAAGCTGAGTATATTTCTTTACAGGGTGAAACTGGATAACTGTAAAACATTCAAGGAGGTTATTCCTCATCGAAAAAAAAAATTGGAGCATCCCTTGTTAAGATACAGCCCCTTAAAGGGGGTGCATAAAATTTGAAGTAACGAATTAGGAACAGAACAACAACACCCAATTAGTAATAATTCAATATCGAAACCTCTCCATTCATCTCCTTCCATCCCTCCTTTTTCCTTTTTTTTTTTTTTTTTTTGGGCTTTGTTTTTTTTCCCCCCCGGAAGTTCCTGTATATGAAAGATCCTATTTTTTTTTCGATAAGGTATCACCTCCTTAAATGTTTTACACTTATACAGTTACACCCTGTATATTAATAATGCTATGTGACCAACCTATTTTCCATACGAGGTAACTCAGACGCACCAACATCAAGGCAACACATACATCGAGCAATGCATCACTTGAAGCCTATTTAGGTCGACGTGCGGCTTACGTCTCGCATGCGGAAACTGGAAACTATCGCCCGGTAATATTGTCATCACCTGTGCATTCACCGCAAGATATGGCCGTTTACCTCAATAAATATACTCATCGGGGTCGACTCGGTGTTTATCTCTGGAGGGAAATATTGCTATTTCGACACGTATTTCGATGTATGTGAGTCGGTTCTGCATCATGAAGAAGTATCGATGTTTGTGATAAAATGACGATAGCAGGAATTGCCCCAGATAGCAAAATATATTCCAGGAATATCCCTGAAATAATATTGTTTTATTCTAGCAATATGCCTATTTCCATTTTCTCCGACAGCCAGGCGGCAATTAAGGCGCTCAGCTCAATTCAAATCTTCTCAAGATTGGTGTCTGAGTTGTCTGAGGGCACTCAAGGAGCTAAGTACCCATAATAGAGTTACTCTTGCATGGGTACCCGGACATGAGGGTCACAATAGCAACGAGGAGGCCGATGCTCTAGCCCGTGAAGGCGCATCTAGGGCTATGTTCGGCCCAGAACCCTTCTGCGGGGTAGCGAAAGCAAGCATAAAGACATCCATAAATTCATGGATGCAAAACGAATCGAAAGATTGGTGGAATGAGCTCCCTGAAGTGAGGCAGGCGAAAGAGTTCATAAAGGAACCAGCGCTCTGATTCACGGAAGACCTGCTGAATCACAACCGTAAGGTTGTAAGGGTAGTGGTGGGTCTACTAACAGGACATAACCAGCTCAGAAACTATATGAGCAACATTGGTCCGACAGAAGAAACCCAATGCAGGTTCTGTCAAGAAGAGGAAGAAACCGCACTGCATGTGCTCTGTGAATGCGAAGCGATAGCAAGGCTGAGACACGCAAGATGCGGGGAGTAGAAACCAGAGGCTGCTAGCTATATGAAGGGGTCAGTGTCAAGACTATGGAGTCTCATCAAAGAGATCAAGCTACGAGCTCTAACAGCCAAGGAGAATCACAATAGATCTGAAAAGGTCGCAGTGAATAGGGCCATGGGCCAGCTCCCCGATCATCTAATCCAATATAATCATTATACAACGACGGGCTTAATGTACAAAAGTGTCTTCACCACAGTTGTCGGAGAACAAGTGGGCATTTGCGGCTAACTCCAGTGGAGATGAGGAGGTTCGATCAGAAATTATCAAATCTATAAATGAAAGGTGTTGAAAGGGCGCCCAGCAAGTTGAATTCCATTCAAATGCCCAATCGAACGCAATCCAATCTTTCAATTAACCAACAAGATTGGAATATAAACAATTGTACAAGAAAACTTCGTCTATTGGGTGGAGAAAAATAAGTACATCATATCTTCATTAATCACCAACGGACACCTCAATAGTTAATGGTACCTTGCCCTCAAGCAAGTTCGTCCAATGGAGGGAAACTTCATATACAACAATCAACTATAATCGAATGATTGAAGCCTTCTAGCGAATAAGCGATAAAATCAATGAAGTAATAATGAGCAGTATTGACAAATTATAAGCGCTAGTAAGTGATACTAACAAGTACCGACGAGCAATAAGAGCAAATAATCAAAAAACATGTCTTTGTATGCGCAGCAATGTTGTACATCTACTACCTGATAACCAAGGCGGAAATTGACAGGGGTACCGTATAAGCATTCAACGAAACGTTGCTTGAGCTAGGGCTCATGCGCATATACCACACATCACACCTTCAATTTCCGCCTCACGATAGATATCGAATACACCAAAATGATATGGTTGAGAATAAGCAATAAACAAGAATGAGCAGAATATACCCAAAACTGTTGCAACGCGAATAGCAAAAATAAAAAAAAATATGAGGTTAGGTTAGGTTCTATAGTCTATAGTTTACACAATAGCTATCAATTAAAGGAAAATATGTAGCGAATAAGAAATAGTTGAAGCAGGTTTTTAAAACTTGCGTTCATCCTGTATATGAGGGATCTTTCTCATGTCGAACTCGTTGGTATAGATGGTCCAGCAACTCCACCCTGTTTGTAGTGGAAATCCAGGCAGTCCAGCAAGAAATGCAAGGTTCACCCTGTAGATATCGAATATTGAGTCACCCTGTATAACCTGGAACGCCAGGTGAACTTCCATACAGGTGTAGGAACTATACGTAAGATCACCCTGTTGAGTAGAGTAGAGTAGAGTAGTTTATTTGACCATGTTATGTACATAAGGAACATTTATGGCAAGTCACAAAAACAATATTGATTCAAGATCAATATTGAAAATTTGTATTATAAAATGGTATTATGAAATATGAAAAAGTAACAGTCAATAAAATTATTCAAATATTACAAAATTACATTTAAAATTTTTTTTTTTTAAATATTACGGAAATCGACAAAATATTTAAAAAACAATTTTGAGATACATAAAAAAGTACAATCCTGAATTTACAGGGAGTAGAGATCGTAACAGTGCAAAAAAGACATTAAAGATTAAAATTATATACGTATTGAGCTCGCTGAGGCAATATAGCTATCAATATCATAAAAACAATGACCAAGTAGAAATTTTTTTACCACCGTTTTAAATTTTCTGAATTCCAATACTTTGACTGAGGTATCAAGGATATTGTAGAGGTTGAGGTTCAATGAATTTTTGCAGCTGACGGCCAATCTATGACGAGGAATAGTCAGTAGATTAGCCGATCTTGTGTTATAGCAATGCGAGTCGGATTGTCTGGAAAAATTGCTCACATTTTGGTGTATTTCTAAGAGGACTGTGAAAATGTATAAAGTGGGCAGGGGCATAATACCAAGTTCAATGAAATGTTGCTGACAATGGTCTCTAAAGCCCAAGTTTGCCAATATTCTGATAGCTTTTTTCTGACATTTAAAAGCTGCTACAGCGTTTCTTGAATTTCCCCAAAGTAAAATGCCATAAGAGAGTACAGAATGAAATAAAGAAAAGTATGTCATTCTCAAAATATTGGGATTAGTGAGAGGTTTCAATTGCCTTAGTAAAAACAGAGTACTAGATAATTTTCGAACCACGTGATCTACATGATTGGACCAATTTAATCTATCGTCAATAATGAGACCAAGAAACGTTACATGACTTCCATCTTGGTACTTTGTGTTAGAAGAAATAACAACATTTTGAGTCTTGCTTTCATTCAATTTGAGTTTATTTTCAGAAAACCATTTTTTTGCCAAGGTTAGACACTCAGATGTGTGTTCAGTCAGGGTGTTAAAGGATATATCAGAGCACACAAGGGTTGTGTCGTCTGCGAATAAAATACATTTTGTAGGTGCCATGTATTGACACAAGTCATTGATGTAAACAATGAATAGGAATGGTCCAAGTACTGAACCCTGTGGTACACCATGTTCAATTTTTTTGAAGTCAGATTTAACGTTGTTTAACTCTACACATTGGAATCTGTCTGAGAGGTAAGAACGAATTAGATCTAAGGTCGTGCCTCTTATTCCATAGTGACTCAGTTTTTCAATTAGTATGTTATGCGATATACAATCAAAGGCCTTCGTTAAGTCGCATAGAGTCAGGCAAGTATGTCTGTTTTCATAAAGGCCCTCAACTATGTCAGTCACAATTTTGAAAGCGGCCTGTGTCGTGGATTTATTTTTGCGGAAACCATATTGTGACTCACTGAAATAGAATCTCTTTTCGAAATAGGAGTACAACCTTTCTTTCAGAATATATTCAATGATTTTACCAATGATAGAAATAATGCTGATTGGACGATAGTTATCTATTGATATTGGATAGTGAATTACGTTATATACAGTCGAATACAAAGAATTTTCCAGTGGTAGTTCCAGCCAAAATCCACGAATCCCAAGTATTCCAAACTCCAAAAACTCCAAAAAGTCTCAAAAATTCCTGGTTGGGTCATATACTGAGTACTCATGTATTTTTCCTTAAGAGAATCTACAGTATTGCCATGACACTACTCAATTGGTACTCAATTGGATATGATTCATGAAAAACATAGCCAGACCTACAAATTCAGGAGAAAAACAAATTGGGTGATCATCATTCGGAGTAAGAGGACTGGAAGAAAATGAAAGAAACTGTAGATGATTCTTCAACCATGTTGTTACAACATTTTTACATCATTTCTGAGATAACGGTATATGAGATGAACAGTTAGATTGAAACCTCTGGTGTGAAACTGAGAACTTTTTTCAGAGATCAATCACCTTAACATCAAACTGAAATCAATCGAACATGAATTTCAATTTTTTAATATCAGTGACAAAGATTTATATAGACCTCATTTGTGGTCACTGATCGAAGATGCAAGCGATGATAATGATAATAATAATAGTTCATCAACCCATTTTGGTACATCACGCGCATAAGGTGGGTCAGAACAGTTGAAATAATAATAGTTACAGGATATCTATAGGGAAGAATATCGACCGATGAGGGCGCTAGTGGTGGTTGAACTATATCCAACATTTTGAAATAGTTACCTTGATTACATTTGTGAAATAACGCGCCAAACTAAAATCCAATCATCAGTTGCCCTCGCTAGACAAGATTTTGGTGGTTTTATTGCTATATTTTCATTGTACGGAATTTTTCTCGTGAAGGTTAATATAACTGTGTTTATAATGCTTTGAATAGCCGCACAATACTATTTATTGGAGGTGAACATAGTCGCATCGTGATTCAAAATGTAATAATATTTGTTCCAGGACATTTTTTAGTTTTAGTGTAGTGTTAGTGAACCAAAGAGGCTTTTATTACATGGATGATGAAATGCGCTATAACTTCGCATGAAAATAGACAAACAGATTCACCAGGTAACAAGAAATCATCTCTCTTGAAATGCAAGGAACACACTGTTTATGCAGTTTCAGTTAAATTTTCCAAGCCTTGTATGTGTGTATTTTCTCCTTCAATCCAGTCCCCGTAATGTTTCCCACTTTCCCAACTTTAGATTTCGGTTCCTAGAAGTTGCGGCAACTTGGCACCGAACACTTCATACGCCTCACTGAGCGATCTGCATTCATGATTGTTTGTTATTATTAATCAAAAAAACTAAAACTTCAGATGAGATTTCCTGAATAAACACCAAAGAAATCAATACATTCACACACAAAAAATGGAAGCCGTTTGTTTGTCAAATTATAGCAGTGCGTTATATTTCCTCCAGACGTCGCGTCGCATGGAATTATGAACTTCCCAATATAGTTTGAAAGAGAATTATTTATGATATCTAGATGAGTGGCACACAATAAAACCCTATAAATTAGTGAGAACCATAAATGAAATTGCCGAAAGGTCCATTCAAACATTCTTGTTTAATACAGGGGAGCGTGTCTTTGCACCACATTTCTCAACACCCACAGTTTCCGAACATACCCGAATGGTAGTTTAGGTTGGGTTGATAAACATTGCAGAAAATTCGGTGAATTTTGCAAAGTGCATCAGTCAGATATGTTCGGAAACTATGGGTCATGGATGTTGCAAAATGCATTGAATGCATATTCTGAAAGTTATTCGCGGAAAAAATATGAAAACATGGTTTTTGTAGTCTGAAAATCGACAATTCCTCTCGCGTATTATTTGAGAAGTTGGGCCTTTCCGAAAAATAATCATAGAACAAAAGTTGCTTAGAATAAGTCAATTTAACGATTTCCGCATTTATTTTTTATTAAAAATTCTTCACCCCCAAGAAGGGGTGACATCCACCACCAGGGAAAAAGCATCCCTCGGCACAAGGTAAACTTTGAAATAGACGGTAAGTGGAACCTAAATCCAAATTTTTATGAAAATCGGTGTTGCATGGGATAAATAACAGTTTACACTACTGTTTCACCGTCATTGAATGTTTTTTTTTATATGCAAATTCACACGGGAAGGGAAGCCCTGTGATGTTCAGAGGATACAGCGTGAAACAGGGGACAGGAGATATGATTTAACATTCACTTTGAATTTTTGAAGTTTGTAAGCCTCAGGAAAAACCTCTTTCGGCAGGGAGTTCCAAAGTTCAGCTGTTTTACTGAAAAAAGATCCCTGAGCAAGAGAGGTTCGACAGGTCTCTGAATTCACAAGGGTGGAGCACCGACCGTGGAAATATCTATAAGGGAGAGACAAGTCTCCGACCCTTCTACGATGTTCCAATGAAGTGAGCAAGCCTGTGAGCGAAGAATCATCAACGAGACGAATTGCCTTTGGAACAGGGTGATATATGAGGAATTTAAATGCAATCACTCGCCTCTGTATTCTCCCACTGATCATACGAAAACGTGAGTCGCCATGATAATCAAACCCCTCATCAATCATCATCGAAACGAAATTACGGATATTCACATATCCAGTCACACCTTTCTACTATTCAAATTTCCCACAATCAATCTCACCCTGACAGAAGTATAAGGGCACTATGAATTTATAACTTCTCCCGATCTAGTGTCCAATGCCAGAATGAATATAAATGGAGGTAATTCATTTTCGTAGCCAGATTGAAGTCAGCCTTGGCATTAATTGCCTGCCCCCTCGATAGGCGCGGGAATCTTTCGTGCACAAAATTAGGAAGTTTGTTTTCTAGAATGAAAAATGATCGGGAAGTGTGCTGGAAAGTTGGCTAGGGATAATCATCGGATTGATTGAGTTGTAGAAAGTAATTTGGCGATAAGAGGGACCGATGACCGACTAAATCTTTCCTACAATTCTGCTGCATCAACCAATAACAATGAACATCGTCAGTGGACGTACTAATGTACGGTGAGGATGTATTGTACTATTTGGACTACTTTTTCTCCGACGCTCCTAACCTCCCTCCGCTTCCCTTTCCCTCGGTTCCCTCTCTTTTCCCCCGGCCATGCAGGGTTTTGGGACTCCCCCTTTTCCTTCTTTCCTCCCCGACTTTTCCTTTTCTTCGGTTCCTTTACCAAAACCTCTTCTAAAATTTTCCTTTTTTTTTTTTTTTTTTTTTCTTTTTCTTCCTCCACCCCCCCCCTCCCGGGCCCTCTCTCGTTTCCTCTCTCCCTTTTTGTTTTTTTTCCCCCTTTTTCCCCTCTCGCGGGTTTTTTTTGGGGGTTGTGTGTGTTTCTTTTTTTTTATCTTTTTTTTTCTTTTTTTTTCCTCTTTCTTTTTTTTTTTTTCCTTCCTCCCCCCTCCCCCCCCCGCCCCCCGCCCCCCCGCGACCAGCCCTTTCCTTTTTCCCCCTCTCCCCGGCTTCCCCCCCCCAACTCTCCCCCGTCCCCCTTTTTTTTTCCCCCCCTCCCTCCTCCTCTTTTCCCTCCTCCCTCCCCCGTCGTTCTTGGTATTTCCCTTCCTTTTTTTTTCTTTTCCTTAATTTGTCCTCCCCCCCGGGTGGCGCCCCGCTTGCCGCCCCCCCCCCCCTCTCCTCCTCCCCGCGCTCCCCCCCCCCCCTCTCGTTTCCTGGGGCTCCCCCCTCTTTGGGGTTTTTTTTTCTTCTTTTCTCTTTTCTTTTTTCTTCCCCTTCTTTTCCCCCCCCCTTTTTCCCCCCCTCCTCCCCCCCCCCCTCCCTTCTTCTTTCCTTTTCTCCCTCTTTTTTTCTCTCCCTTTTTTCTTCTTTCTTTCCGCCTTTTCCCTCCCTCTCCTCCTTTCCCCCCCCTCCCCCTTATGATGACAAGTTCTTAGAAGGAGAAAAGAAGTAGCACTTATTGAGATCGCTTCAGATATAAAAACGCTTATTGTGCGAGTTATATAGAGTTATATAATAGAATTCTCCCTGAAGTATATATATTATATTTCTTTCAATGCTAACACTGAAATAGTAATAGTTATTTGTATAACAAGGGAGGGAAGGTCATTCTACTCCCACGTTATACACATGAATCTTCCGCTTTACTCAAATATCAACTCATTTTTAAATACAGAAATCATTTGAGAACTGAAAGTAAGAAGTAGAACTAGAAGTGAGTAGCATGATCCTGAAATTTCGGAAATGGGGAGAACCTACAAAACAGACAAAAAAATTAAAAAAAGGTTTGACGCCGGAATTTGAACAAATATCTTCAAGCCCAACTTCTATTCTCTTAATATATTTATGCCTTAACCCTCCGATATTCGCGCATGGGACTGGCAGTCCCATGATTTACAATTATCTCAATGATATTAAAACTATTATAGCTACAGCGTCGTAACTTTATGACATCTCACAGTAAACTTCTAGAAGCCAGTTGCCTGAGTTTCATGCGAAGGGATAGTTTTATTTCTAAGAAAAATTGCAAAGAGTGCGTCAGGTACCTGCTTTGGGACTAATAGTCCCAGCGCGACTGCCTACGACTCATTTTTGATCCGTACATTGAACAAGCGTCTCAGTACCGTATTTATAGGCTTCGTTGTTTGTAGGTTATTTTTTCTTGTTCATTCGTTACTGTGCCGTGTATTTTTGAAACAAAGTGCATAATTATGGACACAAAGCGTTATAATTTTGATAACCTCGCTGACGTGGAAAAATTGAATCGTTTAGCTTCCAACCTGGGACGAGCCGAAGAGCGGTCAAGAGAAAACGTTGCGAACCTTGTTATAACAAATCTAAAAAGGACGCCAGAACAACCTATACATATCAAAAGTGTGATACCTATATATGTTTGAAAAAACATGTCCTAGTAATATGTAAAAATTGCTTAGAAAATATAACTGAAGAGGAAACAGCTGGTGAATCTGAATAAATCAAACTACAATAAAATCGGATTGATGCCATTTATAACCTACTTGCTTTTCTGTTCCCTAAATATTTTACGTGAATTGTGTAAAGTCGTACCCACAAATACTACTATAAGAGGTATAAATATAAATAATAATTCATAAACAATAAAAACACTAGTTATAAAACACAATAAAATTATAATGCAATGGCAAATGCAATTCAACTCGCTTTAGTAATAAATTAATTCACCAAAAACATTTTGGGCCAAAATAATTCATATGACCCAAAATTAGGCTGCGTTGTTGATATGGGACTGGTAGTCCCAGCGCGACTAACGACGTTACATATGGTGGCGCGCCTAACGGAAGGTTAGAACTTTTCTCAGTCTGTCCACTGATTTTCACCATTCATAACTGATTTGGATATTTTTCGACCTGCCCTGAATGCTATTTGACCTGAAGCCGTTCTTATCCCTGAGTGATACCAAGGAAAAAAAGTCTAAGATCTGATTCCTATGTGTTGTACGTTTTAATGATAATGAAAATGATTGCAACAGTGCTCGAATGTACTCTGAGACCACGACAGATTTCTTGTGATCAATATTTCATTAATGAGCTTTTTGAATGTGCTTCAATAAAAGCTCACTTACATTTTTCTACTTTAACAATTTACACCACTGTTCCATTGTTAACGACCCTTACATTTTATTTCATTCAACCTCATCTATCGGATATATCGATTTTGAGTAGGTTTTACCAATGATGTTGTTGTTGCTGTTGTTTGTCTGATTGATGTGTTCATGGATGTGTCACGCACAAGTTCAACTTTTAGTAATTTTTCCCAGTTCATTGTTCATTTACTCCAGCTAGAAATCAATATTTCTCATCTTTGTGATGAATTTCTGGTAGAAAAAACTTATAGTATTATTTTTTATTCCATGATATATTCACCTACCCAAAAATCATAATCATTTGTGAGAGTGATAAAGAACTACATCCGATACTAAAGTTCAGGGTTCGAAAATATCTAGATCATGTAAAAAACGTGGCAACTACTGGGAGTTTATTGTCTTTCCTAATACCTCATTATATTTCATGACCATCCAACCAACAGTTGTACCCTGCATCCATTAAAGAGCTCTTGAAAGTCATCACAGAAAAACGACGAAATTAAAAAACTTCCACTCTCGAAGGTGTTATACAGAACTTATGACTTTTAATAATTGCCCTCATATTTTATGTCTTCTCGTTCCTTTATAAAATTACCTGGAAACTTTTCGGAAGTCTGCGAAAGTTTTTTCTCTCGAATGGTATGAATACGTGAAAAGGATCCTGCTCATGACAGTTTCAGATTACAAAAAGCGCTCACTGCGGACTTTTCGGCAGACAAATGATGCAACAGACACATTGTTTTACTCAGAGTGCAAGTTTGAATGTAAATTCAATTTCTAGGCGGAAAGAAAAGTTTCGTGCTGGCATATTTATTATGCTGTACATCCTGAGATACTACAATAGACAAATGAGAGAGATATTTTCACGTCTCTGAATGAAATGAGAACTAACAAAGTTTTTATTGTATTCATAGTGGTTCATATAGACTTCATAAGGAACATCGTATAGATTATATTATAGATCGTCATTATTATTTCGAAAAGTTTTGTTTTATATCATGATAAATCTCTTCTTGAGTGAAGCATAGCATTTAGTAATCCATTTGTAGGGTTACCCACTAAAACCCAGATAACTACCGACTCATGCACAACATATTTTCATTATACAATAGCTTGATGGAACTATTACAAAGTGAAATACGTGTAGTGCTTTTCAATGAAGCTTTGAATTTTAAGCTCGAAAAACTCTATGCAGATCGTGCAATAAACACTATAATATGTATTAGTTTCACAAATAACTATTTTTCACTCCAAGATCGACCAAAGTGTTATACTTTAGAAAAATATATTCAGTACAAATAGTTCGAGGTTTTGCACTACAGTGTAGCCGCTGAAAAGATAGAATGATCACGTTATTGAATTAACATAACACACGTAAATACAAAGCACAAATGAGTACAGTACAGTGTGAACAGTTCTTCAAATATTTCAGTTTAGAGGCGTGGAATCGTACGCCGTGCAGGCTATATATAGATGCAGGCATTCACTGTTCACGCGTCCGTGAATTCTATCTTTTGAACGGCCCGACTATAGTCTACAATGTCTACAATGTATTCATTGAGTCGTTAATGATAATGTCCAGCATTGATTGTATTCCTCTAAGTCATTGATAGATGATAAAGCACGATCAAACTTGACTGATGTGTCAATTCTGTCTGACTGTGTGATTAGAGTCAATTCATTTCAACACTGATAGTCCCCAAATTCGTATTAACTTTACCGATGGCATTTGTCTAATAAACTCCGTAATATATCCAAGACATATTTCTTTCATTTTGTACGTCTTATGTTGGGAACCTTTTGCAACAAATGGAGTCATCAAAATGAAGTAAAGGAAAATAAATAGAAGTCATTCATCTCTGAAAACGATTTTATAAGATACCTAAAGAATTTTTAGAATTATTAGAAATCTATACAAGTGTAGAAGGGCAGATTTTTAATCTACCCCGAAAATTTGCTGCATCCTTTGAAAAACAGTTTCTTCTGGATAGAACAAATCCAATTGGTCAGCAACTTCTCATATAACTCAAATTTGCCTATCAGAAAAATAATAAGAACTAATACATATATGAAAATACTTATTCATTGTTAACGTTTCGTAAACAGATCCGCTTGGGTTCTCAGAACTCATACTCAAATTCCTGTTCAAATGCAAATATTTCTCGTTGACAATCTTCGTAATTGACATTTGTCTCATTTTTTCAGATTGTGGTAGGTTAGAAACCTAGAAAACTACGGAACAAATATTTATCTACCACAAAATATTGACGTTCAAACAGTGCCTTCTGTTCTTATACAACAATCTCTTTTCGTGTTTAAATAGAGCGTACAAATTCCTCAATACCAACTTGTTATTTCATGACTTTGTTCTTCGGACCTTGAGGAGGGGTCGAAAAATCGATTCGTACACCAAGCAGATTAATTCGGGTGAATAGATTTTATTCCCAGCCGATCAGAAAGTTTCTATAAAATAAAATCAGGAACAGAAATAATATGTCTTACTTCTATCCTGATATATTACATACCTAGACCCGACAGAAAAGTTCAAATTATTGCTCTTTTTCAATACCGCTAAGGTTCCAGAAAAACTTATTCGCATTTCCAATGCGCGAAATCAACTACGACGAGTCCAGTTTCAGACGGATCGTACGTTGCTGAACTTTTTACAATAATGCTTTTTCAAATAGAGGAATGTATAAAAACTGGATTTGAATTATACCAAGAAAGTTACTTACACCGCCATCTTCACGAGAGTAGTTCAAGTAATAATGTCGATAATTCTGTCGATACAGATCCCAAGCATTTGAACGGGAATGAAATGAAATATTATGAATTGAAGAATAGGTTAACAAAAAGATGTAAACAACATGGTACAGTATAAATATTAATGACAAATAGAAACATACTAGGAGTTATGGGGAAGTTATGCTATAACCTGAGACCATTCTAATGAGTCTATATACTTTTTGCACTCGTTATACATATATTTTTCAACATTCACGGGTTTTTCAGAGAAATGATTCATCATGTAGCTCTACGATCTTGTTAATGTTCCTATCAATATCTCAACAAAATAATTTCATGTGAGATGTACGGTATGGAAAATAACACAAGTTCGCAGAGTTTTTATACACTTTCATTTTTTTCATAACCATCAGTATGATTTGCATAAGAAACTGTCACATTAACTTTTTTCAAACTGCATGACAATGACAAATCTCAGATCTGCTGCAAAACATTATCAATCCTATGATTTAGAATGGGTTACTTACTGTGTTGTAATCAGATTTTCGTCTTTTGTTTCGCCATTGACTTACCTGAAACAGAAAAAAATACTTGTGAATTGGGAGACGTAATGAAAATTGTTGGTATTTTTCAGACCTCTTTGTGATGAAACTGAGGCCTGTGATCTTTTTGAGAATGTGTGAATTGGGATTATATCCTTTATTAAAACGAATAACATCAACATCAAGGAATGATTTCTGCTGAACACTATTGTTGAAGTATGATTGCCCAATGTTCAACAGAAAATTTGATTATAGATTGTTTAATTTACGCGATCAGAGGTTGTTTTTTCCAGACCAGGCGGCAGTGACATATTTTTGATTCTGTTCCACATACTGGGCAAAAAACTGTTCGATCTAAGGAGTAGGCAGATTGAGACCTCAGCGTGAAGTCACATTCACCTCTTGATAATGGCTCCAAAATCGAAGCCGAAACGTCGAGAACAAAATTCCAGACGCGGATCAACCCGAACTCAACAACAACATATATATATATATAGATCTTTTTTTTATATCAGGGCTTCGGTCTGATGAAGATGATAACTCTTTTAAGCTACCCGAGCTTTCGCTAATTTTTATAATTATAAATATAAAATATAAGGTACATACATGTGCTATTTGAGGTTTTTCTTGATAAATAGAATATAAAGATGAAACATGAGAATTGTGAATTTTGAATTTTGACATTGAAAGGTGAAGTTATTGATTTGAAAATTCATACTGTTTTTTTCACTGACGACTGTTATATATACAAGATGTATTTATTTGTTCAATAGAAACGAATAAATTTCACTGAGGTTCTCAATATCTGATTTTTTGTTCATGTTGTTTTTTCTCGTGTTAATTTCAGTCATTTCCAAAAAGAGACGTTTGTTCAAATTTTTTTCAATATGAAGAATTTTTGTGTTATTATAATCAATTGTATGATCATTTTCAATAGAATGCTTGGTTAATGCACATGAATTTTGTCTCATATTTCTACAGTCACTTTTGTGTAAAGCTATTCGTGTTTTCAAATTAGTTTTTGTTTGACCAATATATTTTTTGTCACAATCGTTGCAAGGAATTTCGTACACTACATGAGATTTTTCAAAAAGTGGATCTTCATCTTTCAATTTTGAATGTGATTTGATCAAAAGTTTTATTTTTCTTTGTGAAATTTTGATATTGTTTTCTTGTTTGAATACATTTATGATTTTGCTTGATAATTCTGGAATATAAGGAATAGAACAGTATTTGTGTGTAGAAATTCCATTGCGATTGTTTTCTGTATTATCAATGATATTTGAAGTTGTATTGTATAAAAGTTTTTTTAAAAATGTTGGAGGGTAAGAACAGTTCAATAGCATATCGTATATTATTTTCAAATTTTTATCAATGAGTGACGGATGTGAAATCTTTTCAATTCTGTTTTTTAGAGCAAGAACTAAATTAATTTTCATTTTTCATGGATAACTTGATAGATAACTCATGTATCTTCCTGAATTGGTTGGTTTGAAGTAATAATCTAATACGATTTCGTTGTTTTCATTTCTAAAAATGGTACGGCAGTGTTTCTTTCTTTTTCTACAGTGAACTGTGTTGATGGATAATAACTGTTGAATACATTTTTGATGTTTTCGATCTCATCAATAGAAATATGAGACAAAATTCATGTGCATTAACCAAGCATTCTTTTGAAAATGATCATACAATTAATTATAATAACACAAAAATTCTTCATATTGAAAAAAATCTGAACAAACGTCTCTTTTTAGAAATTACTGAAATTAAAACGAGGAAAAACAACATGAACAAAAAATCAGATATTGAGAACCTCAGTATACATTTTGACTTTTGACTTTCTCACTGCTTTCAACTCCAAAATGCTGAAATTATGAAATAAGCAAGTACTATAAAACATTTATCATATAATTTCAAGCTTTCTACGGATAAGTTGCGATAAAATATAATAAATGAAGTAACGAAATCCCTTTTTTACAGTATACTTATATCAACATGAAATAGTTTCACAGTAATAATGTCATTATTTATGGGGCATACCGTTTGAAATAAATGAATAATAATATAGCTTGTATGCATAAACGTAAATTCTGGGATTACGATAACAGTCTACCGAAGGCATAGTGTGAAACAAAGGCCAAAAGATATATCACTGCTACCCAGTCTATTCCTCGAAAAGTCAAATGCCTGCACTAGGTTGGGCTGAATATGTAGGCTCCTCCATTTTTTCATGATTCTTCCATATTTTTAATGTACAGTCCCGGTCGGTTGGTGGTCTAGCGGTCTACGGCGCTATCGTATATCCAATGAGGCTTCTCCACTACTTCGGCAACCAATATAATTGGCCGACCCTTGCCCATACAAGGCTCTACATTCTGGGCGCACTTGTGAGAGTGTTTAAAGAGGGACAAAATGAGAAGACTAATGTAAGAATTTCATAAATATTTCCTGAACTCAAGCATGAAATATCATCCCATTAAAATTCACTTGCGTTGGAAAGGTATTCTCTATTTTGTCAAGAGAATCATTGAATTATGTTTCATTATTGATATGCAGATGAAGCAAATATTCCTGTATGATAATGAAAATGGAAACGATTGATTGTGTTTACAACAATATTTTGGTAGGTTTTCTTCAATAAGAAAATATATTCTATGTCAGTCGATCAAAATCAGCAATTTAATTCCATTTTATTCAGCAATACCATTCCATTTTTTATGAAATAACAATTCGTGGAAATCACACCAATTTTGAAACCACTTTTTCAACAAGTTTTCCAAAAACCATAAGAGAAAAGGCACATTGAAATTCCAACGCTAGCAGGAATCGTATCCAAAATAGATTAAGCAAACCGTATGCAGTCCAGTAACCCGCTAAAGGTTCTCTATGCTAACTGCATCTTCCTAATGAAATGCTTGTCTCATTGCAAAGGCCTTCGAACAAATAAAAAGCACCATTCTGTTAGGAAACTGAGCTCTCAAATGTGCATCTCTAGCCTTTCAAGCGCCCCAGTTACGCCGATTACCCACTCGAATCAGACGGGGTCATTTGCATATCCAATTCGGACGTACAAATAGCGACAAAGGATTCAAAACTTCAAGAAGCACTGCGGTGTGACATTTGCTCAGGTAATGGAAATGGCTAGTGGCTAGTGGGTTCACTAGAGTTCCGTTACGTTTCCTTGGATGCAATTATCTTCGATCGCATTTCGTAGTCGGATGGGTGACCGCACTCTTGGACAGACTTATTACTTGTCACTGTTTTCAGTGCTGGAAATGGCGAGATCTTGTTAATTACCATTATTAGCACCTCAATGAAATATCATGAGGGTTGAGCTTGGTGCATCGAAACAAAGACTCAGATCAGTACTCTGTTCGGCTGCTAAAAGTTTAAACAACTTTTGGACGGAGAGCCAGAGCCCAAAAAATTCTCTGAATTTACTAAGCCTGGTTTTTTTATAGCTTATTGCAGTGGTTGTGTACACAAACATACTGCGGTCAGTCAGGCGAAACTGAGAACAGGTGTTTCAGGTACGCTATCGAACCTGCCGTATCTGCCGAGGTAATAAAACGAATTTAATAAAGCTGAAAATCGTTATACAGATTGTATATTGCATATACATAAAAGGTACGACAGTCAGTCAGCTGAATATGGGGACGGAGCTGGTCAGTCGGTCGCAATGTATGTACAAAAAAAAAATACGGTGCAATTAATTTACTACACTTAAAAATTTTTGTGAGGGTATTGAATGCTATATGAAACATAAAAAAAAATGATCAGTTATCGATTTTGCGGGACAACGCCCGTCAGTCAGCAAAAATAGAAATGAAAATTTCGCGCGCGCGCTCGGCCTTGAAAGCGATTTTAAATCAGAGTATCGGCACAGCTTAACTAAGCTGTGGTATCGGACTGAGCGCAGGTATACTCGTATGTAAGAGACCTACCTATCTTGCTTGAAACCTGTCTGCTAGTGTACGCGTCCCAATAATTAACAACAATTCCGGCAATTATATCGTATATCGCAAAAAACATGCGAAAATTTTTTCTGTAGAGATTCCTGCACTGACACCTCTCGGAAATAGTTCTGACAAGTGACAGCCTATTAACCTACTGTGTAGAGAAAGTTGAGTCTGGTCTGAACCTTCCCTTCAGATGATTTGATTCGTATCCAGTTTTCAAGTGTATTCACCGTCTATGGAGAAAGAACATGAAACAAGTGTACGAGTTACATGCAACTTTCCAGTGTTGCAGCAACAAATTGCCTCATGGGATTCAGGTTTACTGAATAGATGGAATGCAGTAAAAATAAATTTCTGGTGAACTCAAATCGCACATTGATACTGTGGTTGCAGAGTATACAATTTTGTTCCGTAGTTTTCTTGGTTTGTAACCTACCCTAATCTGAAGAAATGAGATTGTGTATCGGAATTTATACAAGTGTAGAAGGGCAGATTTTTTATTTACCCCCAAAAGTTGCTGCGCCAATGGAAAAATAGTGCTTTCTGGATAGAACAAGTCCAATTACTCAGCAACTTCTCGTCATCTCGAATTTTGACTATCAAAAAATAGTAAGAACTAATATATATGAAAAACTTATCGTTGGAGTTTCAGAAACTAGATCCGTTTCCGTTCTCAAAACTTATACAAAATTCCTGTTTAAATGCAAATATCACTTGCTTGACAATTCTGATCGTGAGAGCGAAATTGATGAATTTGATGATTCGGAGCAAGAGTAAATTAAGCAAATATTAGTTGTAATAAATATTATCTAGAAGTATAATAACTGTTATATATTGTTATATTATTATTACTAAATGGCCTACTTACTTATTTCGTTTATTAAATAATAAAGAAAAAATCAAACCGCCACCTGCGACGCCAAGCCCGCGCGAAATTTTCATTTCTATTTTTGCTGACTGACGGGCGTTGCCCCTCAAAATCGATAACTGATCATTTTTTTCATGTTTCATATAGCATTTAATACCCTCACAAAAATTTTGAAGTGTAGTAAATTAATTGCACCGTATTTATTTTTTGTACATACATTGCGACCGACTGACCAGCTCCGTCCCCATATTCAGCTGACTGACTGTCGTACCTTTTATGTATATGCAATATACAATCTGTATAACGATTTTCAGCTTTATTAAATTCGTTTTATTAACCCGGCAGGTAGGGCAGGTTCGATAGCGTACCTGAGACACCTGTTCTCAGTTTCGCCTGACTGACCGCAGTATGTTTGTGTACACAACCACTGCAATAAGCCATAAAAAGGGGGCCGGCCGCCCCGCCCCCCGGCCCCCCCCGCCCCCGGGGGCCCCCCCCCCGCCGGGCGGCCCCCCCGGGGGGACCCCCCCCCGGGGCGGGGGAAAACACCCCCCCGGGGGGCACACACCACCCAACCCCACCCCACCCAAGTTTATTGGATCAGTGATAATGAAATATAAGAATTGTGTTTTTAACAATTGTACTTTTCCGTTGAATTGAATAAACTAAACTTCATTCATTCAATTGTCGTACCGAATTACACTCGAGCTTTTTTTGTCGAAGAAAACTTGACATTTATGATTCGAGTTCAGTTGCCCTCCGGCAAATTAACTCAAAAAACTGACAGAAAAATTTACTTGTTTTTGGATGCTTCTATAGAAAGCTCAGTCACAGGCTCTCCGTTAAAATGGCAAATGAGTTGAAAACTATCGCTGTCAAATGTTGGTGTTCAATCATTCATTTCGAAAGAGAGCGGGATAGTAATGTCCCTTCGTTATTTATAATCTACAGTCAGATATTAATTTTTATGATGTTGTAGTGTATTCGAAGTCAAGTATGTATACTGTCAGAGCGATTTCTAAAAAGAATAAAGAAAATAAGGCTCACAAACCACCAAGACGCTTACAAATACTGCAGTACTAGATATATAGGTATTATGAGTATTATCTATGGACGCAGTAGGTATTTGCAGTTTACATATAAGAAAATCTCGATTTTCCAAAGTTGTTTGGATGAAGCTATTCAAAATTTATGATTTGAACCTTCGGGAAGGCATTTAACTGTAAGTTTACTATTGGAAAGAACTTTTTCATGGAAGAGCTTCTACATTTCACTGAATGATATATACATACAAATGGAGGTTTGTGAGTATTTTCGATTATTATACTTCTTTTATATTCAATACGCCACTTTGATTTACATCTGAAATTCCATTATTCTATAACAATCTGGCTCCAGTGTACTCCAAAATTTAATCACGCCCATCAAGACGTGCAACAGCTTTATATGAATGATGCAAAAATGAATCCACTATTATATCTCAGAAAAAACTGTGCAAGATTTGAGATCAAATATGGGATAGAGAACAAGAAATGATGTTATGAAAGAATGTGATTGAAAAAAACAAACGAGAACAGTCGAAATAAATTTTTGGTAATAATCCTTTCGCCTCGACCCCAGTCGAAAAAACTGGACGGATATTTTTCAGGGTCGCGCATAAATTCACGAGCTCAGACGAAAATCGAAAAAGAATCCACTGCCCCTAATATATTCCACTTAAAAATTATGGTAACGCTAATCCTTGTATTAGATCTGTCCGAATTAGGAATAACGGCCATAACTCACGGTTAAATTTAAGCCCCTATTAAAGCGATCTGACTAATTCGCTTCTAAATACGTTCAGCCAGTGCGGATTTCGTGTAGCGCCCGTTTCGTGAGAAATGAGAGCTGCAGTGAATTATAGGCAGCTTTTCTTCCACATCTGGCTCAAATTAGGTGCGAAAATAGCCGAGTCATCGTCAGATTGGGATATTTTTGGAACTCAATCGATAGTCTGACAGGGAACAGTTCGATGATTAGGACTCCAGGAAGATGGTTTCTGAACACATGCACACATAACTCCTGTTTGTTTCTTGACTAGTCGTTCTCTTGTCGCATTCTTCGGATGTACTGGATTGAAGGTTGTGACTGTCATCAGTGCAACTATCTCCAAATGTACTCAAAAGTGAAGTGGATGATGATAAGTTTGTCGTGGCTGTATTCCCAGACCTCAAGAGAGCATGGAAAGTGGAAGATATATTCTCTTGAGAAATTGAAAATGATGTTGGTAATCCCCAGGGTAGTATTTTGGGTGCCCTTCTATTCATAATGTATATGAATGACATACCATTGTTTTGATTGTGAATTTTGAAACATTTTTGCTGATGATACTCTATTGGCATGCAGCGATGAGAACCTCGAAATGGCTAAACAAAAAATGAACAATACTCTAGCTAGTGTTGACAACTATTCCAAAATGAATAAACTCATGCTGAATGTATTGAAAACAAATCTGGGATTCCAGATGTATAACACTGTATAGTTCGATGAACTCTTTGAGTATATTCATGAAAACATCTTTAGAGAAACCTTGATATTTTTCTAGAATTGTCAATAATCTTTCAACCGAGTCAAGAATCACAGTTTACAAGTCAATTGTTCAGCTACACTTCGACTTGCATTCCTCTTTCAGACGTTCGTTGACTTATAAAAATGGGCATAAGAAAATCAAAGAATGAAAAGTGTTCGTTGTTGCCAAGAAATAGATTTTTTTGTCAGATCAATCATTTGTCATCCTATATCACCAACTCTTATGCCCTATAGGAATTTTCAATCTTTTATGTGGATTCAATGGCAAGAGTCAGAGGGTGAATAAGCAGAGCCCCGAATAAAAAATATATCACGTTAAAGTACAGCTATCAGAAATTATTACGTGCCTAAGAATGGTGAAAAATATTTGGAAGAAGTGGAGATGTGATTCTACAAAAATGGTGAATTTTGGTTGTTTTTCCATGTACAATCACTCATATCTGGAAAGAAGTGCATTTTTGGAAAAAACATTTCAAATGATAAAAAGTATAATGTTTTTGCTCAGTTCACCTGAAGTAAAGCCATTTGCCATTGCTCTATTTGAAAATTTTCATTCAGAACGAAATAACGATCATTTGAATAATAGTATATTGTTTACCAGGTAAGAAAACCCGATCTCTCCTGGACGACCAAGTCGAGGCGCCATCCGCCATCCTCAAGTTACTTGAGTTACAATGGAAACTGTTTTCATTCATTCATGTAAAGCACTAACAACAGTCAAGAAATATAATTTTCTTAGAGTAAGAATATCTTGATTTTTCCTAGGGGAATTAAAAATTTCTATCGATTTGCGGTTGTGCTTCAGACTGTGTTCATCTAGTACAGAACAGCTGTACTACCTCTAGAGATATATTCGGACTGGCCGCTTTATATAGTCACGTATGAACTCCACAGGTAAGTTCATTCAAACATATAATGAAACACACTGTATTGTACTCACTTCGAAAGTAACTGTTTCTGTCATATATTCGACCGCAGAACTATGTAAAACTAACAAAATGGTTAAGGCTATGTAAAATTTTCGATAAACAAAACTCGAATGACGGCAAAGAATAGAGAGTTATTGCACATTATCTGGAGTATACGGTATGCCTTAAAATGTCATGTACGCATGAGCAGTAGGAAACAAAATTTATAACGTCGTACGTACATCGATATATAGTGCTAAGGTATAACGCTAACGGTATATTCTGGAAGTTTGCAATAACTTTCCAATGACGCCATACATGGTACGGCGCTAGTCAAAAGTATGTCTGGCAAGTTTGCGTGACACGTAAAACACAGTCGGTTTTATGGCTATCTCCTCTTATTGTATTGAGTATTAATCGACCATCACAATACCATAATTCTCAATTTAGATGAAATATGCTACAATTTTCCATAGTTGTTTTACATCAACTGCGAGTCCGTTGAAGACGGCTGCCACAGTTGCAGTCAGAAGCTACGGACATCAAAATACGAGATCATGGCCATCAAGCTTATATCAACGAAAATATCGACTCCGGCCTATATTCTTCCATAAATATCACAATATTGGTACCGCTACAGGTTTTTCACTATACAATAGTCCGGAAGACTTATTGTGAAGTAAAATATAGGTATCGGTTTTTTAACCCGTCCAGTGAAAATCCCACAACAGAAAGACTTTCGATCAAGTGTCGATAATAGTATGTGAAACAGTTGAATCAACACGTGATGTAGGTAGATGAAAAATAGCAGGGGACAAAAACCCTGGAAATGAAAGCATCCCGAAGATAGATAATTGCTGGATACGAATCACGCTATTCATTCAAACTGGCCCCAGGATCAAAGCTGCTTTCTCGAAAAATCCATGCATTGAGATTTGAAAATTTTTGAAGGCTTGGGCTGTCTTTGATCGTTCGTGGGAACAAAGTGAAAATCTCCACATTCATTCCGTTTTTTTCTTCCGAATATCCAGAGTACAAAAGAATGTTCGCATAACGATTTCATTATTTTGGGACCTAAAGAAATCTCCAACAGAATACGACGGAAGGGAAAGCAGTCGTGACAGTTACGCATTTTTATGTTCGAAGTCACTTCATATATATGGAACAAAAAGATGATTACTTCTGGAATGATCAGCTGAAGATGTATATGAGAACGTGGAATGAACCAGAAGTATCATGAAATATCCCGAAGAGGATGAAAAGTAGTAGCAGTGTTCATCTCGAATAATAATAATAATAATATTTATTATCCAAGTCAGTGGTATTCATCTATCAACATAGAACAGGAAGTTTACCACGGAGTAGATACATTTCGTCAGAAGCACATCTTTCGAATTATTATATAACCATAACGCGAATAACCATAAACGCGAAGTTCCAAAATGAAAAAACTTGACAAAGTTGAGAGTCGAATTTTTTTGAAAAATCTTCACACGAATGGGCACTAGATACTTTAGCAATTGTTCTGATGACTCTTTTTTGCACTGAAAATACTTTATAGGTAAAAGCAGATCATCCCCAGAAAATTCTTCCATATCGCAGACATGTCTCTATTTGTCCAAAATAAATATTGATGAGGTGCTGCTCATTCAGTACAGTACGTAGATTCTTGAGCGAGTAAACAAGTGTATTCAATTTATAAGAAGATTATATGCAGTGATTTCTGAAATCAAGGTTTTCTTCAAAGTAACTTCCTGAGAATTCAACTATCTTTTCTTGTTTGATACAGTTGCCCTAAATGAGGATATGAGTTGAGAGCATTTCCTTTGATAGTTGTGAAATCTGAGAAATAATGACTTTATTGAAACATCTACCAACATCATTCAGCACATTATCAAAAACGAAGTATCGTCAGCATAAATGGACATAGCAACCGCAGAATTACACCAAATTTCATTTGAGTATAATATAAATAGTAATATAAATAGTGTAGGCCCCAATATGGACCCTTGCGGTACCCCATACTCATATTCAAAAACTTTTGGCAGGAACATGGAAACTATAATTTGTCTGTAATCAGACAATTCACTGCTGTCTTCGTTTTTATAAAAAGGAGTGATTTTGCAAACTTTCGAAGTGTTAAGAAATATTCCTGAATAAAATGAGAGATTGACCAAATAGGAACTGGATTTTATACAAATAATCACGTGTATCGCTTTACAATAGCTTCCTCAAGCAGGAACTTCAAACAAATCTTAACACTGTTACATTTCGAATTTATACAAAATTGTATCAGACGGTCAATATCTAATTAATAAGATTCATGGTTCGACGTCACTTCCTTTTAGTACAATTTCCTGGGAAGAACATATTCAACAGAGAATTATTCAACTCCGCCTGATAATTCATTAGGAACTGAATTTTCACACTTATTAATTTCCAAACTCTTCAAGAGTTTCAAACCCTTCTCTTTGGAATGAGGATTTCAAATTCGTGGTTGAAGTCATGTCCCACTGTAATGCGGTGAGATGCATACGTAGAATTTGTCTTACCATTTTGGAAACTACTTCTGTGTTCTTTTACGCGTGTTTCGAACGTTCTTCCCGTTTGACCGATATGAAACATATAGCTGAACTACACAATAATCTTTAAACCCCTGATCTATCATTTGATACTGAACTTCTATATTTGGGAGCTCGAATTATTATTTTTTTATATGCAACCTTCAAATCTTTCTGTTTCAAGAAATTAGAAATTTTATTACTTCTCAAATAGGTCAACGTTCTGTAATTCTTATCATAATTCGTTGTAACTGGGTAGACTTCACAGCTTTTTGGACAATATAATGTCTACTAAATCATTATTATAACCGTTGTTAATAGCAATTTGTTTTATAATATTCAGTTTTTTTCGAAATTTGTATCTGACGACGGGTAGATCAATGGCGAATTACAATATATGTGTGTGAAGGTTTTCTAGAAATTGAAAAATCTTATGTATCCTTAATTTTTGCCATAGTCAAATCCAAAAAATTGATTGCATAATTTTTTTTCCATCTCCATGGTGAATTAGATGAAAGGGTAAAAGGAATTGATGAAATCAAAGAACTCATCTAGTTGCCTCTTCGTGCCTGTGAAACATGCTAAAATGTCGTCCACGTACCTATACCAATACACGAGATTACCGACCAGTGGTTTTATTCACAAAATCTGTTAGAAGTTAGAAGAAAACTGGGAACTCCATCGGAGCCAGATGATTGTTGTTTACTTGCAAGCTTATTAATGAGTGAATTCAATAATAAATCCTCTTTGGTGTACGGACACGAAATAAACTGACATTCTGAAACCTCTATACAATAACTACTCACATACATAACAGTTGCAATTCAGTGCCATCAAATATACAATTCACAGATCATGTATCGACACAAATTGAATATTCGTTTCAAGTGATGAGTCAATCCGACGAAAACGTCATTTATAATATTTAATGCATCAAACAAACATCCATTCTGATGGTGTATGAATATTGGATTTTCAGTTGATTTCTATTGTGATCCGTTTTGGAATAACAGAAAAACACCGAGGAGAAATTAAAATATAAATGCATTTTTGATTTCGATCGTAATTCGTGATACTGAAAATGCATAACAGTTTATTGTTGTGACGTGCAACGCATCCAATCCGACAAAACACATTAGACTGTGCAGCAGCCACAGAATATTTGGACCAACTTTTCACAGTCTGTCTTTGAATGGGGAGATACTGAAATCAAAACGAATCGTAATGTCCAGTTAGTCTAAGAGACCACGACACTAAACCTTTAATATCCAAAAGTAATTCATATTATAATTCGATATTTCATTCATAGGAGAACACAAAATGGCCCTGCTGCAATGCTGTCAAGGTGAAAAATCGAGGGTTGCAACCCCCTCTCTTTCCGTGGCCGAATTGAACGAAGAAATTTTTTTTAGGTTTCTATAATGATGAGTCTTCGGTATTGTGATTGTTCCTCCAAACAGAAAAGGGGAAGGACTATATAAAAGAGCAGTGATGCCTTTTCCAATCAGTGGTCAACTTGGCTGCAGCAGTGTTTGAAAGTCGCCCTCCGTGCAACCGATTTTGTGTTTCGCCAAATACGCCAGCCACTACCATGAACAATAGATTTTACGTGTCTTTGATAGTTTAAACAAATGAAATCGCATGTTCTATGCGATGTTTTCCGATTTTTCAGCAATCTTAACTGTTGTTTCATACTCAATCAACGACACGTAATATCCATTGGTCGTGGCTGGCGTATTTCTATAATAATACAAATCGAAAAGAACCGGCCGATTGCTGATAAAATCGAATTGAAACGCAAAATCGGTTGTGTGAAAGGCCACTTTCAAACACTGCTGCCGCCATGTTGTCCACTGTTTGGAAAAGGCAGCACTGCTTTTTTATATAATCCTACCCCTTCCCTGTTTGGGGGAACAATCACAATACGGGGGACTCAACATTACACAAACCTAAAACAAAATTCTTTGTTATTTTTTTTATAGAGTTGACGGTCCTAGACATCGGAGCAGTGTCATTTATGTATGACTTTTGGGAGCTCTGTCATTACAGGTTTAGTGTCGTGGCCTCTCAGACTAAGTTGAATGTAGGTGCAATGTGGTTCTTCATGAGGAGAACCTAGAATATGCGTCTGATTAGTTCAACAATGATTTCGATAGAGGCCTTTGAACAGATTGCCTAGCATTTGTCACACATAAAATATTGCCCAGATTACAAAAATCATGAATCTCGACGAAAACTTATGGAGCATGCTGTTTGGAAATGAACAGTGCGTTCCAACAAACGAAAATTCCAAGTTTCGCATGAGAAAAGATCAATATTTCCATGATCGTGGTGGAATCTAGTAGATGCCAAGCAATGAGAAATGACTAATAGGAGGAATAATAACCATGAGATTGAAAACAATGGTGTGAAAGTTGGCATATTACCCTAACACCAACCTGATAATATTTGCACTTCAAGCGCGTTTCGCTAACAAGATCAGCACCTTCAGGAGAAGAAAACTAGTACTAAATCTAAAGACTAGGATTAGCTATTTCCAATCCAAGGTAGTGCAAGAAGTAGTGCAAACTACTGATCGGACTAACAGAGATAGGCTCTGACAAAGGGCCTAACCCTTTCATAGTATCAGACTATATGTTGCTTGCCTATCGACGACCAATAGGTTACTATAGAGGAATAATTGGTCAATAGACCTAACAGTTCACTATTTTTCAGCCACTATATTGTTTGTTGATTATATTGTCTTGAGTGTCTTGGTGGACAACTGAATTTTTACTATCATTATCATTACCGTTGCTTGCAAATGTAAGTTCAAGGTATACTATCCATTATTTCTAGATCAGATACTGCATGCTGATCTCGTATTCATGAAAAATAAGTTACAATTGTATGATCCTGAAAAAATTGGCACAGCATGAATTCTTAAAGGAAATCAAATATTCCAATATTTTTATACTCCAAAAACCAAGCTAAGAGAAATTCACAAGAAGGACTATACCTATTTGATTGAGGGGCAAACCAAACGAATAAAAATGGATCTTATCAAAAAAACGTTATCGTTCGAGATCATCAGCTGGAAAGCTGTGGATTCCATTGTAGATATCTGGCTATCTCCCCATCAACTATAAGACACGCAGAAGCTACATGAAAGTATTCTCCCGTTGCATAAATGTCACATTTTCCCTTTTCACGTTAGCGAAAAACGATCCACCCCGAGGACTATTGTTGTACAAAACACGAAGTTTGGTAATTTACAGGGGCAACCGTTCCCTTCTCGTGGAAAATCTATAGCAGAAAAGAACCTAATCATCCGCTTTCTCAGCGGAGAATCCCCATCACAGCAACAATACCGGAGAACTATGAGTATCAGCATCACGAGGGCAACACTTTCATTCTGATCCTTTCAGTGAGAATACCTTGAAGAGGGAATGTCGGACAGTCAAAAGACTGGCTGTAATTATTTGTTGTGATAGTACAGTCCTAGGGTGGAAAGTGAGCTGTTAAATGACACACTTTTTCTAAAAAAAAAAACAATTTTCATTACCACTAGGGGATTGATTTGCAGAGCACAAATTGATGAACCCCCTCGGAGTTTTTTCATTTCATTGACAATCGTGACAACATATTTCATTTTCATTGAACAATGCCATGCACCATCTTTATTGAGGGTGTTACTGAAATTTGGAAGGAACTAGGACTGTCAGAAAAAAGGCGCTGTATTGAAAAACAAATAAGATTATGAATCTCACGTCTGGACGTTCCACCGATATACTTGTGACTTCTGAAAGTGCGAGAGAGTGAAAACAAGATGTACATCAAGACCAGATGGATTGGTGTTTCTGAATTATCAGAACAAATTGTCACTGCTGATAAAAATCACGCAGTAGAATAGAATAATACTCAAATGATTTCAAGAGAGAGCAATGTCAGGAAACGAAAGTTGAAGGAACCTGGTTTTATTATGCTGTCTGCGAATACTATTTTTGACATCCACGAAAACGAACCTAAAATCGAAGGGTGTTTAACTCTGTGAAATTTGTATACCAAATCAGGATTCCTAGTGAATTTCGGGATCTCTAGTGAATTTGAGAATCATATCAAGTTTCAGATAGGATTATTTTTCGTCATAAATTTTCAAGATTTCAAGTGATTTTTGCACGCTGAATTTTTGTAGTGGAATACCCCTCGCTGAGAAGGGAATATTTGTAAACGAGTTCTGAGAACGGAAGCGGATTTGGTTACGAAACGGTAACGATAATTATTCTTCCTACGATCACATAGGAAAGTTATACATATCGCACTCTCTACTCCCATGGAAAGTGACCTTTATTCCCACTCGTGCAGAAAGTAACTTTCCGTACGGCTGAGAGTCAGCCGTCAAATCCGTGAATCCTGTAAGATTTGCTGATGCAATTATCAATTGCTCCTGCCTATCATTATCATTTATATAAAAACTGAACTGATAGGTGACTAATTATTCATACAAAATGGGGAAAAGAGAAAGAAATGTATTATAAGTACTCACTTCTTAGTATAACTACTTCTCTTCGGGCTTGAAGGCAGTCGTTCTTTGGAATTTCTTCCACACTTACTTCTTGTCACATTTTCAAATAAACGTTAATAATCATTATTTTTTTATTTCCCTATGAAGTTATTGCAAATTTATATGCACTTTTCATAAAAACAATAATCAAACATAGTAGTTATATGTCTTCGAACTTTATAAATACACTGGTGAGAAATCAAGGAAATATACACTCACAGACGCGAGCAGATGTTTCTTCTTCGCTGTCTTCCAATATGAATGGAAAAAGTGGAACATATAACGTATTACGGCCGAATATACCGGTTATGTAAATAACTACGCTTTGAAGTGGATAATTCAAATTTTTCAAAAAAAAAAATTATCGGTTTTATAAGCATAGCTCCTTCATTTAAGGTGATAGAACTCATAGAGCTGTTCAAGAGCTATAAGACTATGTGGATAAAATTACTTAAGATCCCTTGATTTTTTATGAGTCGGTCAATTTTCATGCTAGGAAGACATTTTTTATCTGTTTGAGAGCCCTAATTGAATACATTGGAAAATATTCTATGAGCTTTTTCAGAAAAGTGCAAATTTTTCTCGTTATTTTGCTTTAAATCTTCCAATTTATACATTTGACGAAAAAAGCTAAGCATTAATTTTCCGTATCTCAGTTCGTATGTATCGTAGAAAAATTATAAATCACACACTACAATTTGCCTCTCCTCACTTTTTTTGATATAATGCATAGTTTGAGAGTTATTTGCGAAAATCCATTTAAAAAGTCGATTTTTTTGTCTGGAAACTGTTACTTTCAAATTCGAATACTATACTTTTACGAAAAAAACGTTTGGAACATTATTTTCTTAGAATTACTTTTTCCGTCGATTCCTACAGTTGAAATGTAATAAAAAATTTCCACCCCCGTGATGGGGTGGCAACCACCCCCAAGGCTCTAGCGTACAGCGGCATGATATACAAAAAGATCCTTGAGCTATTCCCTACCTTCTGTGAAAATTTCAGGTAAATCCATGGTGGACGAAAAAATTGCGAGCCATAATGTTTCATTTCCTGAACCCTAGTAATGTTATATAATATTGATGAATATGTGAGTAATATGTTCTTGAATTTTTTCGATAGTCAAATTTGAATTATACGAAAAGTTAATGAAACGTGTTCCATTCAGTAGGAGCTGTTTTTTAATTATCGCAGCAAATTTTCGAGGTAGAATAGAAATTTACCTTTCTAGACTCGCATGTCTGTCAAAATTTATTCCTTTTTTTTATTGTGGTAGTTTAGGAACCGAAAAAAACTACGAATAATCAAACATACTTGACTTCTCGTTTTTGTTCCATAGGGTACCGGCTTGACCAAAGACCGTCTGATTATGATCTTTCCGTCCCACCCGTCTGGAAATCTGGCCCAAATTAATTGTCGAAACGGTTGTCAGGTCGATGGGAATCCTATACCTCCAGGAGCGGAAGAGATCCTGCCAATTTTAAAAGTAATTTCCGGCAACTGGGTCAAACTTATCACGGAAAATGCTTCCTTTGCAAAGGTGGATGGCGGAGTTCATTTTGTTTGCAACGTTTCCACTCTGATGGAGGATATGGTAATTAGAGGAGACAGAATATATTGAGGTCTTAACTCAATATATAAGAATTGGTATCTTGAAGAGATACCGCAAGAAGAGAGATTCTACGAGGATATTATATACTAGGAAAAAATATTTTATACTATGTATTGCCTTTCCTTTCATTTCCCACGATTAAAAAAAATCCCTCTGTCAAAGATAGATACTCTCTCCTTGGTGACAATCCAGTGAGGAATGAAGATACACACACTTTTTCCATTAAACGGTACTGAGTGTTTTTCCATGTGAATTCTGTATGAATTTCACATCTTGCTCTGTTGAAAATTTTGTGAAAATGACGTCCGGTGTCAACAGACAATCACTCAACGTGAAGCAAATACGGCCCCCGTGGGCCGCTGGCCCCCCTCCCCCCCCCCCCCCCGGGGGTCTTTGAGAAACCTAATATATTTCGAAAATTGCTCATTTGTTTTTTATTTTCGCGTCAAGGTAGTAACACATCGATCACACATTGCTGTTATTAGTTTGCCAACATTATATTCCGTCAACTGACCGAGTTGACAGAGAACTTCGTTGACTATTACCGGTTTCCGTATTTTTAATTTGAAATGGAGAACATCGCTCAGAATGTGTGGTAAAAGAGGGTTCCCAACAGAAATGCAGGTGGTGAAATTTAATTTGTCAGATCTTTCTCTAGTATAATTGGTGATATTATGGAGAATGTTATGAACATGTATTCTGTACCCAACATTTGTCACAGACAACATTCTGCTGGCCGGTCTGTAGCTGTTGAATTGCAAGAGGAAATATGCATGAACAAATTCAAATTTGTATCAAAACATTGGAGTCATCGGCATCGATATCCATACTGTGTTCTGTTGCTTAGGAGAGAAAATCCAAATCTGTATTCCTTTGGCGATTCATAGTTAATCTTAATCTGTAGTGAATCTAGGACGAAGACGAAAACACGTTTTCTTCTACCGTTCCGGAAAATTCACTGAAAATAGATATATACATGATGACAGCATGAATTGCATAAAATCTCAATTTGACGTACGCAGAGATCAAAAAAGTTAAAGCTGCGTGGTAATATTATCATGTTACATGACGTTATCGGGTACTGAGTTCATTACATGGATTGGTATCCATAAATGCCCACAGGAGAGACGTGTATCATAAATCGATATTCCGATAATATAAGTTCATAATGTGGGTTTGGTTGGTTCAAAACCCAATTTTCCACGGCTGAATAGCTTTTGCAATCTTCTGACTAATTTACGATGAGCTGTATATGGAAATAGCATACTCACGTTGAAATGACATTCACAACAATATAAACACTTTTTTGGAAATGAATTTTCTCTTCTCATTATCTTACACCAGAGTTTTTGTGCTTTTGCATCCTTTGGAATACAAAAAAAACATTTCATCTGGTGTATTTCTAATAGTGTTTCAACACTCCAAACAATACTTGGATGAAAACTTTTTCAGTTCGTCGTGAAGCAATTGGAACTGAAATGCTCATAGTTTCCAAATATGGAACATGTCATTTGACATCACCCAAAGCTCTCGCTAAATGGTTCCAGTACGGAAAATAATTTGAATATTCAAGTCTATTTGTATTTCTTTCTGCGTCATGGAGATGTGAATGAATAATTTACGACATAACAAAAAAATCATGCATATTGCCTATTATTTCAATTCCTCCTCATGTTGAACCGACTATGGTAATGTACATGAAGATATCTTTATCAAATGAAAGAAATTATCTGAAGAAAAAATCAAATATAACACTTGATAAACTCTATTATACTCTAACGAAATCGATGAAAGTAATATTGATTTAAAAACTATCGACACTGGTATCATATTTTCTCACTCTGATGAGAAATGAGATGATCAATCAGCCTATGAAAGGACGTTCATTTTGGGAAACCCAGTATGAGTTCAATACTGAAAGGAACCCAGGAAACCGACCAATGAATATATATTTAACGTGAAGTTGTTTTTTCTGTTAGAGGTATCCAACAGCCTTGTAAATTCGGTATAAAATTCTGAACATCCATAACATTATCACAGAAAAACAAAAATTTCGCCCAGAAAAAGCATGCTGGAAAATGAACAAACTGATTTGTTGAATAAATTTATTTCCCTGTGGTGGAATTTATGCAGTTTTCCGACTGGAGGAACATTTGTTTGGAAAAGGAAAGAGAGGAAAACACGCTTTTACCCGATATTGCTCTTGTTACTCCTCGGGGATAAACAAATAATTGGGAAAATGGGAAAGCACGGATTGAAACGCGATTGAAAAGAATCTATTGGTATTCACGAAAGTTGCGCTTTCTTTATTTGAGAGGTGTTGAGATTCTGTTCACGGATATAAAAGCAGACATTTCAATAACAAATTTTTTCTTGGCGGAAGGTTTCGAGAATATAGTGTGGTGATGTACAGTTGCCAACAAAAAATATGAATCCTACATCGATACTTTATTTATGGAATATATTTTTTTTGTAGTGGAACTCACAGGCATTTCTTGCTGAATGTATTTTTGGAATGTTGACATTTTGCATTATAACACAAGAGTCCTTAATATTTTTGGCAGAAAGCCACATAGCGTTTGGAATCCAACCATTTTCCTCATCCTGCGTGTAATATTGTGATTCTCTTTCCTTTATTTGATGGTGCTTTTGTTTTACACTTATCAGAGGAATCAGACCATTTTTTCTTGGCGGAAGGTCTCGAAAATATAGTGTGGTGATGTACAGTTCCCAACAAAAAATATGAATCCTACATCGATACTTTGTTTTATGAAATATATTTATTCTGTAGTGGAACTCACAGGCATTTCATGCTGAATGTATTTTTGGAATGTTGACGTTTTGCATTATATCAGGATGGACGACGAGAAAATTAGTTCTGGGATTGAATCAAAATGATCATGATCCGAACGTTTTGAATTCGGAAGTAGGCAAAACATAAAAGAAACATCGTTTTACGAGAGAGAATCAGATAGTAAACTTCAAAATCTGATAACTCTAGGTTTCCTCAAAATGGTTAAGGCTTTTGCGGCCGAGGTTATTAGTATAACTACTTTTCTTCGGGCTTGAAGGCCGTCGTTCTTTGGAATTTCTTCCTAACGTTTCGCTAGCGCGAGTGGCCAGCTTCTTCAGAGGCTTACTCATTTCCAACTGATTTTCTGGAATTCATTTATTGGGTTTCCTCTCCGACAGAAATGAAAGGAAAATGCTTCGTATAGTATCTGTTTCTATTGGGCGAATTGGTATATTAAATTCATATATTTCCTAATAACAATATCCAAAACAGAGAGCACGATCAGATCTCTATCAACTCGAAACAAACCTATGAATATATAGTATAAGTATATAAGAATCGAGAAAGATTTAGGGCAAACCAACAAGACCACCCATATGCAACTAGAACTAGAGGGTTGCTGGTAGTGAATCCCCACCGAACCTCTCTCTACCAGAAGAGTCACCTATACCTTGTACCCAAACTATTTAACAAGCTTGATGTTTCTATCAAGGAATCAATGAATATCTCCATATTCGAAAGAAAATTGAAAAAATATCTCATAGAAAGAAACCTTCTACACCGTTGATGAGTTTCATTAGCTACCTCCGGCAAATAATTAATAATTACCTTTATATTAGTAGTACAAATTAGTACCTGCTTTGTTTTGTGTTTTATACAAATTTTTGTGTTCTGTTTTGCATAGACGTTTTCCTTGTTACTGTATGTGAATGTTTATTGTAATGCTTTCATACTGTTTAACAAGTGAAATAAATATTATTATTAATATTATTGTATATATAGACTTTATTGTGATATTTATGAACTTGTTCATATCTCAAACAGTTTTATATGATTGTCCAATAGCACTCTATGCTATTCCAAGGATCAAATAAAGAATTGAATTGAATATAGCATTACTTGTGTTTGTGGCAGTGTTCATACTGGTGAAACATCAATGCCATCATAAGGACAGCGAAAAATAAAAAGAAGTTGAGAAGACGAGAATTTGATGAGTCGCAATTAGCTGAACAAGTATTATCAACAAATGGTACTCAAGAAATCCATCCTGAGATGTATTTTCACTATTCCCAGAAAAGATTCTTGTAGAAAGGCATTTACCACACATCGTATCTTAACTCTTGCAAACATATTCATTTATAAAACATTGGTCTTTGTATTCAAAATTCTCAGCAATTTCAATTTGAACAAAGATATACACGATATGAATACTCCTGGGAAAAATGAAATCCATACACTGGTTCCTAAGTATAAAATAACTCAAAATTCTCCGAACTATTGTGGACCAAGAATGTTTAGCCATTTACCAAATTTTATCAAAGCTAGTAAAAGTCTGAGGGAATTTTAATTCAATCTGGAAAATTTTCTCATTGATAATTGTTTTTATACTGTCGAGGAATATTTTTTATTGAAGTAATAGTACTTAGTACTTTTTTAAATTGTATGTGACTAGTCTAACACTTAGGTTTCAATATTAGTTAACCGCCATGCAATTTTATGGGTGCCTTCTGGGTGCCTTCTCAACTGACCATTCTTATACAAAATGTATTTCTGTCTTTTAAGGAAAATAAAGGAAAAAAATGGTCGAGTGGGATATCATCAATTGACCTATGACAAAACAAAATGGAACAAAAAAAAAACTCAATGAGGCTACTTGCATTTCATTGAAGAAAAATGAAGAGATTTTCATTGAGTATGGATTAATGTTGGACACCTTTTCTGAAAAGGGGAGTTAGGATGGGCACATTCAATTGAAAGTTGGTTGTGTCAAAACCAACTCTTGGTATAGCTATGGATGAAAAAGTAATGCCAGTGTCACATTTTGACACTACTTACGAGAAATTCAAATTTCATTTTAAATTATTCAAACTGAGCTTGAAAAAAAAAATAGCTTCCGAAACGTCGCCATAGGATGTATATGCATTTTATCAATGAATTTGTTAATTAAATCTCCAAATTTATGACAATACCGTACGTAACAACATAGTCACTTACGTATCGGAACAAATAAATTTTTTTCATTCAGTTCTAGGGGATTGAAAACCCAAAAAATGAATTCCAGAATATTGTTACCTCAACAAACATTCAGACTTATCTTTTCCAATTGGTTTTCAAAATTTGTTATTAGAATCATCGAATTCAAAGTCATTCAATATCCTCATTGGGTGTTGACATTTTTTTTGAGTATGAAAATGTTGTTGATGACATATGCGAAAGTTTCCAGTGAATTCTTCTGATTTGTGAATTTTATTCAGGACATATTTGAACAAAGTCGGTACGTCATTTTTTAATTCATGCATTCCACTATGATACCCAAGAAACTGATGATTTACTTTCGAACTATTATGATACAAAAATTTTGAACAAGAAAAATGCTTAACAAAATCAAAAGTGATACACACACATCATATAAAACAAAGTTTACATCATCAAAATGTGAAATATCGGATGTGGTCAAACTAAGGCAATGAGCTATTAGACATTTCATCAAGTACATCATCTAGTGGTATCAGCTGCTCAGAGCCAGCCCACCTCCGAAGCGATTTTGGAATGGTTTCTCTTCATCAGTACAGGGCGTTATTTCATGCCATGCCATTTGATGTCCGACTTGATACTGACCAGGAAAGTAGTTGCTTTTCAACAGACATCCACACGATATATTCAACTTTGCTGGATTCACTGAAAAGAGAGGGGATTTCGTTTTTTTTTCAGAATTTTTAGAAAAATATCTCTGCCAATCAAGGAACCATTTTCGTTTTCAATGACATTTGTTGAGAGCTTTACGATTCTCGTCTATCCTCAATGCCTACTCCATCACTTAGTTGAAAAAAAAATTATCGAAATCAACCGTATGTGTATTTGTCTTCCGACTCTCACTATTTTAAACCATTCCTCACGTATTTAACAACTGTTAGGTAATGGCTTATTCAGAATACACGTGTGTTGTTTTTTTAAATGATGGGATGTGTATCATTAGACCGCATTAGACCTTATGAATTTGATCTCGTCACCACATTAAATTGCTCAAAAACCAAATTAAGATAATAGAAATTGATATTTTCACGGAATTAATTAAACAAATAATATACAAATCATCTTTCGAACAATCTGTTCAGGCCAGTCTCAAATCACCTACACAGTAGGTTTCGGCTGGCACCTGTCAGAAAACAACTACTCCCCTGGCTAATACCACGAAGGGCATTAAATAATTATATCCGACCGGTGACAGTGCAGGTTTCTTCACAGAAGTGAATCCTGCATTTGCTTTCCTCGATACAAATGAAGGAATTGATTTTCAACTATGGGGACGGACACACTTGCAGACCGGTTTCGGGCTATTTGGCCACTCGTCAGTGCAAGGCATCAACATAAAGTCGATGACTTCCCATAATCAAAAATCAAAATCCTTCAGAGGATCAAGCCCCGACCAAAGCTGATGCGAACAACGAAGTTATCGCGCCATCAACCAATGGGCCGGGTATTCCAAAAGCAAACCGAATTCGCCCATTCCTCCTGCAAGGAAAATGTAAAAACATTTGACATAGGCAGTGGGCATACTTGAAGACTGGCGTTAAATCAAATCATCTTTCGAACAATCTGTTCAGGCCAGTCTCAAATCACCTACACAGTAGGTTTCGGCTGGCACCTGTCAGAAAACAACTACTCCCCTGGCTAATACCACGAAGGGCATTGAATTATATCCGACAGGTGCCTGTAAAATTTTCACACGACACGTGTTTCGCTATACAATAGCTTCTTCTAGCAGGAACTCCAAACTAATCTTAACATTGTAGCATTTCGAATTCATACAACATTATATCCGACGGCCAATAAGAATATTGTCCGAGAACTGATTAATTAGATTAATCACTGGTCCGATGTCAATCCTTATTAGTACAATTTCCTGGAAGAACATATTCAACGGAGGCGAATTATTCAACTCCGTCTGATCATTCATTAGGAACTGTGAATGTTTTCACGTATTAATTTCCAAACTCTTCAAGAGACTGAGTTTCAAACCCTTCTCTTTGGAATGAGGATTTAAAATTCGTGGTTGAACACATGTCCCTCTGTAATGAGGTGAGATGCATTCGTAGAATTTGTCTTACCATTTTGGAAACTACTGTGTTCTTTTACGCGTGTATGAAATGTTCTTCCCGTTTGACCGACATGAAACATAGTATACACGTACCACACAATAATCTATAAACTCCTGATCTATCTTATATTGAACTTCTATCTTTATGTGTTTTTGATACCACGAATTATGATAAGAATTAAAGAACGTTGACCTATTTAGGTCAACCGAGTAAGAAAATTTCTAATTTTTTTACTGAAGGATCGGTCCCAATGAGAAATATCAACGAATCAGTGAGTTCGGATGACCGAATGACAGAAGAACAATCCCTCCAATTCGCCATATTTCAAGTTCACTTTGTAATGCAGAAGCATAAGTTATCAGAACCAAATGTCTTCTGAACTCATTCAGGAAAGATAGTGCTCTTATATCGTCACAGAAACGAACTGGAGATATGAACAACCCGATGATAAAGAACACTGGTGCTCATGAATTTTTCATGAAATGAATACATCTTGAAAAATTCGTTCACTAACTCGAAAATTTCCACCTTGAAAGGAGATCTTTCTAGAAACTCATGGAATTTTGATGGCAACTGCTCAGTCTATGAGTTTGAAGTTCAAATGCTTCGTGCTAACGAGTATTTCAAAATTAGGTGGTAAAACTTTAATTAAAATAAGAAAAGCCGGAAAAGACCTGTTTCATTGCTAGGGAAAAGTTTTAATTAGACAACTATGGAGTTTTCATTACCATTGTTTCGAATTACCTGCTCGTTGCTCCTACAGGAGATTGTCAATGCATGATTTTCAAATATATTATAATTGCATATATTGAAAAAACAACTGACAGAGTTCAGATTTGTATGGACATACTGCAATATCACAATTTATACCTGCTTCGAAAGAAAATCTATCATAATTCATTTGTCAACTGGTTATAAGACTTAAAATCAGCTAGGTGCATCCCAAGCAATATCGAAAATATAATCTTTCATGACTTTCTGAAATTTGATCCAGTATTACTTCAATTCAAATTATCTTTAGATAACACGACAAACCATAAAAATCATTGTATTTGTAAAAAAGTACACATAATATGTCACCAACATACAAAGTCACTGATTTTCCTTTCAATGTTTATGATATGAACGGAATTTCTATTTCAAATTTGTTTTCTTTCGCTTTGCTCATCATTTTTAATGATGGATGCCTTTTGTTCGAAATTTGCATGATCTTCGAAGCTTGTGGGAAAGTAATACAGTCACTAGTTTTATATGATCGTATAAAACTTTAATTCAATCACTATTCTCTAATAAATTCAAATCAAGAATTTTCATAGTTGTTGCATATTAATATCCTCCTCTAGCAAAACAACTTATATTTACAAGGTCTTCAGCTCCCCATGAGTAGATGCAAGCAGCATCTCAATGAGATAATGGGTATAGTGTCAGATGTCTATCGAAAACATCAGTTATTCATGCACAGTATAATAATAATATTTATTCCAGTCAGATCATATCTACATGAAATTGGAACAGTCAAGGGAAAAAAACAGCAACTATTGTTTATACAGAATCAGAATAAAAGAGAATAATGGAACCCTTCAAGTTAATGATAATAACCTGGGTATCCGAGTGTAATAACTCATGTTACCTTTCTCTTCATGAATTCTAATATTTCCTAATGACATTCTTTGCATAGAAAGCTTCCTTTTGAAAGCATTGAGTTTGTTTTCCAATCTCATACAAGCAGACGGATGATTCAGAAAGTGAATTCCTTTGTACACTGGGCTTCTCTCATCAAACTGGTGCCATGTTGAGGAGGCCTGATAAATTTTGAGGATCGAGTTGGCTAGTCGTGATGTTCAGTATTGAGAGAAAACTTATGATTGTTACTATTTGCATATAGAATGCATTTGTAGATGTAGGGTAGAATGTGATAATTTCATGTTCTTTGAAATGATTGCGACATGTTTATTCATAGTCTAGCTAGGTTCAGCACGGATTATTTTTACGGACTCGTAATCAGGTAGTGAAGTACCCACCCTTAGAAATGTACGCAGAGTGGTCTGTTTGATATCGTGATATCTGTAGTCATTTTCAAAACGCCTAGATTTATTCCAAGGTGAAGGCTCGTTTGTACTACACCACTTGGCTGTATTAGTACCAAATTGATTATTTTGAGCCGCTGAACACGAATTCGAGGTCGACATGCGGCGCTCTTTTTTCATTCCGGAGTTATGACCCTTCAAAGTTCGAAAGAAGGGAGAATACCGCATTTTTTTTGCACCAAAATAATTATCGTTACATAGGGTTTCATTCGTCAGGTGCCCTCTTCACCACTTTCCACCATTTTTTAAAGTAAAATTCGGGAAGAAAATTGCGATACGATTTTAAGGTTATACCAATAAGCAAACAGAATAACGATATAAAGACCACATCAAGTTTCATATTGAAAAAGGGCGAGAGTGATGCATGATGTGTACCTGATCAATAAAGTAAGACTTTGGTGGTTTTATATAGTGAAGAAATAGTATATTACAGCTTATCCAATCCATTCTAGCACAAAGTCAGCTACTTTTCCAGTTGCACACTGGTAGTGCAGATCATGACGAAAGAAAAAACAACCACTTGCTGGGTATATACATCAATAGTTTTCTGCCAAGATGGATTGGATAAGCTATACATCACTAGTGCGAAAAGTGAATTTTTTTTGCACAAGTAATGTATACTTCTTTTATAACGACCATCTTTTTATTCACAATAGGTAAATATCAGATAGTGTACATGAGTTGCCTGACTAATCTTACGTTTCATTTGTGACAGTGTATGTTTGAACATTGTTCCTATAAGAAGTGTACATGAATTTACAATTCACAAACAGACTGAATTGGAAAACTCTTTGGGAAACACAACTTAAAAACGGTTTTCGACCCCATCAGGAAGATACAACAAAGCCTCAGGTAGGCTAAAAACAAAAGAGACCCACTGTCAGCAGCAGGGGTTTATCGCATACCGTGCACCTGTGTGAAGGTATACATCGGTACCACCAAAAGATCTAAGGGAACTAGGCTAAAAGAGCATGAAAGAAACTGCAAACTAGGGCAAACAGACAAGTCAGCTGTGGTGGAACACACACTCAGTAAGAGAAACCTCAGGATTCTGTTTGAAAACGCGGAACTCATTGCGCCCAACCAGGGATACCATAGTCGACCAATACGGGAGGCAATAGAGGTCCACAAAGACACGGATGATTTCAACAGTAAGGAAGAAGCTGTGAACCTCAACCGAATATGGAATCCCATTTCAAGAAGTTCAAAAATAACAAATAACATGTCTGCAGGTAGTGCAGCAATTGATACTAATGATAATTTTCTGAATCCAGATGAAGTAATGGAGGAAATTAATATTATTGAAAATTATCAGAATCCAGATAAAATAATTACCAATATAGGCTACCTGAATCCATATAAATATACTTTACGAAGTCATCGGAGTCAAACTCAAGATGTATGAGCCTCTGAAGAAGCTAGCCACTCGCGCCAGCGAAACGCCAAAAAAAAATTCGAAAAAACGACGGCCTTCAAACCCGAAGCTAAGTAGTGATACTAAAAACTTCGGCCGCGAAAGCCTTAACTATTTTGTCACAAACAGTTGTCAGCTTTCGTTACAAAATAGCTAAATTTTATTTGAATAAAATGAAATAATCAGAAAGAATAATGTAAATCGACTTACGAGATGAGTACATATGTCTAATAACGTTAATTTAAATCTGAATTAGGTCAATCGGTATAATATCCGGTAAAATAAATGCAGATTGTGACTTTTTTTGTTTTTATCATACATAATTAGATTTTAGTCCAGTTTTTATGTGAAAAATATTGATAAGGAAGAGCAATTATTAATTATTTCTGTGAATTTCACAGGATTTACGGGTTTCACAAATTATTGACAGCTGGTGAGAATAAAGATCACTTTTCATGTGAAATGATAGTACTATTAGTGTTACTTTCCTATGTGGTCATGGAAAAGTAATTTCCTTCTCGCAGTGCATCCTCAGCCATCAATCCAAACATCCCAGATCACTCAATCATCTTCCGCATCCGTAAAATTCAGGGCGCGATTTCAAAAACCCACAGACATCCCCTACACGGCGGATATCATTTTTTAATGTCTCGAACCTGATCCAACATATCCCGGTGATAAATCGCCGTGGAAGAATGATAAAAACCGGCAATTCCATCCGAATTCGAATGGATCAGATGTGTTCGAGGAGTACAAGATGGATACTTTCGAAACGCATATCTATCGGGCTAAGTAGTATTTTATCGCTCACTTTTCATCACTGTCAAATTTCAATTGGGAACCGCCTGTTCATCAATCAGCCGGAACGGAACGGGGGAAAGAGCAAATATTTTCTGGTTTTGTGCTCGCGCGGGATTTTGGCATTGTTCGAACGGAATGAAAGGTGGGATATAAGAAGCGATGGGAATCCGAAGGAGCGAGTTGTGACGGAATTCCATTGAAAACCGCTAACGATGGAAGAACTTGGGGTTTCCCGTTGTATTGTTTGCCGATAATAAGCGACGAGTATGAGGTTGACGTCGGGAAATGATGAATCGGATGGAAGAATCGGTGATGTGTTTGTCGAGAAAATAACGGTGACAAATTTTGTCCCGTAATTTTCTGGGTTTGTAACCTACCACAATCTGAAAAATTAGGAATTGATATTGAATTCTATACAAGCGTGGAAGGGCAGATTTTCGAAATGAACTCGACACATTTTTGGAAAACATTAATAAAACGAAAACCAACAATAAAATTCACATCCGAAACGGAAAATAACAATGAACTTCCATTACTAGATGTAATGATGAAGAAATCGACATGCCATGTAGATGAAAGTGTATGTCGAAAGAAAACACTTTCCAACAGATATCTTCACTACACCTCAAACCACCACAGAAGTGTCAAGAAAGGTATAGTAAAATGCTTTTATGATAGAACAAGAATTGTATGTAACTCACAAGAAAAAATCAGTGAAGAGATAAACTTCATAAAATCAGTATTGAAAGAAAATGGATATCCAGGCCGGCAACTGATGAACTGTTAGAAGTGTTCGGGCTTCTGAGCCCTGGTCCGCAGGTTTTTGGGCCTGATGTTTCGTCCGCATCTGTGGCGGACATTCTCGAAGGCGATGCGGCAATGGTCGAAGTATCTTTCTCTGCTGCGAGTCTTTGATTTGACCTAAATGGCCAAAAAGATTATAATTATTATTATTTCTTCAACTTGCGCATATCAGTCATATAAATACCACTACAAGGTGATCTATATTCGGTTGTGAGCATCCTCGTATAATTGAATAAAACTCCCCCCAGCTAGGCCCTTTGATCCCCAAGTATACATGAGAACGAAGTGTTTTTCCAGTATATTCTGATGTGATAGTAGTGATCCTCCATCCTTTTATCATGTTCAATAAGTGATTTTTATGATAATGGATTGTTGAAATAGATTTCCGATATATTACACTAGAACAATCAGTGAATGTAATGAAATCACAATAAACAGACTGAGAACTCTTTGTTTGAAGAAGTCTTTCAGTTATATTGGCTTTATGTTGACCTTCTACTATGACCAATTACGTTTGAGCTTTTTCTAGAAATGGCGACTCAAAGTAAATATATTTTCTGAAAATGTTCAGCTTCCATAAGAGCTGCTGGTCAAACAAATCATGTTCCTATTTACAAACGACAATTCTGAAGAGATAGCCATTGGCGTCCCAGGAAAAAAGATATACACACTTTTGGTTAACATTGAGTTAGAGCGAATTGCTAAGTGTTCCCGGGTTTCAGGCACACCAGTTTGGATGGGGTCACTTCGGATTTTTTTTATGACTTGATAGAGAAATTGTCATCCGCGAAGATATTGATATTTACATTTCTTTGACACCAAACGAAATACTGCTCCTGATTACCCCATGTATTTCATGACAATCATTTCAACAATCATAAACGTGTTCTGGTGTTTTTGAATGGATACTTTCCGAAGATTAACTAATAATATTCATTAGTAATTCTCAGTAATTGTTATGTTAGGACAATTTCTGGCATGATATCGTCAGCTTCCAACGTCTTACAAGTTGACCTCTCCACTTATTCGATTCCTGTGAATTCTGAATGACATGGTACATAATGGATTCTATATAATATATGAGTGTTTACAATTTTCAAACCATCCTTGATGTTGTTCTGGGGTTGTCAATGAATGAATATTCACTTTGTAATAATATTAACCTTTACATATCATGGAAACATAATAAGGTCATTCTCGTGTATTGGATTATTACAAAAATGTCTACTTGGAATGTATGCCATTTGTTTTTTCCCCTCATACCAAAATAGATGGACAGGGGAATATCCATCTGTGTTCATTGTTCGAATGATTCTTGAGGATGTAGAAATGTTCTGTTTGAATGCCATTATTTTATATTGGATGAACTGCTTTTTCTAGTTTTTTGAGTTCTCAACCGACCACATTCTGGAAATATAAGAATTAAAATTGGTATCTATATATATATATATGTGTGTAGAAAAGCAGATTTTCAATCTACCCCGATAAGTTGCTGCGATAATTCAATATCTATCTTCCTAAATTTGTATAGGTACCAATATTAATTCTTCTCTTTTCAGATTGTGATAGTATAAGAACTCAGAAAAACTGGGAAGAAAAATCCATCTACCATGATGATTTAGAAGAACGGTATGGACCGCAATGTCTAGGAGATTTCAAGAATTTGGAGAATCTATACAATAATTCTTCGTGTTCCTGTAGTAGTTTAACTGTTCCTCGTAAATATCTGGATGATGAGTTCATCCCTGAAGAATTGAGATTGAAAATTCCATGTGATAGTTAACAATGTAGAAGAGCCATTAAAAGAACAGGGTATACCATGGTGAGAGAGATTTTAGACTAGAACAAATCATTTAAGAAAATATGATACAGATCGATTCAAATCATTTGTATAACGGTATTGAAAACTATCATTAATATTCCAATAATAAAGTAAAGAAAGAGAATTGATATCAAGAAATTCAGAAATTTTCTTGGAGAAGAACGGCATACATATTTTGTAAATGCAAATGATTACCAATAAGAAACTGTAGTTAATTTATCATCTCGAGTATTGAATATCAATGAAAAAATTCCATTAGCAAAAGATTTATATTTTGCGATGACACCTTCATTTCAAATGACAGCTTTGGAAAATGCAGCCCATAATTTGCCACCAGAGGTAGCTGTTGACTATAGATCTGATTACAGGAGGGTACTCCCACAACCAAGTAAATTCAGAAGTATTTCGAAAAAAAATTATAAAATTGCAATGAAATCTTTACGATGTGATGAAAGTATCAAAATTCTTTCAGCTGATGAAGTTAATGCCACAGTTATCATGGACACATGAGACCATGAAACCGAATTGGAGCAATTGATCACCAACACCACGTATGTGATACAAAACTATAATAGTTGAGTCCGGATAAACAATTGCTGGAATATACGGAATTCAGCATTGTTTGTGCATTTCTAATCGCTTTGCATATTCTGTGTTATCACCATATTTTCAACCACATATTCCTTCATGATGAAGACCATCATATGATGCAGGATCCGACCAACAATACACCAGATTTGCTCCACGCCACTGAGCTCGCAGATCTATTCCCTCCTCGACGTTTCTACCTTTCTGTTTGCCCAGGAAACCTTATCTGACCAAGCCATCCCTCGGCAATCATTCTGTCGTTATCGCGGGCTTTACGTTTTCAGTCTCGCTCTCCGGGAGACGAGAGTTAAATTTGGCTCCGTACGGAATCTACCTACGTATTCCGCGTGCGTATGCATGGCGGGGTTCTGTCCGTTTCCAGAGATACTCCAGCATGTAATGTCGACTTTTGATGGGATATTCAATGCGTTCTCTCTAGGCGCCGGCCGGAGAGGGACTCACTTTTTTGTATGGTCGCAAGGCGCTTGGAATGAATGACCACCTGCATAATGTATGCGAGTTTAAAAGTTGATGGTTCGTGCATTTTCGTCCATGGGAGATATGGCGGATCATTCTCAGATGTTAATATGGGGCATGAACTCCAGAAAAAATTACTTTATTTCATTTACTAATAGCCGAAGAGACCAGGACAGCCAAAGATTCGTTATTCTAGGAAAGCTGGGAGTTTTCTCGAGCAAGTGCCCAATACCATCAGCGACTATAGAGTTCGAGTCTTGGTTACTTGGGCAGGGTACAGGTAGCAAAGATTTCCTTGATAGCTTATAGATAATGCCAAAATATGACAAAAAATTCGGACACAAAGGTACAATATTCCATCAATATCGTAGATTATTATTATATTATATTTTCAGACTTAAACTTAAATTTTTCGTATGAACTCCTACTGTTAACACTGCTTTGAAGGTTCATTAGCTTTCTGTCAACATTTCAGTTAAACAATTGTGTCAAACTGGCAACTAGATATCTGCAACTATCTTACCTTCCAGAAAGGATAACTTCGTCTTGCATTGACAATTGAAGAGAATAATCTATATTATGTGGAAGATGGCGTCACAAAAAACAGACACGAATCCTTCCACCACTTTTTTCAATGGTAAGTATAATTATAATTCGATAAAGTTTAGGGGTGACTGGCAGGGGGTTGCAACCGTAGTAGGTGATAATGTTATTTCTGATATTATTGAAATATATATATATATATATATATATATATATATATATATATATATATATATATATAAAATAATGAGCTATATTCTTCAACAAAATTGGTATGGTATTATATACACTTTTGATACCCAGTACTTGCTTGATCAATCATCATCCAAACTTAATAGTCACTGAACGTTCTCTCATGTGTTGAGGAGATGCGCCGACAAACTTTCAGCTTTCATAAATCGACGAAGTTCAGGCAGTCCTGGGATGTTGCTCTATATGGTTCTGCTTGGAATCACTTCTATCACAATATTCAAAGGGTTGCTCTCTATAAGGAATCGATACCTGATCGAAAACAAGTCAATCTTCCTTACTCGCACTTCGATTGGAAATACAGAATGAATGTTCTTTCATTGATATTCCCAACGAAATGAAAAATTGCAAACAATGTTGGGGTATGATAAATTATTTTTTGGCTCTATAATATATATTAGTTAGTTATATATTAGTTTCTATAATATTTTTGATGAGCAAATTTTAGTTATACGAGAAGTTTCTGACAAATTAAACTAGTTCTATCCAATAGGAACTGTCTTTCAACTTACGCAGCAATTTGTCGGGGTAGATGAAAGTCTACCTATCTGAACTTCAAAAGATTCCAATGTTAATGCCTATTTCTTCAGATTGTGGTAGGTTAGAAACCCAGACAACTACGAAGAAATGATTTACCGACCACAAAATTATTATTTTCAGAAAGTTTGTTGGCTTTTTTTTAACTCATTCATTTTCTGCGATTATCCAAAGGGAATGTTGAAAGTGATTGTAATGAACTTAGCCATTGTTGCTATACACAATCGAATAATGTCGCTGAACAATTCCATAGCTATCTAGAAGTCACTACGGCTCACATAAAGTTGAGTCGAATCACCCGGCCTACGGACATCGATACCCCAGTATTCCCGAGAGTATTCCCAACCAGACAGCAAATCGCAATTATTGGTGTATGCTCCTTGCGATTTATAATGCACCGTAGGCCGCAAAACACACATTTCATTCGGCAAAATTGAAAGCGCACAGTGCAGCAGGCCGTGGCACCACAATCGATTGTTCTGCAGATATTGCTTCTGCAGTCGTTAGAACCGCGTGCAGCGCTGCCCATCTTTTTATGATGACTTCTCCTGGGCCTTCGCCGCTACGGTGCAGGAGTTACTGCGGGCAGGATGGGAAGTGAGGATTCTCTATTTATGATCGCGGTGGGGGCGAAATATTGCTTACGTTCGGCGATAACGTAGGAAAGGAACTGCTTCAGATATGCTGAGTGTTTGGATTGGTTAGCACGTGATTGTTTCGCTGAGCTAGTATATAACGTAACGAGTAGGATAAGTGGAAGAATACGCACGAGCAAAAATTGTGAGCACGAATCGTTAGCAGACTGCGGCAATTTGCAAGGGCACGTAACTAGCCTTATCCTCGAGTTGTACACTGTAATTTTTCTACTACCATCATGCTTGTGCGGTGATTCCTGCTGGTATAGTACAAATTTTTTCCTTTTCCCTCATTTTCAATAATCGGCGAGATACTGAATGCAAGTGGACAAAACAATTGCTTGATTCATGGATATAACTACATACAGTTACAATCCACAAACTGTTGAACAATGAATCTCCTGAAATATTTTACAAAAAATTTTGAACAAAAATTCTACGAGTTTGGTTCTTTGACAACTGAATGCAGTCATGAGATCAAATTTAATGTCCTTCAAAATTCCAATCAGGTGCAATTAAATGAGTAAATAGAGCTGTCATTGCTTGAAATTTACATACAGAAAATGTAACTCATTGAACTAATTGTGTTATCAGATAAAAAAATTAAATTGAAGACATACCATGTACCTCATCGTTCTACCAAGGACAGTAAAAATAGAGCAGTTATGTTTTGAATTTGTAGAAAAGTACTCTTGATTGACGGTTGACTCTATTTGCTACACGAGTTTTTTCGAAGGACACTAATGCGCAATGCCTGGAGCTGTTTTACATTTTGAATTTTTTGTTATCAGTTCATCTGTATGACTTATGTCCTTTACCAAACTACATAAGCTGCTCATCATGATGTTCATCATCAGTGTTTCAAATTCATTCTCATTTTTCCTGAATGTGGCTCCTTGTATTGACCTATCCTTTGTTAGGTGAATGATCTGTAAGTATGAATGAACGTGAACAATGTTGTTGTTTTTTAAAAAAGGTAGATATGTCCTGAATATATATATATATATATATATATATTTTTTTTTTGAGTCTCCTCTCCTATAGAAGAGAATGAGGAAAAGCTTTAAATTCTTATAATATCTATCACAACTTTTGTTCCGATTTGAATGAAGGCCGTCATTTTTTGAAATTTCTTCGTGACGTTTCGCTTGCGCGAGTGGCTAGCTTCTTCAGAGGCTCACACGTCTTGAGTTAGATGACTGGGTATTACGATTTTGTAAAGCGTGTTTTCCTTCAAACGTCAAATAATGATGACATTACTTATCTAACTTGATCCTGTCAGAGTTTGATGTCTCCGCCGGCAGCAGTTTTTTTTCCCATTTCTTTACGGCGGAGGGAAAAATGTTGTCATGGCAACAATATGAAACATGTCACAAAGCAACAATACAAATGTCATTAACAACAACTAAACATCATTTTTATTTATAGTAATATTAAAAGTATAATTAGTTAATGAAGCATTTTCAAAATTGAAACCGTGTAAAAATATTCCCGACTCTTGATACGCATTGGTAATTGTTGATGATACTGATGGTCGAACACAACTTTCAGCAATCATTCCCGATGTTGGCTAATCATGAGGGTTCAGAATTTTTTGAGCATTATCGTTCTTATTTCTTATTGAATCCTCTATATTCCCTTCGGCAACCGTGTTTGATAACCAGCCCCCATGTCGTTTGAGGCATTCTAGATTTCCGCCTCCATCAATTAAAAGTGTTGCTGAAGTTCGTCGTAAACAGTGACCCGTGTATGCGCTTGCATCGTTTAAATTTGAATAACTAGCTACTTTTTGGGCTACTGCGCTGATCGAATGTATTCCTATGACGCTTCGGTAACACTTTCCATTTTGGTACTTTATAAAAAATCGGTTTTCTGTGAGATTTTCAGGCCGCAGTGATGCATACTTTTTAGACAGTTTAATGTAGTTTTGACCAATTATCGTGAAAGATCTAATTTGTCGTGTTTTACTGTCTGGGATTTCGATAATTATTACATTTCCTTTATCCTCAATGTTCACAGTCTCCATTTTTACCAATTCGTCGCATCGACAGGCGCCGGTAACCCCAATTAACAAAACAATCTGAAATATTTTTATAATTTAGTAGAGTATACTACATGCTTTGCAATATAATTTTTTCAACCTTTAATCCTAAATACAACTTATCTGGCGCTTCAAACAAAAATTTATCAGACTCGTCTTTAGTGAAAACTTTAGACTTCTTTGCGGTATATCCTTCGCTTGTCGTTTTCAGAAAGGCACGTAACTTTAAAAATTTGCTTATTTCCACATTTTTTCTAATAACTAACCCGGATTTTATCATAGAGTATCGTGACCACATTGTAGAAGATTTCCATTTATTTTCATTTTCCATTATATTAAAATATGCCAGTAAAACGTCTTCGGTAACTTGCCGTACTCCTCTTGTATCGCACCACTCTTGGAAGTGCTTGTACGCTAACCGATACTTTATTCCGGACTTGGAGGGCCCCAAACGTGCTACTGCATCATTAGCCGCGGACTCAATTTCGTTTAGGTTTTCCATTTTCGCACTAAATTTGCGCTTGCGGTTGCAACAACAATAAGCTGTCTTTAATAACATAAAATAACTGTCAAACAACTGTTACCAGGGAGACGCGAATCCCACCGACGACTTAATTATTTTAATTTCTAACATCTAGACGACTTTGATAGTTGTCACAGTTAATTTCGAGTAAAAATAGCGTGTGAATTGTACTATTTATGGTTGGAAATTGCTACGTTTGAAGAAAAAATAGTATACTTTAGTCGGCAAAGAAGCGACTTTTCTTGACTTGCCCTCTATTACGCGCCTCACTTCGTTCGGGGCGTAATATCGGGTGCGTCAAGAGAAGTCATGCTTCTCCGCCTCATAAAGTATCTGTATCTATAGAGTAGGGAGGGTGAGTATAGACCCACAGCACTTAGGCCACAATATGGCCCACTGTACATCCTTCCAAGGAGTCGCCCTCCTAGGACATTGTCCATCCTGCCTTATCCAGGAAGGAGGACAGGTCACCAGGGGACATCTCCTTAATATCGGCAGGTGTAGGCCAAGACTCACCGAATACACACTCTCTTATCGACGATAGCTCCAGACATTCGCATAAGACATGCCTGACAGTTTCATCTTCCTGTTCACACATCCTGCATAGAGGTGTGTCCACTAGCCCCATAATATGGAGGTGTTTCCTCACTTGACAGTGTCCAGTCAGAAATCCCACTGTTAAACGTAGGTTCTTCCTGGTCATCGCCAAATATTTATTTGGATCCAGCTTCTAAGGGTCGCCCAGGGTGATCCTGGCAAAACTGCATCCTTTAGTTCCATCCCATCTTTTGAGGATTTGAGTATGGGTGTAACGTTTGGCTAGTTCCGCAATTGTCGAAGTCGTCAAGCCATGGGTGTCACCTGGTCCAAAAATGTTCATTCCAGCCTTCATCCTGGCCAAAGAGTCAGCAATGCGGTTACCTTTGCCCCTGTCGTGCCTTTTCACCCACCTTAGTACGATATTATTATCTACCGAGGCGTTAGCTAAATCTTGGTGGCACTCTAGTGCTAACCCTGAGATAATACGTTGTCTATTCAAGGTTAGTAGGGCTTGTCAAGAAAAGGCATGCTTCTCCGCCTCATAAAGGAATAGACTATTATATGGATTCGGAGAATTTTCATTAATATTGATTGTCGTAATTGATGGATTCAGAAAAGTTGCATCAGCATTAATTGCCGCACTACCTGCAGGCACGTTATTTGTTATTTTTGATCTTTTTAAAATAGGATTCCACATTCGGTTGAGGTTCATAGCTTCATCCTTTCTGTAGAAATTATCCCTGTGTTTGTGGACCTCTATTGCCTCCCGTATCAGTCGGCTATGGTTTCCCGCGTTTCCAAACAGTATCCTGTGGTTTTCCTCACTGAGTGCGTGTTCCGCCACAGCTGACTTAATGAAAATTCTCCGAATCTAGAAAAAATAACTCACTTCAGGCTACCTGTAAATACGCTTTACGAAATCGTAATACCCACTCATTGGAGCCTAACTTCAGATGAATAGGCTTCTGAAGAAAGTAGACATTCGCGCCAGCGAAACTTCAGGAAGAAATTCGACAAACGGCGGCCTTCACATCCGAACAAGAGTAGAGACACTGAAAACCTCGGCCGCGAAAGCCTCCACCATTTTGTCTTACGATATCTGCTTTCAGGGCTTATCTTTCTTTCCCTTGGTCCTTGTATAATCCCCTGGTAGCTCTTGCCCCATATATGTTGCAGTTCTACAAAAATCCCACTGTTCGCTGCGAATTCGTCTACTCTAACCATAACCTATCCGTTCAACACGGATTTAATTAAACCTTGCCAAATCTGCGCTCCAGGCAAATGACACGAAAGGAGAACGGCATTAAATGAAACGTATCGTGTTATTGCAAAAGCAAAGAGTGAGCCGGATAGAAGCAAAGTGTTGGGGTTGCATCCTCTCTGGTCAATTGAACGCTTCTGCAGTGGCATTATTGTTCGGGGCGCAAGCAGCGTAAGGATATGATGTTATTTGGTACAGCGAACCAGGCGCTTATATCGAAATGGTTACCTTGCAGTTCTCCCATTGCGAAATAATGCTTTTCTGGTCACTGAAACGAATCGCTGGAACGATAGTTTCCAGTAAAGAATCAAATCGAGAAATAAATTCAAGCAGATGGCTGTGAAAAGAGTTGTTTTTTATATATGTTTGCATGACTCAGCTTTCTTGATTTAACGGTATCTGTTTTCGAAACAATAATTTCATTCAGTGTTCGCTAGTATTGAATGTCAATACCACCTGATCAAATCGAGACTGAATGAATTCATTGATCTTTCGGAGTACCAATATTGTGCATTGCCAATAGGAATGTTCACCGATTTTCCAAACTAACAGAAATCTTTAGTCGAGAATACAAAAAGGCATATCTACCATTGAATTATGTTCAATATTGTTTTTATGATATAAAAATGAAATGTCGCTTCCGAACGAGGTCAAAAACGGTTCCCTGGGACAATGTAACGGTTTGTGACATCACCTTTACTGGTGCTCATCTGTCATATGTTAATGGCGTTTCTTCAGTTCTTTCATGTTCACCAATCCCACGATGAGAGAACCCTAGTACAATGAGTTTGAAAAAGTGGTGTTTTGTTCCTGGTTGTGCAAATATCGTAAAATGTATTCATGCAATGTTGTTATCAGCCTTCCGACTATAACCGAACTAAAAAAGAAGTGATCTTTGTATGAGGATTTGTATAGTATAGGTTAAGTCAATTATAACACGAAATATCTTCACAAATAAAAAACAAGGTATATTACTGTCCTACAGTGTTTTACTAACTGTTCAATGTGAACAACTCAACATGGTTCGATGCATCATGGCAAATGCATTCAAGGGAGGCAATGGACAACCTCTATCAGAAATAATCAACCAATTGAATGTGAAATTCTTACTGCCCTGGTTCTATAATACTATTCTGTGGTTGATTCAAGTTTGTACACGATACCAAAAGGTCAGAGACCACCGCAACATTTAATGTTGGGGGTTATGTGAATCGGCTTTTGAAAAGCTCTTCCCATTTTACAACTATTGAAAGCAGCTCAAGGAATACCATGAAATCAAACTATTTGATTTCAAAAGTAACGAGCTGATGGACGAAGTGCTCAAAGCAGGTGAACAACAGCTGTAAAATGCCCACGTGCCTTTCAATGAGGCTACTGACGTCATACAGCGATCATGAATTCAAACGAATGCTAGGACTCCTATTCGAGTTTTCACAAGGAGAGGATTTTTTCAGTTTTTCAATATTCTGGGCACTTATCATGAGGAACATTCTTTATTGGTTCACACATTTCAAAAGAGATTTCTTCTTTTTCAACATAACTATTGTTTTTGCTCACTTCTAGATAACATCTATCGAAAAATTTTCCACTCAATCTGTGAATAGCATAACACAGGATGCCATTATGAAATTTGATATTGAATAGTCCTCATTTGACTACATGTGTTCAGCTACATGTACTCCTTCAGACGTCTGTGAAATTATTCAGTATCCACATGGCTTCGACTATGTTCTATGCTCGCTTCTCAGATACGTAACTGAATAACTACTGAGCCATCTTTTCAAGGAGTCGTTCATCAGCGGATGATTTGCCATTTTGTTGGAACAAGCTGTCATCAGACCCATACATTTATGAAGGTACTTGGATGAAAAGAACAATTTCATTTCTAATTTTGGGTTCAGGAGAAGGCTATCAACACAAAGCGCTGTCATTCAATCCTATATGTGTTTTTTTAGTCCTCTCGATCAAAACAGAACTACTGCTTGTGTACTGTTTGGTTTTAGACTGAAATTCGATATACTTCACCTTGATTTGTAATTGCAAAAATTCAATAATTTTGGGGTTCGCGGAAATGCTCGACATTGGCTGGACTTCTTTCTTAATGAACGGACATAAATAGTCCAAATTACATGTACTAATTCAGTGTACGAATCTTCCTCCTCCAAAGTTGAAAAAGGTATGCCCCAAGGTAGTTTGCTTGGACCACTAATATTCTTCTTCAATGACATAATTGGATCATTTGGATGTCACTATTTGTCTCTCTTTGCTGATGATACGGATGTAGTATCTTCATTCGACAATTTCGATGATCTGAGTGTGGCTGCATCTTCTGTTCAGAAAATGATGGATTATTGTTCGCTTAATGCGGTTTTTAATGAAACCAAAACAGATTCCATAATTTTTTTCGACTTGCGGAAGAGTTTTCATAGAGTCCCATGTCTACTGGTCAGAACACGCTAATTATGTTTTCAGGAAACAATAAAAAACATTGTTGTGCTTTGTGGCAGCTCCGATCTGGAGTTAGCGTCGAATTATTTCAATTATACTACTTCGAATATATTCATTCATGTTTGAGTTACAGTAACAATGAAGGTTGAATATCTTGTAGACAAATGTCACGTTCCGATATTGCTGGTATTACTGGCCGCAGTAAGCATTTTCGGAACGCTTTTTGCAGTGATAGTAATCCACTGCTGATGATATCGGAACGGATCACCATCGGACATCCGTCAAGGGAACTGTCAGCGATGACAGGTGTGACGTACCCTATCTTATTCCAAAATGAATTAAATATTGGAAGAAATATTGAGCACTAGCGATACGGAAATAGAAAAGTCAGAGAGCTCAAGCTCTTATAATGAGTCTTTAGAGAATATAATGACTGAAATTATAATCCTCGACAAAATTAGAGGTCGCATATAAAAAAATACCAAGAGTAGAAGGGTACATTCAAAATGTAGTAGGTTGTTACACCCCAGATTTTCAAAAAACATTTCAGGTAAGTGCGAGTAAGGCTTGCAATCTCGAAAAATGGGGTTCCCGCAGATTTTATTGATCTGCTGGATTCATTTCAATTCAGCATCAACTTGTACGCATATATCTTCCAGTACAACTCGAAACTTTTTGATAATTTTGCAATTGCAATAATCTGACAACAAATTTAATCTGTTATCCGTTGACGTTTATTCGAACACAACCCAACCTAACTCAATTTGAGGAATACTGGGACTACAGGACCACTTCAGCAGCACTAGCACCAGTAACTTTTTAGGGCCAGTTGTACAGTTACGGTTCAAGCAGAGCTCAAGGTTGAACCAGGTTTTGATATCATAGTTCAGTTGTACGAAGCTAGTTCAATGCAAAGCTCGGTTCAGTGCCTGTCATTTTGAGAAGCTCTACTGAGCTGTTGAATTTGAACGCTTAAACCACGTACTACTGACGTAACATAACGTGAACTATTGAATTATTTTGTGATAGTCGTCCTAATTTTACATTTTTCACCGATTGCTTTTGTATGCTCGATAAAGTAATGGCTCAGCAACTACCTTAACTTGTGCAATTAACAGATGATGAAGACGTGCAAAAAAGTATAGGGACAGGAGAGATCATTTTATAGAATTGATGTTGAATTTGTGCAAAGATTTCGGCTTTCCAAGCATTGTGTAAGCTTCGTTATGAACCAGATTGAAGCACAAATATCATCTCCAACAGATTGGTTGGTGCATTTCAGTTCTCCCAACTATGTGCAACCTATTATTAAAATAGTACATTACAGGAATCATGCTGTAACTACTGAACAAATGGTGCTAGTAACTTTGAGATATTTCGCAACTGGAAATTTCCTCCAGACAGTTGGGGATTGGGATTTTGTTGGTATGGAAAAAGGGACAGCAAGTCGTATCGTATGGAAGGTAACCAGAGTAATTGAAGGACTCTATCATCAGTATATTCGAATGCCTGAATCTCAACTTGAAGTAAAAAGTACATCTCAGAAGTTCTACAGTGTGGCACGATTTCCCAAGTGTATCGGAGCTATTGACTATACATATGTCAAGATTTTATCACTTGGAGGAAATAATGCAGAAATATTCAGGAATAGAAAAGGTTTTTTTTCCTTCAATGTCCAAGCCGTATGTGACTCGAACTGCATGTTTCAAGAAGTAGTTTGCCGTTGGTCTAGTTCAACTCATGTCTCATGAATATTCGCCAATCCAAACATCAGAGCTAGATTTGAACGAAGAGACTTTGGAGCATACACTCTAGTGGATGACAGCGGCTATGCAATCAAAAATTATCTGATAACAAATCTTGCCAATGCTGTGAGAAGGCAAGAACAACTCTTTGATGAATCTCAGATCAGAACTAGTAATTGCATAGAAAAAAAAATTGGACAATGAAAGAGAAGATTTCCTATACCTACTTGCTTTTGGAATTAGATTAAAAGTAGAAAAGGTTGAGGCTGCTGTGATTGCCACAGCTGTTTTGGAGAATATTGCTAAACTCTTGAATGAGCCAGATCCTCCAAACAATGAAGAAGAGGAAGCAGCAGTCAACTTTGTTGGCAATGTAAATATTCAACCATATGTGCATTTTCACAACATAACAACATACCTATCAATAATGCTGTGAGACATCAGTTAGTAAAATACTTTAATGAACTCTGAATATGTATCTTATATCTTCAAACACTGTCAAATAAATATAACTTCTGCACAAATAAACAGGATATTTGATTCATTTCATCAAATGATCTCAAACTTCAAAACATATTCATTCCAGACACTGCAATGAAAAAAAGCGAATTTCTTTTTTGTTCTCTTCTTCAGATTATCATATTTCTTCCTCAAAATCAAAGTGTCTCGAAAAATGTGTCCGTTTTCATTGTTGAATTCAGTTTCAATTCGTTTCCAGCATTCTAGTTTTTTTTTTTTGTTGATATTACTATCGGTCTTTTTATTTTCTAGTATATCTTTATACTTTTTTATCAAACAAAGTAATATTATTTCTTCTTTGGGAGAAAAATTAGCTGATCTTTTTCTCGAAGCCATAATCTCCTAAAAATTGTTCAAATTTTTATTCATTTGCTCTTTGTTAAAGTCACATCAAATATTCTCACGCTTTTTTTGTGTCAGTTCGAAAAAATCTAGGATTGGCAGTTCTTTCTCCTCAGTCTTCGCACTTTTTCAATTCACAATAAATTACAAATAAACTGAACCTTCAAAAATAGGATTTGTCAACGTTTGATTTTGACAGAAAGAAGCAACTGCACATGTGCAAACGCTACCAATATGAGATATATTTCCTTGAACGAGGCTCTGTAGAGCTGGGCTCAAATATTAATTGTACAACGGAAATATATTTTTAAACCGGGTTCATCACTGAACTTGGATCTGTAGAACTGAGCATTGAACCGTAACTGAACAACTGGCCCTTAGTCTCAAACAGAGTACCTCAAAAATTGGCGCGAAATAATTGCCAGTGATTGTCAGTAAAATCGGAACGACTGAATCAGCTGGACAGTAGTGTTCAGGAATATCGGAACATGACAAAAGTATAACAAACAATCGAAACTCCAAGTAATCAGTCTGAGTGTTCAGTTGAAAATTTTCGTGTATTCATACTAAAACCTGGATTCAACTTTTATCCAGTAGCAATTTGCTTCCATTTACACAAACGACCAGCAAAAAACTAACAGAATCCGGCGTTTAATGCAACTACAAAGCGTTCAAGCTCTGGACATCAAAGCCCTGAAAATTGAAACGCATGAAAGCGTGAACGGCCGCCATTTGAAACGCATACGAAGCCTGAAAGTGCGCCAGACGAAAAAGTGTAAAAAACAAAGCAGGCCGCGGATAGGACAATCCTGTTATCCTGCTGACAGGGTGTCGGCCGGTGATTGCAACTGTCATTGCAGATTACGGAAATCCACGCGTTATTAATACCATTGGAGAAATGATTGAAAAAAAATTGGGGACGCGTTAATTCTGCCGGTTGAGTTTGTGTTTACCGAGAACAGATTTGATGCAAGAACACTTCGAGGGTGAGGGTGTCGAAATGGCGAGAGGGTTGTTCCCAAAACAGGGGTAGTGAAGTAGCCGATTATGTGATTCTCAACCCTTCAACAATCTCAGGGAGCTATATTTACCGCAACGTACTTCGTCCCATAGTAGCTTTACAGTTCACCTAAATTCGATCCTAGCGAACCTAGTCGCTAATCGAGGTGAACTTATGGTTAATATAAATACCAAGCACGTGGACATCACGCTGAATTCGCATTTGTGCCCAGTCTTGGTAGCAGTGGATACCAGTGTCCATTTGTGACATCAACTAGTAGTCCTTCTCGGTGTTTTGCCATCGTCTGATAGGAAAATATTTGTATTACGTTCATTTTATTGAAAAGTAATAATAGGTACGTCTCCTGTACATGGTTCTACAATATTGCCATAATTGAAATATCCCCTTCATATGTATTCACCGTCGAAAAAACCGTAACTTCTGGACAAGTGTTACCTATCTTCGAAAAGCTGCTGTTTTCATTTTCCCATTCACCCAGTTCAAATAACGCTGGAGCAATTCTGTTTTATGCTAGGTAATTCACCAAAAGACCTTGATGACATCTGAATTAGCATTTTCTAGAATACAATTTGCGACAAGATATTATTTGAAAAAAACACTAGGGAATGCGGGTTTTCATGGAATATTTTTATATTTCCACGTGTAGAGAATAAAATTGCTGACTCAAGTCGAGAAGATATAGAAGAACATCTGATGGACAGAGATTATTTTGACTCGTAATTCGAGGTCAAGGATTATCTGGAAGATGATCTGCCCCCCGAAACCTCTGCAGCAATACAATTTGCCAAACTTGTAAAGTCGCATTATGTACAGGCTCTTTTGCTCCTTACCACTCATGATGATGATGTTATTATCAGTTTTGTCTTCTCTGTCATCAGTATGAAATGTTGGTTTTATAAATGTTTCTCTTGGTAGCTATATTCACCACTGCCCACTATGTATTATTTATAGATCCCAATGGTCTCTGGTAGCAATATCTACCACCATTTATAGCCCCCCTCAACCCACTCCAGTACTCGGAGATTTTTTTAAATATTTTTTCCGAACTCCTAGACCGCCACTTCATATTACCTGACACGGAAAAGTGAGCTTTCAGAAAAAAATGTTTTGCGCGTTAAAGGGTTAATAGGAGTTTCAGTAAATTCACAGTACGTCATCTGAAAAATAGTTTTCCGCCTACCTTTCCAAGGTATACATTTCCTGGCTCCATTGTAGAGAGCAGAGTCGTTATTTTCCTTCCTAAGGAAAAAAGTAATTTTCCTTCCCAGGAAGGCATTGACGACCTGAAGTATATTCTACTATATAAATAAATTCAACAAATATTCGTAATGAACAATTTGGTCAGGCTAGCATCAACTCACCTACACTGTAGGTTGGCGGATTAACACCTATCAGAAAACAACTACTCTCCTGGATAATACAACGAAAGGCATTGGATTCCATTCGCTATTTTGCGTGTTATTTGTATCAGCCTAGGTCTAGAGAAGATTCTCTGTTTAGATATGATTTTCAATCATGGGATGTCATCGACTTATGTTGATGATGGCCCTGCCTTGCACTGACGAGAGGCCAAATAGCACGAAACCGGTCTGCAAGTGTGTCCGGTCCCAATAATTGAAAATTTATTCTGGCAGTTGTATTGCCAAAAGCACATGCAGGAATTTCTTCTGTGAAGAATCCTGCTCTAAACTCCTGTTGGATGTAATCCAATGCCCTTCGTGGTATTAGCCAGGGGAGTAGTTGTTTTCTGATAGGTGTTAGTCCACCATCCTACAGTGTAGGTGAGTTGAGGCTGCCTGAACTACGTGTTTCGTATTTTATTGAAAATAATTGTCTAACGGGCTCACAAAAAGGGTTTATAACATTTTCGACTACTTTCAAACGCTCTTTACAATCCGCCTAGAAGGCGGAGCTGTGTTGTACCTGATGGAATTCAGTACCGAGAACTACACATTATATTGTACCACAAAAATAATTAACACCCAACGAAGAGGGCACGGGTCAGCCAGTTATCACTAATTCCGTTTTTTCCATCCTACCACCTATCTGGCTTCGTGAAAGGTGAATAGTGCCATGAATTATGGGGTCATTATATATTTTTGCGAGAATTACAACAATGACTCTGCATCTGTGGAAGATATACTTACGATGCAATTATCTTGATCACAATATATAATCAAGCTTGATCGTGCATTTAATTACATTACAAAGTCGATGAGCATATACTCGTACGAATATTGAATTCATTGTATCTTTCTGCAAGTGGCAATAAGATATTATTCAACGAGCGCATAGGGATCGCTATTATTCACGAGGTGATCGGCCTAAATCACCGGATAATAATAGCCATTATACTCGAGTAGAATACTATACTTTGTCCAAAATTATTATATAAACCATACTTTTCAAAAGCAATATTGGAAAGAAAATCCCCATACCCACTTTACCAAATTCAAAAGTTATAAGAGACTGTTCGATGAAATATCAATGAGATTGAAAAATCCAACAGAAATATTGATGTAAGCGAATAATGATTTTCATTATACTTATAGTAGTCGATAATGACATCGTTATTCACTATTGATACATGGATATCGTTATTATGTCCTTGAATACCTCTTCACTAAATAGAAAATATTGTAAAACATTTCCCTGACCTAGATCCAGCTGTCATCAGAGATGTTATCCCAATAGTTGCAGTTTTATCATTGAGTTATTGACTGTAGTGAAATATTGTGGCTTGTTTATATGACAAAAACATCACCATGGGATATAAAGAAGAAATTTTTATTCTTTATTTCATACGATAAAATGAGCCTATATGTATATCTCATTTATTCCATAATGAATATTGATATGGAATTCTCGGAAGAATATGCATGTAATGATTCATTCAGGAATATTTATTTATTCGTATCTTGAAATGTCACCTCTCGTGTCACCTATTAAGTAATTCATACAGTATATTTTCGGTATAATCACATTTTCGGTATAATCTCTGTGGTATATAACTGGTAAGTGAGGTTGACACTTCTCAGTTGGTATCACTGATATTACTGTGAGATGGAGTAAGGATTGAAGGAAACAAGATTGTTGAAATGAAGTGAAAAAACTGTTAGAACAAACACTACATGTATTTGTTCGACGTTATGTGATGAGTGGTTTGAGGCGAATGAAAGTGAATTATCACTAAACTCCTTTTGGGTAACTGCTTGTCTCGACAGTGAACATCGGTAGGGTTTCATACTTTTCATTGGAGGGGGGAAAATAGGAAAGAATGACAAGGGCTTGGCTTCGTTGTCTATACAAAATATATTGCGACGAAAAATGGAGTTTTCAAGGTGATTCCAGCAGCATTCCTCAATATTTCAGCAGCTCAGTGTGATTGTTAGTTCCCGAAGTTATCAGACAATAGAATCGATTATATATATTCTGTATTTTAATATCTGTTGTAGAAATGTTAGAGATTGGAGTTAGGTCTCAAATGAAAATATATGGTTGCTCTTTTATATATTATATTATTATATTTATGGAATATTTCTGGTATATTCTCAGATATTACTCATTCGAATGTTCCTCGAATATTATTTTTGCCACATTCATTGTATATTCTGAATAGTCTGAATTTATCATCTGAAAAATATTTTTGAAATAAGCTCCATCTAATATGCTACGAATATCTAAGGATATTTGGATATTCATAAATCCTTCTGAAAAATTTTGTGAATGCCCCAAAGTTCCGCCAGGAGCATTTCCAAGAGATATTCTATAGAGGATGTGTATATTCCAGGAATATTAATCAAATAATGTGATATCCATAAAATATACTCAGAAATATTCATGGAATACCTATTCATCACTAGGATTTGAACACGATGATCAACGTCTCACATTTCTCATTTCAGTGATGGCAATGTTATGGCAACATTACTTTGCTTGTTGCATCCCATCTAACTGATAAATCCATCTCTGGCCCATGGACCAAACGAAGATAAAGTTGTTCGCGTGGGATGCAAAAGTGACGTGGCGCAACGTGGCGCCATCTGACATGGGAATCCGCCATTGAGAACGAGTCGAGAAGCACGACACTTGATTAAAACAGCTCTGATATAAATACATCAATTACAAAAGGAGCCTTGATATAACTCTATCCGAGATTAAACTCTGCTGGAGCTCAATGGGGAAACGCAGGGGAGAAAGTTGAATTTGCAGTTGTTACTTCAACATATTAGGAGTCTTGCGGGTATTTCACGCTGTGTTCCAAGACGTATTCACGAGTGTGACATTAGAGGGTGACGGAAAGTTGGAATTTAAATTTAAACCCATTCAGGTAGAAGCAGCGAGTATAATCACAGTTGATTCAACGTTGCGAGTAAATTTTGTGAGCTGTTCACTACGTCTATTTCAAAACGACATTTGAACTTGTGGACTCTAATAGTATATTGTTTTATTAGGAGTAAAAGTATAACTTTTTGTGGCGAGTCTGAATGTTTGATGGCCGAACGTTAGTGAGGCCGACAATTTCAGACGAGCCACAAAAAGTGCTTTTGCTCCGAATGAAACATGCTATTTTTTCCGCAAACGGCATCCAGACTATAGAACTAATTAATATTTAAATAAAAATTCAAAACGATTGCAACGAAGTTGATAAATTCAGAGAATAATAATTATAAAACTGCGCACTACATTTCCGTGGTTACTGGTTTTGTGATTGCCAAGTCAAAAACAAATTTGACAGTTCAATAATATTTTATAATGTCAGAAATATTGTAAGTGATTCAAAGCAACAATTGGACTGTGCATTTTTGGTGAGTACTTGAGCATCAAAATTTCGTTTGTTGTAGTAAAGTGTACTGAAATTTTCTTTTAGATTATATTATGTCGGATTCAGAACCCAACTGTACACCGCCCGACGTTGTTGACATTGCTAAGGCAGCTACGAATGATTTAATTCCAACTAAGTCAAGTAGAGTTTATAATCATGCTTACGAAAGATTTCTCACATGGTGCAATGATAAAAACATTCGGAAAATATGCTACTAGCTTATTTTTTTGAAATGACAACTAAATTAAAAATGAAGAGTTCAACAATGTGGTCTCAGTATTCCATGATAAAATCATTACTGAATATTAAACATGAATTAGATATAAGCAAATATATGAAACTACGTGCTTATCTGAAGAAGCAGAATGAAGGGTATACTCCCAAAAAGTCAAAGGTATTCACAAAAGACCAGTTTGAAGATTTTTTAAATAATGCACCTAATGAGCAATATCTAGGAATTAAGGTTAGTTATAATATTCTAACCTGCATAAATACAATAAAGTTTTTGAATACATACTGCTTTTAGGTTGTTCTAATAATGGGCGTATCTGGAGCATGTAGATGCGATGAAATGGTGAACATGACAATAGACGATATAGAAGATTTAGGATCTGTTATTCATATAAAGATTCCTGATAGTAAATCTAAAAAGCCACGATCGTTCACAATTATTGGAGAAAAATATATAAATCTTTACAGAAAATATACTTCTTTACGTCCACAAGCTATGGAAAGCCGACGCTTTTTTTTGAAATTTCAAAAGGGAAACTGTTATCGCATGGTCATGGGAATTCATACAATTAGTAACGTACCCAAAACAGTAGCAACTTATTTAAAACTACCGAATTCAAAAGATTACACCGGCCATGCGTTAAGAAGAACTTCAGCTACTTTGCTTGTGGATGGAGGAGCTGATATTACTTGTTTGAAACGGCATGGGAGTTGGAGGTCGAGCACTGTCGCTGAAGGATACATTGAAGACTCTTTGTCTAATAAAAAACAAACTGCAGAAAAAATCTTGATGTCGAATTCTTCTTCACTGTACCTGAATGCAGCTTCTCATGAGCGAAATTATGACGACGTTGATGTAACAGAAGCATCAACAAGTAAGGAGTCACGGGAAATTTTGTCGATGAACCATTTCAACTCTGCACAAAATTCGCTTGAATTGGAAGTGAATAAATCAGGTAGTGCATTAAACATGTGCGGTGCAACCTCAATTAACTGTATTTTTACTATTAATAATTATTATCGTTAATAAAGTTTAGAAGTTCAACAAATAATTATTTTCCCTGTTAAAAATTCTACTTTTTGTCCGCTCACGGAGGTACAAAAAAGTGGCGTCTGTGAAATCATACTTCAACATCATGAATTGACGTTAATAATGTCTACTTTTTTTGACGTTTGCGGAAAAAAGTATTTCTTGATATTTGAAATTGGTGAGAAAATATTGAATAACGTTAGGAGGAGCATAAGTAGCTTAACACCCATGAGCAAAACTAGTGAGCACGAGGCCCAGCCGACTGCGGCAATTCTGGAGTGCATGTAACTAGCCTTATCCTCGAGTTGCGTAATGTACTTTTTCTACAAACGTCAGTAGAAGTATAATTTTTGACGCATGCTGTCAGTGTCTAAAATGCCATGTTATGACACTGGTGTTAAAAGTAAATCGTTTTTAGTACTAGTGCTAAAAGTGATTCATTTGTAGAGAAAATATAAAAACATAATTCAAAATAAAGTGTGTATTCAATTAAACGTACAATTAGGGAAACTACAATTATGATAAGAGACTCCATGGCCAATCTCATTGGTAGATGTAACAGAATTTATTTGGTGAAGCTTGTACCAGGGCAGAGAAAAATGTTATCCGCCGAAGTTTCGGACAGAATTAGATCCGCAATGTTCTGTTTCCTTTGTAGCGAGTCTTCTACATAACCCTCTTCTACTATAATGGACTTCCATCCACCGTGTTTTTTAATTGTAGTAAGACTAGCACCAGAGTCCGCCAACAAACTTGCTGAGGAACGTCGGAAACAATGTCCAGTATGAAGATTGGAATCAAGCAAATTTAGAAACTCAGCAATTTTGGCAGGCATCTTACCAAATGTGTTGATTCCAACTGGAGTCCTGGCACATTCATCTTTAATGCATTTCATGAAAATTCTTGAATGATTTATATCTACTGAACGGAGGGCTATGTATGCTGCGTGTCTGGTATATGCACAACTAGTGAAGTTCCGGAATCCTCGATATTATTTAATGTCAAATCGCACAGTTCTTCTCGACGACAGGCTCCAAAAACACCTAAAATCACAGCAGCTTTCTGCGTTAGATATATTTCATCCGTGGCTTCTGCGAGAAATGTGTCGATTTGTTCCTTTGCCAATACTTTCGACTTTTTCTGTCGATATCCTTCACCCTTTCGCTCCAAGAGAGCCACAAGCTTGTAATGTCTGCTTGTGTCATGATTATTTATGTTCATCATCGACTTATACATAGAGTTATTCGACCAAACCGTTGACGATTTCCATATTTTAGACTTCAAAGTATGCAAGAAGCACTTTTTCACTGACCTCCTTGCCACTGACTTTTTTCTGATCACACCATTTCAAGAAACGATCGTATGAAAACTCGTACTGTCGCTTTGACTTACTATGAAATAATTCAAAAGCAGCTTTATTGGCAGCTTCTTCAATTTCCGTCGGTAGAAATATATTTTCTGGATCACTTTCCATCGAGGAACGAAGAAACGAGAAAGAATAATTCGTGATTTATTGACGTTAGTTGTCAACAAAGACAAATCAACAAATTCTGTTTTTGATTCCCTTGGCAACTTGTTCCATGAATAGATTAGATGATATTGGATTCAAAACTGAAAATTTCGAGGCTATTATTTCATAAATTGATTAATGTAAAATAAGTATGCGTTAATTTGGACACTCACTGGTGTTTGTAAAAAAAAGTGTATGATATACCCGTCAAAAGTGATTTTATTTTATTTGAGGGGATGGAACACTCCGCCTTCGACGCCGTGTCCCAAACTTCCTTTCTCACAAAATAAAATAATAAAATAATATCACTTTTAGCACTTATATCATAAATAACTATTTTCTACTACCAGCATGCTTGTGCGGTGATTCCTGTTGGTGAAGCACAAATTTCTTTGTATTCTCTCATTTTCAATGATCAACAGTATACACTCGATGACGGCAAGTAGGTAAAACAATCGCAAACAACATCATTTCTTAAACAGTCGAGAGTCAAGGTAAATCGAACATATCGAAGTATACAAAATAGTTAAGGCTTTCGCGGCCGAGGTATTCAGTATCACTACTTTTATTCGGGTTCGAAGGCCGTCGTTTTCAGTCATCGGAGTGAATTTCAAGATGAATGAGCCTCCGAAGAAGCTAGCCACTCGAGCCAGCGTCAGGAAGAAATTCCAAAAAACGACGGCCTTCGAACCCGAATAAAAGTAGTGATACTGATATCGAAGTATACCTATTAATTGTTGTAATACCGCTATTCTGATATTTCACAAGAATTTTCTCCACTTTCCAGAGCATCCTCGTATCAAAAATAATTTCTATTGCATTTAGCGTGGGGTTCGAACCCCTGGTTATTAGACTGAATGATATAATATTGAATTATATCAATTGTTTCAGCAATTCATTGCATTTTGTAGCTGTGACACAATAGGACAAAGTGAAAATTAGTTTTTTCGTCTCACCGCTGTTGTGGTAGGCTTACTAATTTTGGAGTCGAGTCTTTTCGACAATTTAGGAATCAAAACGATGTTTTTTTTATGTTATCATTATCTTCACTGACACCCATAATGCATTTCAGTTGCCAAATCCGACCCTGCGAAATATATATCCCTTAAAAATTACGCACACAATGCAAACCAGCACAGTTGGCTTTGACGACCGAATATTTATTCAGCATCGGAAGGCAATTGACCGTTCAAATTTGCTATTATTCAAAGGCCGGACAATATTATTCCAACGATTTGTTTACGTTTCATTTGACGATAAATTCGACTAAAGCTAGCCATCGACTAAACGGGTCCGCACCGTAAATTTTGGCGGCGGCCCGGTCAACGAAATAGTGTCAGTCTATGATGCAAACTGGGAACCGAACCGTGAGATATTGATCATATGCATATATTTTCAGTTGCACCCGTATTTACGATTCAATGGTTGACATCACTGAGAGTTTTATCACGTAAAATAGAGTAACTTAGTTCATCAGTAGATGTCGCCACCTCGTTTAATGTATGAAATCAATAATTTCCAAAATATTTGTTTATTATATGACTTTTGGAAGTTGAAATTGCATCCAAAACGTGCGTATATCATATAACATTCAGTAATTGATACTCCAATGAAACGAAAAAACAATAAATGCATCAGTATCAGTTCGATTTGCTTGCCTAGATATGTTTCGGACTACAATAATAAGCAGAAATGGAAATGAAGAATCAGCTTATGATGGATTACTACAAAAACTGTTACTTACAAAACCTAGGTTAATCTTTTGGAAGACACTTCAACTAAGTACGCAAGGAAAAATGTAGTTCACATTCGATAGAATCTGAGTTTACCGAAAACCATCAAGATTGCCTTTCCTTAATGATAAACTCCTTCCCAAAAAATGAGTTTTAATTTGTTTGAAATCAAATTCGGATGCGAATGCTATAATAGTAACTGTTTATTTTGCGTGGTACTAGAGTAAAACCTTGATCATTAATTATTCTACTTGCTTTCGATGTATATCGCACACTCATTAATCTATGGATATGGGGGGACCCAATTCCTACGAATCCATCAGAATTGATACCAGTTGACTCCTCCACAGTGTTGGTAGATTCCTAGATCAATGACTGATTCAAATATACTTCTTCATCAAGTGGTACCTACTTTCATTCCATTTTTGATTGTTTAGGCAATTTACCGATGATAACTTGGGGAACTTCTATAATTCACTAAGCAATGAGGGATGGCAAGAAGTAAATACACAAATTGATGTTGATTCAATGTACAATACTTTTTTAGAATTTTTTATTACTATTTCGACATCGAATTTCCCCTTCGAAAACTAACAAATTTCCAAAGGGAAAAACAAAAAAAATGGGTTACCTCCGAGATCAGGGAGTGGGCGCGGAGATTGCGCGATATGTAATCCTTTTACAAAGAAACCAGGCTTGAAAATTTGAACCTGAAATATAAGGCTGAAAGAAAAGAATACAAGGATGCGATCGTCAGGGCTAAAATAGGGTACAAAGACAATATTATCAGTAATTCGCAGAATAAAGCTAAAAGTACGTGGACCATGTTCAATAACGTAACAGGAAAACAAAAAAAAATCTGGAGGGTTTCAATCTAAAAATTTATGATGAATGTGTTACGAATCCGCAGCAAATTGCAAAACACTTCAGTGATCACTTTGATACATCAAGGTATAAAACAGATACAGGTACTCCTTACAGCCAAATAAACCTAAATTTGCCCTATCATCATAAAACCACCATGTTCCTGAAACCAACCTGCCCCGATGAAGTGCGGCGTACTATAATGGCTCTACCAACGAAATTTTCAGTTGGTGTTGATGAGATACCGACTGTTGTACTTAAACGTGTAGGGATCCTAATTTGTCATCCACTAGCAGATATTATTAATCAATGCTTTTCTAATGGAATGTTTCCTGATGCATTGAAAATTGCAAAAATCGTGCCAGTTTACAAAAAGGGGAAAAAATGAAATATCAAACTATCGACCAATTTCTATCCTGTCAGCTCTTTCAAAAATAATTGAACGCATCATTTACAAAAGGTTATTGTCGTATTTTATTGAAAATGACATATTTGTGATGAATCAGTACGGTTTCCTCCCAAATAGATCCACCAAATCTGCGATTTATGATTCACTCAACTATATAATTGATCAACTTGATAAAGGCATTAAAGTAACTGGTATTTATTTTGACCTAACGAAAGCTTTTGACCTCAATAATCATGACCTACTAATGCTAAAACTAGAGCGCTATGGTGTTAGAGGAAAAGCCAATGATTTAATAAAATCTTATCTCAGTAACCGAACACAAATAGTTGGTATCTCATCTAAAATTAATTTCAAATCTTCGGTACTCTACTCCGAAAAAGTTAAGACTGTCATAGGAAAGCCTCAGGACTCCATACTCGGTCCAATTCTCTTTTTGATATTTATCAACGACATATATGTCCCCAAATAGACATCAGCTCAGTCTTTCTGTTCGCTGACGACATTTCAGTTGTTGTGTCAGAGAGGGATATTTATACTCTAAATGAAACATCTAATGTAACAGTGTCTCAAGTTGTTGAGTGGTGTGAAAAGAACTATCTCTTGATAGATAATAATAAAACCAATTATATAAACTCCAGAAACGGCACGGAAGCCCCACTACATATCAACATAGACAATTCCGAAATGGATGAAACATTTTCCTTAAAATTTTTAGGGGTGGGTTATGATAGATAATGAATTGCGTTGGGCTGATCAGGTAAAGGCAGTAATGGGTAAATTAACATCAGCCTGTTGTGTCATAAGATACCTAAGGGATCACATAAGTATTAACAATATTAAAATGTTTTATTTCGCTTATGTCCATTCGGTGATTCATTATAGCGTGATATTTTGGTATCATGCACCAACATCCAAGGATATATTCATCTATCAAAAAAAAATCATAAGAACTATGCTTAACCTGAAAATGATACCTCTTGCAGACATTTATTTTTTAAATTGGGAATTATGACTGTTCATTGTTCCTACATATATGATATTGCAATATTCGCCAAAAAATACCTGCACAAATTTCCTGCAAATAATCAATACATTTGCAATATGGTAACAAGAGGAAGTAAACATCTACGCGTTCCACTACATAGAACAAGTCTTTTCGAGAAGGGTCCGTACTATAACTGTATAAAAATATATAATGCACTGCCTCCACATTTCAAAGAAATCAATACCATGAGTATCTTCAAACGAACTTTGAAGGAATACCTGATTGAAAATCCCCTATACTCACTTGACGAATATTACAATGTCTGTAAGGTGTGACGTTTGAGTTGTGTATGCATACTTTTTTATTTTCGTAACAGCCACAAATTAACGAACTCAAGTGATGATATATATATTTTTTTACATTCTACTTGTATTTTGAGACAATTTCAAGTATTTACTTTTATACTTATATGTGTGTTTGTGAATTGTAATTTTGTATTTGACGCTGCTAATGTTTCATAGGAAACCCATGGCAATAAATATATTATTATTATTAGAATACTTCGGATACGACTTCTCAAAAGTTTCTGGCATATTTTGTTGACATCTTAGATGATTTTAATATACTTTGCCACACATGTTTTAATTTTATATGTAGGAATATGATTTTAAGAAACTTTTTCTTGAGATCAATTACCCTAACACCAAACTGATGTTTTCCCACTCGGCGCGCGTTTTGTTAACTAGGTTGGCATCTTTCAGAGAAGAAAATTGATTCTATCTAAAGACTAGGGTTTACTGTTTATATACCTTAGGATTTTTAGTCCGATATGGACTTTGTTTGTTACTGCTAATCAATTTCTTGATAATTAACTAGTGCAGTCACTACCTGCAAAGTTTGTTGGTCTATCATCTGTTATTATTGATTATTCTGATTAATTTGTCAAAAAAAGATTGAAGAACGGACTGAAAAAGAGAAATCCCTTGTCACCATTTCCACCTATTTTTACATTCTGCCATTATTAGACTCTCACATGCATCGAGTAGCCTTGTGTCATGCACATGCTCAATCAGTTTCGAATCGCTTTCAGCATTTTTTTGGTCATTTTCAGAGAGTATCAGGCGACGATGGATTTTTCTTTCCTAGCGTAATGCATGTGTCCAAAATTGTCCTTGAAACGGATTTTGACAGCTCGTCGGCTCTGGTCGATATATATTCGTTGTTGCAATCTTGAACTTTTTTCGTGAATTTCCGACTTTTCTGTGTTTTCTAATTCATCTACAACACCAGGTAGGAAAAGCCTTACATTCCTGGATGACTGTAAATATTGCTCTTTCCACGAGGTAAACATACTATTTTTTCGCAAAATCTATCAAAATTCGACGGATAATAATTGATTTCGAGAAAATTGCGAGTTGAATAATAATGAAATCTGAAAATTCAATATTATTTCATTCATATTCTTGAGACTATATTGTTCCTCTCAGAATATTTGGGAAAACTCAACTTCATGAAGTTTTCACGATATTCTCTCAGCACAACTGGAGTTTTATCTACGTGAATAAACGGACTGAAAAATATAATAGTTTCCTGTTATATATGTCAAAGTTCTAGGTTGTTCATGTTTATCCAAAGTGGCTCTACATGATCGACAGCAAACTTTCCCGGAAAAGCAAACATGGTAACAACTTTATATTTGGCTTTTGTTGAGTGCTTTTCTCGATATGCACGATATATCCGTATATAGAAACAAATTTTATATTTTCCCATCATGACAACCAGACATGCAACCCTTATTTACTCCAGCCACAAATCCCCATTTTTATTATCCGTTTCAACTTCGATATTGTCCAAACCCCAAATATATCATGGATTATGAAAGCCATTCTGTATTTCTGGGGGTGTAAAATTTTTGCATGTCGTGTGACGATAAGGGTGTCTATAGAAGCTGTTTTGTCGTAAATGCCATCGTTTTATTTATTCATTTTGTAATGGGACGTATAGGTGAAATAAAACACAAATTTCATGGTTGGCAATCTGCATAAAAAGTCATGGCAGAATGATTACCGTTGGAATATATGGATATCATCGATGCCCTCTTCAATTTAGAGCACCGAAAACATATAGGCATATATTCAATTTTTACTGAACCCAATTACAGCAACACAAATTAGTGCAAGGTGGTGAAATCGAATATAAAATGGCAACTGTAATCAAAACGCAACTGAAATAAAAAAGATTAAAAATATTAAAAAAATATATAGTTGGAGCATTTATTGACACAAATTTACATCTTTTATCAGTGGTCATCCTCTTCTGAGAACGACAACCCTCAAACGTTGAAACTTGTGCGAGTTGAAACAACGAGGTCTAACTTTCTGACGTGCAATTCCTGATATAGTAGTAGGAGTAGTAGCAGATAGTACATTATTTCAAAAATAGATTCAATCTGTTAAAATGATAAAACACACATATACTCACAACTAGAGCAGTTACTCAGATATAACACAAACTAATATTTAAAATCACAAACATCAACAGTAAAGGTATAAAAGCTATGACATTAATCAAAACAGACGGGAGTATTCAGGTACTCATCAAGGGAATAAAAACGAAGAAGACGAAGAATGTGTTTATTAACTTTGTTCTTGAAACTATGATTATTCAGAGATTTGAGCTCCTGAGGTAAAAATTTATAGTCTCAGATCTAGAGAATCAGCCCGGGATTTCGTCAGTCTGAAACGAGTTTGCCTGAGATGATTTGCAGTTCGAGTTTGGTAGTTGTGAAAGTCAGAATCAGTAGAAAATGTTTCCATATGGTTATGTATCTCCAGAACGGTAACGTATATGAAAAGAAGAGGTAGGGGCATGAACAAGTTTTTTCTGAAAATTGGCTTGCAGTGGTCCCTATATCCAGTACCAGCGATAATTCTGATTGCCTTCTTTTGTAGTGTGAAAACTTTTGACGCATTGCATGAGTTTCCCCAAAGAAGTATTTCATAAGATATATAACTGTAAAAAAAAGAAAAACAACATAATCGCATTGTGTTGAAACATAATTGATTCCTGAGATTGCGGAAAAGATATATCGAGCTTGATAGCTTTTTGCAAAGCACTTCGATAAGTGATGACCAAGATAGTCTATTATCGATGACAAATCCAAGTAATTTGACGCTGTTTCCACATACTGAATTTCTATACGAGAAATGAAGCTCATGTGTTTTGCTGAAGTTCAGTTTCAACTTATAAGTAAAGAATCAACTTTTCGCCATTTTGAGAGTGTACGCCTTGTTTGATTTCAGATTGTCTTCATTGATCCCGGTGTTTATTATTGTTGTGTCATTTGCAGAGGCAACACATTTGTTAGGTGATGGATAATGAAAAAGATCATTCACATACACGATGAACAACAGAGGGCAAAGTACTGACCCTTGGGGTACTCCATGTGTAATCGTTTGTAAATCAGAGAGAGAATTATCAATATAAATATGGTATTCCAAGGATAGAACTACACCTATTACAAGGCCTGCGTCACCCTAATAATAGACGACTATGAATTCTCCAGATATCTGAAGCAAGCGGAAAGCTTGTTGGTGAGCTTGATTAATGAAGATCAATATTACCTTATACACTGGCAGTGGATTTACTTGAAGAAAAGTGTTATGGAACCATATGAGATATGGAACGGGAGCAAAACATGAATATTACTTGGAAAATTGGCCCAGTGGTCTTGGGAAAATTTTCATAGGGCTGTTGGACAAGAAGACTGAGGAAGTGCAGAAAATTATATCAGGACCAGTGGCTGAACATTTACTATTCAGAGGATATAAATACAAATTGATTTCCACTTCAATTTGCAGCTTTTTCTTTAGAAACTACGCACGAGCATCAATCATTAACATGATTGAATAAAAATAACTTCCATCATTGGTTGGTCTAAGAGTTCTAGTTTCGGTTGAAGAACTCTCCATATATTATGTGAATGGGAAGCTGTTGACCACTGGAAGCAACACACATGTAAGGATATGGACAAGGACATCCTTTTCTTTTGGGTTGTATGGTTTTGCAGAACGGTATAATTCAATACTTCACTTTTGATAATAAATCATTTTAATATTTCCCTCCTAATTTGTATTTTTTGTATACGTTATACACATGCTAATGGTTAATTTGAGACATAAAAAATCGTACAAATTCCCTATCGAATGTTTTACTCGTTACAAGTCTCCATTAAGCACGTCACTCTGTATCAAATCAGCGTTTTTTGTACGGTCTCTGCTCGGTGTCAGTTCAGAAACAGTCTATTAAAATCACAGAGGACACGCTATCCGAAGCTCACATGCTGTATTCCCAGCGGGCGAAAGTTTTATTGGGGTAACACGGGTTATATTTTATAGATCAACGATATCCTATAATGATTCGGAAAGTTTTCACGTTTGCTGATACCCGACAAATGGGAAATAAAAGAGAAAATCGAAGAAATTCGTTATTGAGGAAGATGAGCCGTTATCGAAAAAAACAATGATTTGCTAGAGGAAACATCCTGTTCAGCTCATAGATTTGCGGACGACAGTACTCTTCATACTAGTTTCTCCTCCAGAGTCCCCATATTAGCTCGAGAAACAAAAATTCAAAGAAACATTCACGTCAATAGTCCATACTCAAAGTGGAAGCCCAATTTTATTGAAAAAGGAAACACGAAGTCATCTCCACAACACATTTAATTCTCACAGGAACAATGTCCTAGTTAAGACATGCTTCGAACATATATATGTTCATCTTCAGTTAGGTACAAAAATAGAGCTGAAATAGAATTAACAATGAGAAAACAGTAGAGGTGAGTTTTTTACAAGATACTTACGAAAGTTGGGAGATCAAATAATAACAAACTACATATTGAGTATCATTAAACTACTATCAAGAACCCCTGAGTGGTTCAAGAAGTTGAAATGTTTGTTATAAAATCGGGGTGGACCCCCAGAATAATATTGACTATATCATAACTTGGAAAAATTAGCAAAACACCATGTAAAAGTGGCGTGGGTAGACAAAAAAATGGACGAAACCGTCAACCAAAACCGAGAAATAATCATCAAGGAGACAAGGTGCCTCCACTTGTCTCCCAAGGAAAACTGATCTATCATCATCTAGTATTCAGATGTCAGGAGTAACTATTGCTACAAAGTCAAGTATCTCGATGTTAGGACTTACGATCAGTAATAATCTCTCGTGGGAAAACCATGTGAGATCGATCGCTAAAGAAGCTTTCCAGGAACTCAGATTTCTATTTCGTGCGAAGAAATACTTCACTTCTCGTCTGCTTCTAATGACCTACAAGTCTCAGATACGACCTGTCTTGGAACATAGTTCTCACGTGTGGAGTTCTGCACCGAAACATTCATTCAGACTTCTCGATTCTATTTAGACAAAGGCAATTCGCCTTGTTGGTGATTCTTCGCTCACAGAGTCGCTCACTTCATTGGAACATCCTAGAAGGGTCGAAGAATTGTCTCTCATGAATAAATATTTTCACGGTCGGTGCTCTTCTGAATTGTTATCAATCGTTTCAACCTCGACAATATCTACACTGATGACTCACTGATGGCTTCTCTTTCGTGTGAGTATGCATAAAAAAAATAGAGCTGAGTGCCTGTTCCAAGTAACGGACATAAAGTTGAAGATCAACACACTTATTCATCAACACTTTCCAATAATGCTTATTCATTATTCTTGAAACATTCTTTGCCTACCTGAGTGAGACTCTCAAGCAGGTTTTTATTGCGGCATTACCTCTTTTATAATGATTTTTCATTTTTCAATAACATATCAACAATTTCTTATCACTATATATGGAAACATTCTGTAGCCAGCATATGAGTACTAAATCTAATGAAAATTTAAAAAAGTGTAACAACCGATTGCATCGACTCTTTTTTATGGGAGCATTAAGCTATGCCATTTAAAGTCATTCAATGCACAGCAGCGCTTGCACTACAGTTCAATAGATTATTGAGCGCCCATTGATAAACCTTCACCCAACCTAAAGAGTCCCTCTGTTGATGGTCTCATAACAAAAAGTCAGTGCAACCGGCTGTCAGCAGTATACTTGAATAGTGCATTAGCAAACGATACATCGAAATTGAATTTTTCGCGTAGATATCTATAAAACCAATTCTGGAAGTGACAACAACATCCTTTCACTTATAATTCAGATCGAAGTGTTCCAATAATTGATTCAAATCTGCAAGATATATGATTTCTGAAGCCAATTTCGGAGCCGACCTCTCAGTTGTTACTAGAAGTAAAGCGGACTTTTTGAAATATTGAGCAGTGAAGTCGGATGATGGTCCAGTAAAATAGCTGATATGAATATTTCATCTCGATATCTATGAAACAGTTACTGGACGTGTCAACACCCTGTTGCTTATATTTCAGATTGAAGTAGATCTGATACCTTCGCAAGAGCTTATATATTTGTATCTCGAAAACAGCTGCAAACGATTTTCATTAAATTTAGTATGCAGAGGTTTTGGATGGCGGAAAATCGATCCAGCTAGGTTTTATTTTCGGAAAACGTCGTTTCATCTGAGTTTTCGAGCAATAACTGTTTATGACTCTTCCTGACATCTATTGGCGAGTAGAAACACCATTTTTCACAAACGGCTTCAACGATTTTCTTGACATTCAGTATGCTGAGGTTTTCGGAGTCGATAAATCGATCTAGCTAGGTTTCATTCTCAGAAAACGTTGTATCAATGATTTTTCATCTGAATAACCAGCTCATGTTTTTTTTATTATCATGTCGGTAAGATCAAAAAATATCATTTATATTCTATCAGTATGTAATTCGTAACTGAATATAATTTCCAATAAACACGATTTCCTGAAAAAAAAAGCAGTGCTTGGTCATACAGCTACTATCAAATTCAATAGGAAAAAACCTCTCGCAGAATAAATCTAGTATCTAGTAGAATATATCTCGGATCATATCAATATTAAATTCAGGAGTCACCGGAAAAATGAAGCACAAATTACTGAATTCAATTACCGAACTGGAAATGAACGAAACGTGGCAATTGTTCACTTTACAGTTGGACAGCAACGAATATAATCAACTCTAAAATGGCGAAATTAATTTAACGTTGTCACGGTCTGCACGTTAATTTGGCTGTTGTATTTCCGACAGATTAACTTTTTGAAAAATTTGTGGTAATTCTTCGTTCATGGAATATATTTTTTTTGTTTGTTCAAGCATGAATACGGAGAGAGAACGAAAAGATATTTATTATACAAATCGATAGAGCCTTCGATCGTCGAGTATTTATATATATATATATATATATATATATATATATATATATATATATATATATATATATATACATATATATATATATATATATATATATATATATATATATATATATACATATATACATATATACATATATAGATATTATATTTCACTTCATAGTTATCATTGGTGTGATGCTGTTTGTCATGAAAATGTAAGGTTTAACTTTATCAGATACAAAATGAGATAAATTTTTATCCATCATCAGCTCTTGAGTTCTCTCTTTCCTGAAAATGAATAGCTTTGATTTTTAGGATACATATTTCAGATCGAATTGGTATATTTCCCTATTCGTAAGTGCAATAATATCATAAAGCAGAACTATTTTGTGGGTTGAATTTCGTAACTCTCATGAATTCTGAGAAAATATTGAAAATGTATCGGAATATATTTCAAAATTTTCCTTGCTGACATTTCGGGAACAAGCATGCATCTTTTTCGGGAAAAAAGAAAAAAAGCAGTGCATATAAATGAAATTAGTTGTTCAGATAGTCCACAGGATGCAAAACCCTGAAGAATTCACCAGAAATGAAAAAGAAGTTACCATGAGCCATAAAAGCATTTGTCAAATTTGTTTGAAACTTTTCCAAGAGATCAATTACCCTAACACGAAACTGATATTTTCATCTAGAAAATTGATGGATCAATTTTCTTCTCCTGAAGATGCTTACCTTGTTAGCAAAACGCGCGTCTAGTGCGAAAATATCAGCTTGGTGTTAGGTAATTGATCTCTTGGAAAAGTTTCAACCAAAGGTTCCAAAATTCATCGTTTAAATTTGTTTGAGCTAACATCAGAAACTTGAGAGGTTCACAGGCGGTAAAACCCTGCATAATTTACCAGAAATGGAATAGAAGTCACCATGAAGCCTTTGTATTGTTTGAGTATGAATTGTAAAACAGTATCTTTTGTTGTTCAGAACTCAGCATAAACACGTTATAACAGACCTGATGTTTCACAGTGCAATTCTTAGGATATTTCAGACTTAGTCAACATCGGTGGATCACATCCTGGAGTCACTGTTCCATTTTGAAAGTTTTGGTTTTTCTATTGATTCTACTGGAGCTGATAAATCATGGGGCCTTATAGACACCTATGAGGATACTTATTAAATAAATGGTTGTGACTCAAGTCATTTGACTAAACAAAATATGTTTGGAATGATGTGAGTAGTAAATGATTTGGTGTTGAACTATAAGGTATAAATTGTTACTAACGATATCAGCTTGATACACAACTTGTACCTACTTTATGTGAGATATCATTATTTTTTGGCAAATAGTTTCGGAAATGGGGAGTAAAACTTTCAAACCATAGATTCCAATCTTATCGTTCTTTTCTTGAAATGTCAATATGAGAATTAAAAAACATTCGAGAGCAATCATTCATTGAGTTTTGTGGTTGGAAACTTACTAAAATGATGCTCGATCAATAAAACTTGGCAAAAAGCAGAACACTTGGCATTATTATTGAGGTAATATCCCAGAATGAAGAAGAAACATCTAGCAAACTTTAACAGAAATAAGAAAATCTGTCTATCCGCAACAAAACTGAACAAACGTCCCTGAAAAAGACATTTTCCACCATCTGTGAAGCTGTAAACCGCTTCACATCGTAGATGTTGGGGATTTAAATTCACTTCAGTGCCTGTAATCCCAAAATGAAAATGCTGCTGAAAAAAAAAGGAAATTATCCCGGAACGGATTTCGGGAGCTTCATGAATACATTGGCGTTCATGCCATGTAATAATTTTGTCGTTTTTCAAACGCCTGAATGAAAGATTTGAGTTCTTTTCTGTTGAAATGATGAACAAAGATAGGAGTATCTCTGTTATGTACAAGCCCTGTTCATGACATGTAGGGAGGTGGAATATGGATTCAAATACTTTGAGCATTGATATGGATTAGGGATGATTGAGCATGATTCCTCCAAGATAATACATTGACAGATATTGTTAAAATTTCTATTGTATTTTCAGAAAATTTTTATATTCCTACTCAACTTGAGAAAAAACTGTTGCAAATATTACTTATGTGAAGGTTGAAAAATTCGGAAGCCAACAAATTATTCCTAGATCCACTGCAAAAAAATCTAGGAAAAGACCAAACTGAAAATGAAGCAGATTGAGGATTGTGCCTTTTGTGGAATGGTATAACGTTATGGGTACATTAATCCAAACCACAGCTGAAATGTTATCGGTTATGATTGCACGAATGCATAAAAATTACCGATAATTTTGCAAGAAAGCATGATATCTAAAAATTGCAAGAGTTTATTTTCATATTTTAGCTCTTTTACAAAATATGAAAATAACCGAATGCAATTTGTATAAGATATCACGCTTGAATGCAAAATTATCTGGTTATTTTTATGCACGAAGGTAATTCATTGGAATATTTCACGAATTAAGAAATTCTCAAGGAAATGTTATTTTTGTTCATTTATACTTTCCTCTATAGACTGTATGAAGCACTTACCAAAACGCGAAATGTTTTTCTATTTTTGAAGTCTATCTGACATTTATTTGTGTTGTTTACTGACGTCTAGCGATACGGTTTCAAATGTGTTGTTATGGTAACTTGATACAATGCAATAGGGTCGTTCTGTGAAATCAACATTATAACATTTTAATGCATTTTCTTGTAGTGTCTGGACCCCTAATACACTCTCAAAATTTCAGACCAATAGCTTCATCCTGTTTTGACATAATTCAAGTTGAAGTTGCGCTGGTGTAAAAGTATCGAGAACAGCGCGTGACGTCACTATACGCACACGGTAGAGGACGCGGCATCGCTTATGTTAGTCGTATTTATACTGTAAACGAAGTGTTCATTCTTTTTGAAATGTACGCGTTGAAAACTGAATTTATGAAAGCTGATTCTGGTAATCTACCAGAAGTGGATATATTTATGATAATGGACTATTTCAACAAAAATAACGACTTTATTAGCAGTGAAATGAAAGGAGTGAAATTACAGCGGTAAGTAAACACAACTCATGAAAAGACAATATAGTTGTGGTTAAACTGATGGTGATACTTCGGTTGCTATGAGCACCTTTTTACCGTTACCGCCGTGTTATTGTTGAAAACTGGACATATTTAAATTGACTTTTGAAAAAAGGTTAATTATTTGAAACAATAATGGTTTCGTCTGCTTAGAAATGTTACAAGTGAATTAGGACTTGTGTGCTATTTTGATGAAGAAAAGGACAAATTTTGTGTGTTCAGACAACAGAAATTTGATTTGAAAAATTGTGAAGATTCACAAAAAAATGGACATGTTTCTTCGAGAATATACGAGACCGCTGAAAAGTGTTGAGGATTTTTTGTAGAGGAAACCGAATTACGTGAGTTCTACACAAAAAATTTAAAAAAAGGTGCTTATAGCGACTGAAGTATTCCCAAATTCCATATTTTCATTCATTGAGAAATGAACTGTTACACCTTTCTGGAAATTTTTTTTTCGCAGATCGACAAAATTATGGAGACAATGCCATCGGTTATGTACAAGTGAAACAACAACAGACGTTTTGTGAGTTGAGGGCAAAATTAACACTAGAGCATAAAATAAAAGGAAAAAACTATGATGTGTCATGTGTAATAAACACGGAGGAAAAGTTTATACAGGAATCAAAATTCCGTGATTGTCCTGCTTATCCGGTGCATTAATAGATGTATTCCTACACTCTGGTACCACACAACTTTTGCGAAAACTCCTTTTATCGCTCATTATAAATCAAACGACAGTTACTTCACGATACATACAGTCACACTCAACGAAAACTGACCTGAGTTTACTAATAAACGAATACCTCTTATCTGGCGCCCATCGGCCGTACGTATAGTGACGTCACAATAAGCCACGCCTCGTTTATACGCGCACGGATTTTAAATATTAATTTAAGGCTGTAAACATGTGAATAAAAGAAAAATTTCTGGTAGTTAGATTATTTGAGTCCAGTACTTGCTGAATGAGCCCATTACCGCTGTAAGTTTTCGAAAATTGCATATTTTATACATGAGGGAAATATTCCTATAAATATTCCCACATGATTCATCGATGACTTCAAGATAACCTAGTTAATCATACAGACTTCGTTTTGCAAATTTTCGAACCTGATCTTTCAACTCGGTCATTTGTTGAAATAATATTTGCCAAGTTCTTGTATATAATGGTGTCATAAACACCTTCTGGAAAGTTTGCAATGATTGATCGAATATTTATGATCATTTCTGATATAGAACATCTGCATGACTGGCTCCCAGTACTAAAGCTGTATTTTATGAATCTTAACTGATCGACAGATGTTTCAAAATATATTTATGATTCCAAACCTTTCATCTGAATGAGAATTATGGAAAATTGGCAATTCTTATAGTGTCACACGTGCTGTAACAAAATTGTTGAACAGAGTTCATGGAGTAGAGTTGAGTAGAGAGCAAAATGGAAGATGCTGTTGTATTACTCAATATGTGATTTAAATAGATGAGTGGATAAAATATATCCTCGAAATAGTATAGATGTTTCTTTGTCGAATAAATAATATTCATGAGGAGATTTCTGTACTGAAGGGACCGAAATGAGAAACGAATCAATTGACTACACTGGTTCACATAATCTCACAAAAATGAGACAACAATCTGACATTTCGAACTCCTTGTATGTCAAAACTCAAATTCCATTGTCTATATCATCAACTCTATTGAAACATGTTACTAAGCAAAAAAGGCGAGAAATTCATGAAAAATGAGAATCGAATAAGCTAATCAAATGCAAAAAAAAGTTCAAATGGATTTGAAAAAAATAAATTGAAGGTTTGATCGATCAAAGAGAATGAAATTGTGACAGAAAAATTCAGATATCGAATATGGAATTGCAAACGGAAAACTTTAAAGTGAAGAATTATTTAAAGTAGTATGAAACAATTTTGAAACCGAATCTTAAGTTGAATTTACGTAAAAAGTTTAGATCGCTGATATCCACAATCCTCTTCGGGTGATGACTTTTCTGACTCTCCTATTCCATATTGAATATCTCAATTTTCTTGTTACAATATAATTTTTTTCGATTAATCAAACTTTGATTATATTTTTGACCAACAAAACTTATTTCAACCTTTTTGTTTGGATTTGATTGACTAATTCGATTTGTATTTTCTACAAGTTTTTCGTAATAATTGGTTAGTTACAGGTTTCAATAGAGTTAATCAGATACTTATATCTTTATTTAGATAGATACATCCTTTATCAACCATATCATTCTGTCAAAATTTGAAGCAGGTCACATAATATAGTTTGCACAAGAATATATGTGCTATTTCTTACCACTATTTTAATACATTGCCAACATGAATAATTTCAGGGGTGGAAGTATACAATGTTACAAAAAAACTATATGAAGTAAACAATAATACACATCTCTGATATTTCGGGCTTGAGGGCCGTGTAGTGGAATTTTTATTTTCGGAGCTTTCGGCTACATCTGCGGCAGCCATCTTCAGCGGCGTGGTCTTAGTTGAACCCCTCTATGTGAGTTTACTATGACTTCAGTCGTAGACCGAGCCGGTGAAGATGGCTGCCGCAGATGTAGCCGAAAGCTCCGGAAATAAAAATTCCACTACACGGCCCTCAAGCCTGAAAAACCAGAGATGTATTAACACCGGCCGTGAAAGCCTACATTCTTACATTAAACAATAGAAGTCAAACAATAGAACATATAAAGACTGACATTAGAAAAACAAAAATAATAACAAACAGAACACGAAGTGAGAATTCACTATTAAACCTGAAAGAATGTAGGCTTTCACGGTCGGTGTTGATACATCGCAAGTTTTTAGGGCTTGAGAGCTGTGTCCTGGTATTTTGAGTTCCAGAGCTTTCGGCTGCATCTGTGGCAGCCATCTTCAGCGGCGTGGTCTTAGTTGAACTCCTTCCTGTGATTCTACTATGTGTACTAGGACTTATGTCATTGGTCAAAGTGGACTCACAGGAAGGACTTTAACTAAGACCAAGCCGCTGAAGATGACTGTCGCAGATGCAGCTGAAAGCTCCGGACATCAAAATTCCAGGACATGGCCCTCATTCCCGAAAAATTTGCGATGCGTCACGAAGAAAATATTCAAAATTTCAAATTTCATTCATAGAGGTAGAGGTGAGTGTTCGGTCTAGAATTGAATTGTATTGAAAAAATGCTCAACAGAGTAGAAACAGTGTAACAAGATGTATTTTTCCAGTGATTTCTTGAACAAGCCGTCATTTAGACAACATACTCTCATCAGTAATTTGTTAAACAGGTCAATATTTAGTGAATTTTTTGAATAACTTCAAGCCTGTATCCGTTAGATCTTAGGTTATAGGAAGATCTGTTTTAATGACTATAAATATCAGCATTAGTTAACTATCGTTTTCTTTCATTGAAAATGTCGAGTATAGTTTGGAAGATACACAAATACACGGTAGTGGTAACACCTTATATTTTTAAATAATGGTTGGCAGTGGTCAAGATATCAGGAATCAAGACATCAAGAATTCGCACAGATCTCTTCTGTAGCCCACATACTCTTAACGGAATGAGTTGAGTTACCCCAGATTGATTACATAGAATTTTTTTTGAGGGTTTGATTTGCTTCATATGAAAAAAATACCTTCTTGTTACTCGGATTATTTTTTGCTTTCACTTTACGGATTTTAATATATATTGGGTGTTTCTATTCTCAAAATGAATGAAACTTTAGTGCAATATAGGGTTCTGAGATTTTTTGTCGTAAATCGTTGAAATATATCGAAATCTTTTACAATATTAGTATTACCCATTCAAGTTTTCGGTTGTAAATAAAATAGTATACAAACCTCGGTAACAAGTTTCATTCCTGTCTCGAGATCATAGCTAACCTATACGCTTTGAGTCTCGGTTAACTAACTGATCTCACGACAGGAATGAATCACTTCCCACCTCGCCGTGTAATATACTTTTCCACAACCAAACAAAAACGTAACCGTATATCATTCCAATCGTGAAATTTCGATTTCTCCGATCATTAGCAGACATCTAACTTATATCCGCAATCAGCGCTCATGTCGCAATCGCAAACAGCAATTCGGTTCCTCGTTGTCTAATTAGGGAATAGTATAACGTGCACGATAAACAATTCCGTATAAAACACAATTTGTAGCCATAATATCGTCGCGTAAACGGAGATGGAACGAATCCATTAATTTTAATGAATGCAGTTAATTTGTTGTGTATTCCGTTCGGTGAATGTAATAAATTTCAATCCTGAACGCTCATGATTGCAGCATGCTATACGAAATTGCAATGGCGGTGCGAGAGTGTCATCGAGTGATAGATCAAACGTTTATTGTGATGGAGTTTTCGGAACAAGTTTTTCTATATTGAATATATTTTTGCAACGAATGGAAAGCAGCAGAGCCCCCGGTGCCACCGATGTAGCACATCATATTGGCTGCTATCTGATTTCAGATCGATCCGATGCAGATGAAGTTCATGAATAAAGCGCCTCTATTTTTAGCGAAATGAACCTCAAAATATTCTAAATGCAGAGTCTGGGCCCAAACTCCTGATCCAACCCTGCCCCCTAGGTGAGCATTGCATTTACCTTATCAACGACTCAAAGTTTTGGATCACTCCTTGGCTGAAAGTCACTTACGGTATGGTATACTTGCCTGGGGTAGTGCCCTTAGAACTTTTATTCAACCCCTTGAGGTGCTAGAGCGGAGATTCCTCGAAATAATCCTTGGTAAGAATTGAAGATACCCCTCAGATGCACTATATTCAGAAAGTGGAATATTAGATATGAAGCAACTATATTACTTGAACATTAACTTGAAATTTCACTCTATATGCCACTTGATCTCTCTTCCATCACATAATTACCTCACACGTCAAAGAAATTATCATGTTGTTCCCTATATGACAAAATCTATATGCCAGCGGTCATTCGCGTACCTAGCACCAAAAGTCTACAATAGCCTACCAGATGGAATAAAACAGGCCGAGTCTGATACGTTGTTCAGGAACAGGTTGAAAGAATTCATTCATGACTCGCCTAGATGGCTTGTCAACGATTTGATTGAAGGAAAACAATGAATGGAACGTCATTTCTTTGATTGAGATACTTTGTATTTATTTTGGGTTTCAGTATATATATGACTGTCATGTTTAGGAAGATATGTTTTGTAATATTGTTTTTTAATAGATGTTGTTTTGCACAACTACTTATATCATGGATCACCCCAATAAGGAGTGTCCATATTATGTGTATATTTTATAGGTCGACTTATTTTTATTTTTGTTTACGCTATCTCGAAACCAGTGTTAACTCACTCATCGAGTATCACCATTTATATTTTCGATATTTTATGAAACATATTTTATTATGTATCATATATGGAAATAAATGGATTATTATTATTATTGAACAGTAGAATAATATTAGTCCAGTCTATGACCATTTTCCCGTGTATTTATCCCATACAGCACCGATTCGCATGAAAATTTGGATTCAGGATCTACATCCCCTCAAAATCTACCCTGTGCCGAGGGTTGCTTTTCCCCTGGGGGTGGATGCTACCCCTTCTTGTGGGTAAAAATTTTTTTATTGGAAAAAAGTGCGGAAATCGATAGATTGACTAATTCTAAGCACTTTTGTTCAATAAAGTTTTTTCTGAAAAGCAATACTCTTTGACTTATTAGCGAGTGAAATTGTCGGTTTTAAGGCAAAATAAACACGTTTTCGGATCCTTTTTCGCGAATAACTGGAAAAATATGCATCTAATCGAAAAACCTACAGGGAGCAAAATTATAGCTTTTGGAAAAACAAAGGCGATCGTTCATTTTTGATGTATGCAAACCCAATACAAACTGAATAATTGCTTTTTGAAAGTTGATTGGTATTTTCAAACGCCAAAATGGAAAGTTTCTACGTACAATAACCAAAAACCAATGCATTTTTCAGGAAAAACTCATTGAACCTTTCGAAGCCCTTCAGAAATTCTTCATTTCTGTTATTCATAAAAGTTTCTAGCACCAAAACTGACCGAGGTATGAAGGAAATAATGTTGAATCCTATTTTTTTCGTTGCAAAAAAATTGTGAATAACTCATCCTCTCTCCCCTCCCCCTTTGAAAAAAACGTTGTTACTCCATAATTCACTTCATTCGTGTTCTAATAATGAGTTCTGAGTTTTTCATCAATTGTAAGTACGTAGTTTTGAAAAAAATCGAGATTGAAGAGAAAAAATCATATACGTAATTCTGGGAAAAATCACCATTTCTTCGAAATGACTCGAAAAGTATTGATCACATGCAAAATTTTCTGAAGGTTTATTGAAGGTTATTCTTGTCTGAAAATTTGGTTGTATCATTTTCCTCGGTAGGATGAAAATAGAGTAAGATATGGCCAGTTAAATATTGTTAGGGTTCGCGCAAACTACCTTTTTTGAGCCCTTTCAGAATGAACCTTTTCGAAACTATAATCTGAAACAAAAAATCATGTAAATGTGCTTATAGCTCTTGAAAAAAGCTGCAAAATTCTTTTTTGGTGGATTTGATTGCTTAAAGACTAAGCGAGTTATGGGAAAATACTAAAAACAATATTTGTAGAAATTAGAGTATGTACATTAGTATATTGAAGAATACACATAGTAACTATATTTTAGGCCTAGTGGATCTATATGATTTCAATCGATCACACATCCAAATCTAGACCCAACCTTTTTTAATGGGGTAGTTTTTACCCTTAAAAAATCAAAAGCAACCCCGAGTACAGAGGTAACTTTAAAGTAGAGTCTCAATCTGAATTTTCATACAGTTGGGTTTCCCGGTTACTCAATAACAATTTCGATATATTTCTCTAATGAAAACTATCATAAGGGTGGTTTTCAGGGGTCGAAACTGTTTGATAGATCAGAAATTGTCTACTTAGGTTCATTCAACGTATTTACAGATGACTGCACGCTCAAAACTAGTATTTTGTATCTTTTTTGAATAGGGGTAGTTTTCACCTCTGATGAATAAAAATCAACGCCAGGCACAACCTCAACTTTGCAGTAGATGGTAGCTAAATCTCAAATTAAATGCTAATAGATACTGAATAAGTTGAATAACTGCCAAATAACATGTTAATTATTATTTTCTGATGATATTCTGTCACAAGGAGGGGTGTTAAGGGCTGACACTGATTACTGAACCATAAATTATATTAAAAATTATCAATTGATTGATTTCACCGATATATTTATATATATATATATATATATATATATATATATATATATATATATATATGAATTCAGTTTATTATACGTTTCAATCTAAAATTTTGAAATTTTTTTCGAATAGGGATGGTTTTTACCTCCCTCCAAAAAAGCAACCCTCGGCACAGGGTAGATTTTGAAAAAGAGGGTAAGTAGAACATATATCCGAATTTTCATACGAATCGGTGCTGTATGGGATAAATACACAGTTTACACTTTTTTTACCGTCATAGACTGGAGTATATGGCGACACAAGTGAACTGCTGTCGGCGTATTATTCTGCTGTCGACTATTGACACCTACCATCAATTATAGAGATTGGGTTCATTAGGATAATGAAGATTTGTGGATTTAGTGGCTCAAGCGTGTATTTATTTTTTTTTATATGCAGATTCACACGAAAGGGAAGCCCTGTAATGTTCAAAGAACACCGTGTGAATCAAGGGACAGGAGATACGAATTAACATTCACTTTGAATTTTTGAAGTTTGAAAGCCTGAGGAAAAACCTCTTTCAGCAAGGAGTTCCAAAGCTCAGCTGTCCTATTGAAAAAAGATCTCTGAGCAGGAGAGGTTCAACAGGTCTCCAAATTCAAAACAAAGGGGTGGGAATTCTGTACTCGGCGAGTCATCCGTGTAGAAATTACTGATGGTGGAACTATTAATAGCAAATTCAGAAGAGCACCGACCGTGAAAATATCTATGATAAGTCTTCTACCCTTCTACGATGTTCCAATGAAGTAAGCGAGTCTGTGAGCGAAGAATCAACAACAAGACGGATTGCCTTCCTCTGAATAGAATCGAAAAGCCTCAATGAATGTTTTGGTGCCGAACTCCATACATGAGAAAAGTATTCCATGACATGCTGTATCTGAGCCTTGCAGATCATTAAAAGGTGACGAGAAGTGAAGTATTTCTTCGCACTTAAAAGAAATCCAAATTTCTGGGAAGCACCTTCAGCAATCGATCTCACATGGTTTTTCCATGAAAGATTTTCACTGATTGGGATTCCTAGAATGGAGATACTCGACTCAAATTTAGAAGTACACTATAGCCAGATTGTCATAGAATTATGGGATATCAGATAATAATCAGTGATGTATTGATTATGAAAAAAATTACAAATACTCTGTCGATAGGCACCTACTTGCCTGTATAACATTTATTGAAATATGCAAATTCATATTTTTCCAATAAGGATCATTTGAAAAATCGAGATTTTCCTTATCTTATCGAGCAAATACTTACTACGTTAATACATAGTATAAATTTTGTTAGAAATGACACCCGTATTCAGTACTGCAGCATTCGTGTGCCTCTTGTTTTGACGCATTCGAGGCGATTCAAGAGCTTTGAGTATCTTTAATCTTTTTGATAAATCGATCTGACAGTCAACGTACTCAACTTTAATGCCTGGTTCATAGGCTTCACCTTTACCTTATCTTGTACTTTCAATTCAAGAGAAATCTCACAATGCTTACAATGGGAGCGTTCATACACAAAATGTGTTAGTGAAAATGTCATGTATTGGCGTTTCCTTCCTTTGCTTAGCATTGTCACAACTTCCTCAAAGTGGAAGTGAAAGATGGATTTGAAGTGAAGGTTTGGTTTGACTATTGTGCAACAATTTTTCATAGGTTCAACTTCATCCAAACTATCCCTGCTTCAAGAGCTCCAGAATCGTGGTATTCGTATCATATTGAAGTCAAACCATCATACCCCAATTGATGTTATGCTGGATACACTTCACTGGCTAAATGTATCCCAAAGGTCATATTTTTTCTGGCTCCTTCATATTTCAAGGATTATATAGTTTTCAATGAAGAAGTTCAGAATTTCTCCACGAGGAATAGGAACAATCTACCTACATATTACCAGAACAAGTCACTCTAATACAACGAATATATTATTTTTGAAGGTTTCAACGAATATAACAAATTATCTACGTCAGTGAAAGATAGAATAAGTCAGTCATTGAATACTTTCAGAAGAGATTTAAAGGAATTCTTGAGAAAGGAATGATTGATCCTTCAACATTTTTCTTGGTGTTCAGTCTATCCCTGCTATAAAGCCAGTCTGATTCTGTATGTAAATAGGTTTCTATAATTGAAACTTTCAATATTTGTGATTTCTATATATTATGTGTCTCGTTATTGGTGTGTGCTTTCATGTTATTTTCATAACTTTTCCATATTTTCATGTTATCCACATATGTACTTACTTGGTTTCTCAACTTAATTGTTAAATCACGATTCTATTGTTTATTTTTTATTTGAACATCCTACTCAAAATAGATTTGTCTATTTATCTATAACAGATTTACTCTATCAAGTTATATTGAATAATATCGATTCAATAATATGAAAATTTCGATATTATTTGCATATTTTTGTCAATTACGATTTTCAATATTGAAATTTCAATATCTGTTCAATATTATTTGGTGGAGTGGGTTACAATATTAAATTATCATTTCGGGTAGCATATTTCCATGATATTGCGATACAAATATAACAACTCAGATGTGGCTTGAATATTGTACTCACAGTGAAATAGAAATATTCGAATAGTGATTAAGAAATCACAACCTGTGAATTGGTATTGTGATTCCAACAGTAATATCGATTTTGAACTAACCTTGCTGGTGCAATATTGATCATGATTCATTACTGAAAAATGTAGATATTGAAAGCTACAATATCAAAAAGAAAAGTTGGAAGTCATTGTTTGTGCTGAATGAATTCTTTCTTCTCAGTTTTTTGGTTTCTCAACCTACCACGATCTGAAAAAATAAGAATCAATATTGGAAACTATAGAAGTGATGAAGTGCAGATTTTGAATCTAGCCTCAAAAGTGGCTGCCTTAATAAAAAAAAACGGTTTCTTGAGTGCAACGTGCAACAAGTTCTATCAGTCAGCAACTTGTCGTATAACTCGAATTCGGCTATCAAAAAAAAAACAAATATTCAAGAACTAAAAATTATCGAATACTTCTAATTGTTAACGTTTCAGAATTAAATGCTTTCGTTTGCGAAACTTCTTCACAAGAATTTTTTTCTTGTTAGTTTTTGGAAATCTTCCAAATCTGTCACCGGCTCTGAATTTTCTAGTTCTAATCAACTGATTTAAAATAAGTGAAAACTACTGAGCTAGAAACCTCAACTAATGAAAATCGGTAAGTTTTAGGTTCTGCGTTCATAAGTTGATGGAATTGTATATTCTATTGGAAAATTCAATGGCCTTTCATTTTTCAACATCAATCTCTTGTTTTTGACTTTTCGGTTTCTTCATTCTATATTCACCCCTCACGAAATTCACTCAATTATTTATTTCATCTCTCTCATCTGATGAGTTTTCACGAAGAGATGGGCAATTTCAATGGACATATTTTCATATTTTTTTCAAAGGTCACCGAGCTATGGAAGACATTTTCAATTAAATATATGATGGCCCTGACATTTATTACGGAATGATATATACGGCCGACATGAATTACATCTAATTGAAATCTACCGACCTTTCTGGAACGTAATATTGGACCATGGAAAGTGTAATCAACAAATACGAAGCGAAAAACTTCGAAAATGTGAACATTCGAGTAATGAAAGTTATATTTGTTGAATACTCTTTCACGAAATATATATGCTAATCAGTACCAACGGTTTGTATAATCACGAAAATATTTGATGCTACTATAAGAAGCATAATATGGTCGAATAAATTGTATGCTCTTCACCCGTGAACGAAAAGAAGGAGCATGAGTCAAGGCATAGGAGATGCAAATTAACTTTAACATTCAATTTTTGAGGTTTTAAAGCAGCAGAAAAAACCTTATCCGGCCAGGAGTTTCAAATTTCAGCTGTTCCAGTGAAAAAAGATCGCTGATCAAGAGAAGTTCGACAAGTCTTCAAGCTGACAACTGAGCAGTGGGAATTCAGCACTCGTCGGGTCAGCCATGTTGATACTGGCAAGGCTGGAACGATTGATAAACATTGAGAGGAGCATTGTGAAAAATTCTAAGGAAGAGGGGCAAGTCTCCGACCCTTGTACTATGTTTCTACGTAGTGAGCAAGTTCGTGAACAGACGGGTTGCCTTCCTCTGAAGGGAATCAAGAAGTTCAAATGAATGTTTCGGTGTCAAGCTTCATAAATGATGACTTCATTCCAAGATAGGCCATATCTGTGCCTGGTAAATCATTAGAATCTGACGAGTGGAGTATTCCTTTGCACGAAATAGGAATCCAAGCTTCTGGGAAGCATCTCCAGCTAACAATTTCTCATGGTTTTCCCAAAAGAGAATTTTACTGATCGTAACTCCTAGCATCGAGATACTCAACTTCGTAGCAATAGTTACTTCTGACATCTGAGAATTAGATAAAGATAGATCGGCTTTCTTCGAAAATAGACTTGCATGGATTTTCATAGATTCAGATTCTACCAGATTAATGTTACTTCATCCTATCATTTTCGCCGAGTCATTATTTACACTATTAACAATTTTTTTTCTTGTGCTGATATGGAGATTCTGGAAGAGGAACTAGTAAGTAAAGTTGATATCTTCCGCAAAACTATACTCTTAGCAAATTTTTCTCACCAGCGAAAACTTGATATGGAGTAGAAACGAAGTGGGCCCCAGAACTGAACCCTGTGGAACACCTGATTTTATTGACAGAATACCAGACGATATTCCATCAACGAACACATTTTTGTAATCCAGACGCAGATGCAAATCAGGAATGTTTGCACCTGAATTGAGATGCATTCGTCTTGATTTCTCTAACACAAGCATATAATTGTCGCACCAAGTTCTCACCAATTCAGTTTGATTCTAGATGATATTCAATACAGCGTTATATCTTCGGTAGTATCTACCAAGAATGGAATTAACTTTCCAGGTGGACACAGTTTGGTTTGGAATTTCAGAAACAGAGGCAATCCATACACGCTTGAGCCACTATATCCACAAATCTCCACTTTCCTAATGAACCCAATCTCTATAATTGATGGTAGGAGTCAATAGTCGACAGCAGAATAATACGCCGACAGCAGTTCACTTGTGTCGCCATATTACTCTACTGTTCAAATGCAATGATTATCTAGGGGGCCAGGGTTGGCTCAGGTGTTTGTCCCCATACTCTTCATTTAAATTTTTTTTTGGTTCATTTCGCTAAAAATAGAGGAGCTTTATTCCTCATAATATCTCTTTGGGAAAAAAAGGGAAAATTTGCCACGATACATGACTGCAATAATAAAAAAACAAAAATGATTGTCTGTTTTGTCAGTTATGTATCGTATACTTTTTCTTAGCGATGTTCTAAAAACTAATGCACTTCCCTGCACCCTCCTTTTTAATATATTACAAAAAGGAGAAGCACTGCAGACGGCAGCTCTTCGTCGGAGAACACTATGGGTTCGATTGTAAAAAAAATGATGTTAAAAATAATTTGGAAATGGCATGCCAAGGGCGCCACGCAGTTAATAATAATTAAGATTCTGTATTTGACCAACAGCGAACATCAAATAATTTCAAACTAGAATGTTCCCAAAAAAGTTACATTGACATTGGCTATATAGAGAGATGGACAGAAATAAAAAACAAACATTGTGCTCTAACATCCTATATTGGTGTTCTTGATGAATAGCGGAATGTTTTCATTCATACATGTATAAGTCAGGATACATTTAGGTACACATAACCTCAAGTATAAATCTCAACAGATTGATAAAAACGAATAATAATTTAATCTAGAAGATGTTGATAAAAACGAATAATGATTTATAAAATCTAGATGTTCTCAAGCATATGTGTATATCTAAATCTTACTTACAGGTAGACAGTTCTCAGCCTTTCGAAGAAGGTGCTAATATTAGTATGTAAGAATAGTAAGTTGAATAAGTATACACACATACTTAATAGAAGGTGAACTTATCTGTTATATAGTCGTAGTTATCTCCTGGAGAAAGTTGAAGTGGATGGTGTGATCTTCTTAGAGCACAGCTTTTTTAAAACAGCGAGGACATCACAGGAACAGTAGAGAACTGGCACACAGATGTAAGGTGTTTCCATTTGATACGAAGGAGACTGTAATTACTTCTACTATTCAGCACCCAAGTTTTGAAAAACCATCAATGCCAGAGAATCAAAGAATTGATGCAAGAAGAAACACTTTAGGCAAGAAAAAACCCTAAAATAAAACAACACCATTATACCCTTGGTATAAGAAACACTTTGAATGGTTTAGAGCCATAGGCTGAGCATAGCAGTGTTCATTTATATGCATACCTTCATCAAGGCCGAAACCATCTGTCAGACTACTAACAAGGTGTCTTACAGGACCAAGAAACGTACTCCAGGATCTTTCAGAGAAAGTAATGGGCTTCATATACAAATCCAAATAAATGTGGAGATCCGAGTCGATTAATCAATAACCGCACCACCAGGAAAATGTAGCAACCATAAATCCTTACTCGAACTTGAAGAAAATGAATCTCAATCCATCGACCATATTCTTCTCAAATCCACTAAATCTTTCAGGTGTTTGATCACAGCAATGCATAAGCATTCCGTTCTAACGTATATCGGAGATATTAAATTAGATGCCAGGAACAACAGCAACCATGTGAAAACTCCTTACTCAAAAATATGGGAAGAATTCTTGTCAGAAGACTAACATGAAAGCGACTTCTCCATCGCCGTCAGGAAACTCACTGTATGGTTCCAATTCCAATCAACGTGAATATCCGAGCCGGATAAATACCGATCCACGATTTTAAAAGAAAATTGTAACACTAGTTCATCTCCTTTCGAACACCACCGGAGAAGTGACCGGAAGTCCTTGACAAAGACAGATTGTCATTTTCACGGAACATATATCTTGAAGGTTATAGAACACGAGCTCAAACTGACAAGCAGTAACCTCAAAGTTCCCATATAAATAAACCAGAAAAATACTTCAATGAAATTGAGACGTGGGCATTCAAATGCTTGATACCAAGTCGCCCATCCTTGGTATACTTGCAAACATAAAATAACCTTCTGCGTAGGAGAAAGTGAGGCTTAAAATGCTGCTAGCAAAACACCTCAATTTTGCTGTCTAGGCATACCTTGAATAACATTCTACGTAGGAGAATGTGGGGTTAAAATCCCTAGTAGTAAACCACCCCTAGTTTGCTACTTATCTCACACTCTGATTATTGTGGAGTGGACCCAATCCATCGAATCGGCAATGCCACCAGAATCCCAGCCAACACACCAAGACATCCATGTGGTGACTATGGTCCCAACTACTTTAAAAAGTTTACATTATTGACCACAAGAATATTCAAAGCGAATCAACCGGAACTCCAACAGCAGAACCGAGTCGCCAAAAAGAACCCACCACAACAATCGTCCAGCATCAGGGAGCTGCCGTCCCGCTCTAAAACAAAAATATTACCCAAAACAAAAATCACCAAAACAAAAATACCCAAATAATGTGGTTGGCAACACTTCATAAATGAAGGTATCAGAATAAGTTGTTAAAAGCCAAAAGTGGCCAGCCATGGGACTTTTACCCAACTTCTGGTAAATGCCAAGGTGAGAGAATTCTAAGGCCCCTCTCACAGAGCCATAAAACAAAAAGATCCAACAGATCTTGCAGTAAGGTTAGACGCAACCAAAAAAGGTGTGTCTACCTACACAAAAATATATCCAAACGATGGACATTTGAACTGAATCAGCTGATTTACCACAGACTAAAGTAAGCAAAAAAATAAATGCTACATCACCCCTCTCCTAAGAAAATAAAACAGACCTGCACAGGTTTGTTTTATCACTAAAGGGGCAGCAATATTTTCCATAAGTTTTGGGTTACAGTAACTATGCGTACTACACATCCTAAAGGAACACAAAATCGGTAAAGTCATAATCGGTAGGAAGTCTCAAATCGTGAAAGTCAAAAATCGTGAAAGTTAAAAATCGGAAAAAAGGTCGACCAAAACAGAAAATATTATGAAAGCACTTTCAAAGACTATATACAGACTTGCTCTGGATTCGGAATTCTTTAAAGAATCACTGGATCAGAACAATTTTAGGGACTTAAAACTTTCGAGAACATAGTGCACTTATGTATCTCTTATCTAGATATCAAAATCTAAACTAGAAAAATAGACAATGAATCATAATTAAGGGAAATATAGATTCATTGAAAAGGGGCAAAAATAGAAACATACCAGTTTCACTAAAATTGATTTGAAGAAAAACTCCTCAATCGCTAAACTATCATAGATCAGGAAAATGATTTCCTCAATCCGTCCTTCAAAGGGTAAGGAAAATTATTCCTCAACCGGCAAACCCAATAAACTAAAATTTATCCCACAGACACATCTGAATTGGATCCAAAATAGGGTTTCAAATCCTTGATGTGCCATTCTCCTGCAGGAGATCCATCACTATTTTCCAGTGAATAAACTAAACGTGAAATCTTTTTCTTCACAATACACAAAACGTATTTTGGAGCTAATTTCGCACTAAATTTTGTTACAGCTTCCGACAGTACCTTATTTCTTCTCCAAACTTTATCACCAACGTTAAATTGAAAATCTCTTTTTCTCAAATTATAAGATTTTTTATTCTTCAAATAAGCTTTGTGAAGTTTATCCTGAACTTTTTTATATATTTCTAAAAAACCTGACTTGCTATTAACAAAATAATCTCTGTCACCTGGACATAACTCATAATCAGAAGTACTAGATATTTTTCCATAATATTTACCAGAAAGTGGTATGTGTCTACCAAAATTTAAAAAGGCAGGCGAGTAATTATGCACTTCGTGAGAAGCAGTATTGATAGCTTGTTGAATCTTAGCCAACTCAGAATCCCAATTCTTATGCTCATCTATATAGCACCTAATTGCTTGACCAATAGTTTTATTGTTTCGTTCAACAAAATTACACTGAGCTGAATATCTAGGTGTGTACCATATTTTCTGAACTTCATAAGTATCAGCTAATTTTTTAAATGTTTTCCCAGCAAACTGTTGACCATTATCACATATGATAAATTGGGGAACACCATGAACTAAGAATACCTCGTTTTCCAAAAATTTTACAATATTTATTGCAGTTGCTGAACGCATGGGACAAAGAATAGTATATTTAGTAAAGAAGTCAGCGACAACTAACAAATAAGCAAAGCCTCTTGGTGAACGGGGAAACGGACCCATTATGTCCACAGCTATAATTTGAAATGGATATTTAACATTCTTTTCAGCTCCCATAAGACCCATTGGAGTTGTGTTAGAAAGCTTTTGTGACTGACAGATTTTACAATTACGTACAAATTTCAAGATGTCATGTCTCATCATAGGCCAATAATAATGTTGTTTGATTCTGCAAAAAGTCTTATAAAAACCAAAATGTGCACAAGTGGGAGGGTTATGACACTCACTCATAATGGAAAATCTCTGGGATTTGGGTGCTAACAGTTTCCAGTCTGAAACATTAGTTTCTAATGGTAATTTAGATGGAATAAACTTATAAACTAAATCACCTTCAACTTTCCATTGAGGATATGATTTAGGGTCTTTAACAATCTTATCCCTCTGTGAAATAAACCACTTGTCACCTTCACTTGGCTGAATATCAATTAGGCTCGTTTCTAAATTTTTAGCAGGTTCTTCACCTGGAATGCGAGAGAGAAAATCTGGAACAACGTTCTGAGCACCTTTACGATGGATGATCGTAAAATTATGCTGCCTAAGTTTGACAGCCCATCTGGCTAATCTACCACAAGGATCCTTCAAGTTATTAATCCACAAAAGACTATGATGATCTGTGTAAACTTTGAAGATAGTCCCTTCCACATAAGGACGGAATTTCTCTAGTAAAAATATCAAACTCAATAATTCCCGCTCGGTAACGGTATAATTGCGCTCTGCCCTAGAAAGGGAACGAGAAGCGTAAGCAATAACTCTATCATGTCCATCTATCTCTTGGGTTAGAATACCTCCAATACCTACAGAAGAAGCATCACACTCAATGGTGAACTGCTTACTGAAATCCGGTGAAGCAAGAACCGGGGCTGTTATCAAAGCATTTTTGATATTTATAAAGGCAGATTCAGCTTCAGAAGTCCACTGAATAGCCTGCTTCTTTTTCTTACCTTTTAATAGGGCATTGATTGGAGCCATTAATGTGGAAAAATTTTCTATAAAACGTCTATACCAGGAACACATCCCAATAAATCTCTTAATTTCGGTACTGGTAGTTGGACGGGGATAATTTATCATAACAGAGACTTTCTCTGGATCTGTTCTTAGTCCTTCTCGGTCAACAACAAAACCTAAGTATTTAAGAGAAGTTTGAAAGAATTTACATTTTTGCGAATTGATAGTTAAACCAGATTTCTTCAAGATATCTTGGATTTTTAATAAAAGAGAACAATGTTTTTCAAATGTGGATGAAATGACAATGATGTCATCCAGATAAGTGAAAACATGCGGCTCAAATTCAGGCCCAAAAAGAGCGTCAACCAATCTCTGTTGAGTTTGTGCTGAATTCACTAATCCGAATGGAACCACGTTAAAATGAAACAAACCACGACCTGGTATACTAAAAGCAGTTTTCTCTTTACTGTTCTCATCCAAAGGTATCTGCCAGAAACTTTTTCTCAAGTCAATGCTAGATATAAATTTTGCATCACGAAGGAGGTTAAGTATTCTATCAATTCGTGGTAAAGGATAACTGTCATGCTTGGTAAGCTCATTCAGTTTCCTGCCATCAAAACAAAGCCTATACTCATTTGATTTCTTTTTAACAAGTAAAACGGGACTATTCCAAGCACTATGCGAAGGTTCTACTACTCCAAGTCTAAGCATATCATCTAATTCCTTATTCATGATCTTTAACATATAAGGTGACATGTTGTATTGCCTAATTTTAAAAGGTTTTGCATCTGCAGTGTCAATGGTCATTTTAATTTTATCAGTTCTACCAAGCCTGTTCTCACTATTAACTTCCTGAAAGGTATCTATTACTTCTTGCATTCTATGTTGTTGTTCTGAGTTTAACTCATCCAAACAATAAAGGTCAAAATTAAAAGAAGTTGAATATTCGGGTTCTGTTTGAATACTACTATTTATGGAATCACTGTGAATATTCCACATATTGTCCTTGAAATCGATTCTAATTTCAAATGTAGAGCAGAAGTCACTACCAAAAATAAAGCAATGTGGTAAGGAGGGAACAACTACAGCGGAAATAACTTTAACAGTATTAGAAATATTGATAGGCAAATCAACTACTCCCTGTATATGACATTCGGTGCCATCAACCGTTATGATATTTTTGAGGTGAGATGGTGAAACAGAAAAGCCAAGTCCCTCCAAAATTTCTAGACCCTTCTTCCCTACTACGCTGACATTAGCCCCGCTGTCCAAAAGACCCACCAGTTGTTTCCCAAATATTTCAACTGAAATATAAGGTCTGTTATCCCTGGGTTTCTTGAGAAAAACAGGTGCCAAGTTTCGAGAAGTGGAGGCTCTATACTCTTTATAGAAAGACCTAACATGGTTTTTCCATCGTCTCCAATCTTCCTCTGAAAATCTATTACTTTTCATGACTATATTTTTGGAAGAGGTAGATAAGTCATGACAACCTGCCTTCCTTATTAGTTTCCCTGACAAGAACACTCTTTAATAGTAACATCTGGAGTGCCACATTTGAAACAGAACTTCTTTTTAATATTTGAAGTACAATTAGTAAATCTATGGTTAGGCAACCCACAACGCCAACAAGAATCAATAGTGGAAATACTAGACTTATTTTTGGACTCAACACTAGACTTATTTTGTTTATGAACAGAATTTCTACTTGAAAATTTTGATTTACCTTTATTATTATTATTGTTTTTCACTGAAACTTTATCTGAAACAAAAGCTAACTCTGGATCTAATGATGAAACTGATCTGGAAGAACTTGCTATAGACAGAACATCAGCATCTTCTAACCTTTTACAAAGAGTACTAAGTGTTGACACACAATCTATATCGCTTAGTGCTAACCTAGCTTGATATTCTCTCATCAAACCAGCCTTAATATACTTCACTTTAGTAGTTTCAATAGGAGATCTAGTCAATCTAGCAAAAAGAGATTCCATACAAGCAATAAACAGTACTACAGGTTCATGTCTACCCTGTTTTCTTAATTTTATTTGATTCCAAATTTCATCATCAAAATCAGATACTAAAAAGTCTTTTTTTAATTTTGATACCAGTTCATCCCAATCAGAAACTGAGGATTTTATGTGACGAAGCCAAAAAGTTGCTTTTCCAGTGAAGAGATCTGAGGCAGACAAAAATAAATCAGACTTAGTAACATGTCGTGCTTGTGCAACTTCTTCAACTTTCTCAATAAATGAAAGAAGATTTTTAGGTTCTCCATCGAACTGAATTCCTAATTTATAAACTGGTACTGATTTTGGAACATAATTAAAAGGTTGGGTGACATTTCCTGGATTGATATTGGCGGTAGCATTCAGATTGCCAAGTATACTTGAATTATGTAAAATGACTGGATCAGGTTCTTGAACTCTCTCATGCAGCTCTGCATCCAAATGCAAGACAGTTGCATAAGATTCCTTTTTGAATTTTAAAAAGGTCTGGTAGTTTGCATCAGTCTCATCAAGCTTTAAACGTTTGATGCGATTCACTATGTGGGCTAATCGAGAAACAGCTCTTTGATAAATTGAGTCAGATGTTGGACCTTCAAAGTCTTTGATTAAACTTTCTAAGCTAGCAAGAGTTTGTTCTATTTCAGTTTTCTCTGATATTAGATCAAAAGCAGGGTCAATTATCGTGCTAGGATCTAAGTTTTGTTGTCTTTCTTTAGCAATAAGTCTTCCAAGAATCTTTCTTTTATCATCACAAGACCTGTCTGATTCAACTCCCCTAATTCTGAGTTCATAAGTCAATTCATTTATTAATAGGTGTTTAACTTTAAAATTGGAATCCATTTTCAAACTTCAAAAAGTAGGAAGGTACTAAGTTTCAAGGTAGTCGGAATTGTGTAACAAATTTCCAAAATATATGAAAACCTTACCAAAAAGCTCCGAACCAAGACTAAAACCAAATTCTATACAATCTATTGGACCAATCCTCTAGATAAACTCCAAATTCTTGATGAAGGGTTTTCAAATGTTCTCTGATGGCTTCTTAAAAAATGTTTCTGCACTGTGCTCTGGAAGGACACCATCCAATTCCCTGTAAACAATAATTTATCAAACAAAGTAAAAATACATATTTCTGACCATCAAATTGAACAGCCAATGTACGAAAAAATGATGCTATTTCCAAATTAAAAACAGGAAAGTAAGAAAAATCGGGGCCCCACACACTGGGCGCTAAATATGTGCACCCTCCTTTTTAATATATTACAAAAAGGAGAAGCACTGCAGACGGCAGCTCTTCGTCGGAGAACACTATGGGTTCGATTGTAAAAAAAATGATGTTAAAAATAATTTGGAAATGGCATGCCAAGGGCGCCACGCAGTTAATAATAATTAAGATTCTGTATTTGACCAACAGCGAACATCAAATAATTTCAAACTAGAATGTTCCCAAAAAAGTTACATTGACATTGGCTATATAGAGAGATGGACAGAAATAAAAAACAAACATTGTGCTCTAACATCCTATATTGGTGTTCTTGATGAATAGCGGAATGTTTTCATTCATACATGTATAAGTCAGGATACATTTAGGTACACATAACCTCAAGTATAAATCTCAACAGATTGATAAAAACGAATAATAATTTAATCTAGAAGATGTTGATAAAAACGAATAATGATTTATAAAATCTAGATGTTCTCAAGCATATGTGTATATCTAAATCTTACTTACAGGTAGACAGTTCTCAGCCTTTCGAAGAAGGTGCTAATATTAGTATGTAAGAATAGTAAGTTGAATAAGTATACACACATACTTAATAGAAGGTGAACTTATCTGTTATATAGTCGTAGTTATCTCCTGGAGAAAGTTGAAGTGGATGGTGTGATCTTCTTAGAGCACAGCTTTTTTAAAACAGCGAGGACATCACAGGAACAGTAGAGAACTGGCACACAGATGTAAGGTGTTTCCATTTGATACGAAGGAGACTGTAATTACTTCTACTATTCAGCACCCAAGTTTTGAAAAACCATCAATGCCAGAGAATCAAAGAATTGATGCAAGAAGAAACACTTTAGGCAAGAAAAAACCCTAAAATAAAACAACACCATTATACCCTTGGTATAAGAAACACTTTGAATGGTTTAGAGCCATAGGCTGAGCATAGCAGTGTTCATTTATATGCATACCTTCATCAAGGCCGAAACCATCTGTCAGACTACTAACAAGGTGTCTTACAGGACCAAGAAACGTACTCCAGGATCTTTCAGAGAAAGTAATGGGCTTCATATACAAATCCAAATAAATGTGGAGATCCGAGTCGATTAATCAATAACCGCACCACCAGGAAAATGTAGCAACCATAAATCCTTACTCGAACTTGAAGAAAATGAATCTCAATCCATCGACCATATTCTTCTCAAATCCACTAAATCTTTCAGGTGTTTGATCACAGCAATGCATAAGCATTCCGTTCTAACGTATATCGGAGATATTAAATTAGATGCCAGGAACAACAGCAACCATGTGAAAACTCCTTACTCAAAAATATGGGAAGAATTCTTGTCAGAAGACTAACATGAAAGCGACTTCTCCATCGCCGTCAGGAAACTCACTGTATGGTTCCAATTCCAATCAACGTGAATATCCGAGCCGGATAAATACCGATCCACGATTTTAAAAGAAAATTGTAACACTAGTTCATCTCCTTTCGAACACCACCGGAGAAGTGACCGGAAGTCCTTGACAAAGACAGATTGTCATTTTCACGGAACATATATCTTGAAGGTTATAGAACACGAGCTCAAACTGACAAGCAGTAACCTCAAAGTTCCCATATAAATAAACCAGAAAAATACTTCAATGAAATTGAGACGTGGGCATTCAAATGCTTGATACCAAGTCGCCCATCCTTGGTATACTTGCAAACATAAAATAACCTTCTGCGTAGGAGAAAGTGAGGCTTAAAATGCTGCTAGCAAAACACCTCAATTTTGCTGTCTAGGCATACCTTGAATAACATTCTACGTAGGAGAATGTGGGGTTAAAATCCCTAGTAGTAAACCACCCCTAGTTTGCTACTTATCTCACACTCTGATTATTGTGGAGTGGACCCAATCCATCGAATCGGCAATGCCACCAGAATCCCAGCCAACACACCAAGACATCCATGTGGTGACTATGGTCCCAACTACTTTAAAAAGTTTACATTATTGACCACAAGAATATTCAAAGCGAATCAACCGGAACTCCAACAGCAGAACCGAGTCGCCAAAAAGAACCCACCACAACAATCGTCCAGCATCAGGGAGCTGCCGTCCCGCTCTAAAACAAAAATATTACCCAAAACAAAAATCACCAAAACAAAAATACCCAAATAATGTGGTTGGCAACACTTCATAAATGAAGGTATCAGAATAAGTTGTTAAAAGCCAAAAGTGGCCAGCCATGGGACTTTTACCCAACTTCTGGTAAATGCCAAGGTGAGAGAATTCTAAGGCCCCTCTCACAGAGCCATAAAACAAAAAGATCCAACAGATCTTGCAGTAAGGTTAGACGCAACCAAAAAAGGTGTGTCTACCTACACAAAAATATATCCAAACGATGGACATTTGAACTGAATCAGCTGATTTACCACAGACTAAAGTAAGCAAAAAAATAAATGCTACATCCCCATGCTCTTGAGAATATATTCTCAAGAAATTGGTGTTACAACCCTATAAATTCTAATGGAAAGTGGGGTCGAGTGATACATCATGTGGAGAGATCATAAAATTATTTTTCCAATGATATTTTATTTAATGAAATTTACATAAAAAATTAATGCAAAAACGTTGTCAAGAGCAATAACTCAATAATTTTTTGTATTGATGAAAAATTCAATTTTGCGTATAAGGAATCGAAACATTCAAAATTAGGGGGAGGATTCATTGTTATTCATTTGTATCGTTGCTTTGTGAAGAGAGGTGAATAATAGTAATAATAATTTTTAATGTGGTCATTGTGAATACATACATAAATGATACGAATAACAAAATATAAATGTATTGAACGCAAATGAACAAGGTTAGCCTAAGACGCTATCTTCCACCGTCTGATAATAATATTGATAATATTCTAGAGATTTTCCTAACTTAGGAATTATTTCATTAGATGAGGGATAGATGGACATATAAATATATTCAGATACCCTCATGTTTATGTAGCAATAGTGAAAAATTCAAAAGTGAATATGTAAAACTTTAGAAAGTTTTGAGTGAAACCTGAGACGAGGAATGAAATGTTGAAAGATAAAGGAAAGAAAGAAACCGTTTTGAACTGATCCATTGAAACCTCACTTCAACGATAGTTGAAAATGTTCTTCATTTTCTTACATGCAATATTATGGATTTTGTTGAATTTGTTGAAATTAATTTAAAAAAGATATGTTGGGTTCTGCGGTGGGTGTTCCACATTACAGACGACAAACTTTTTGACTAACTTGGCAATGTACAAATCATTTCATTAGGATGAATGTTTTCAAAGAAGCGAGCAGTGTGTCTAGCAGAACAATTTTTTCGAAAATAAAAACAATTTTAAATCGTTCTGTGAAGCAATGAACCATGTTTTATGGTGAAGGTGAAATGATTTCCAACATTGAGATCTTTCTTTCGTCGAATTTATGTAATTCAAGAATGGTTGTAGCTATTCTGATTCTCAGATCTAAAAACTCATTGTATTTTTCATCATCATCAAAATTATCGGGTTGATGTTCGCCGATTGGATGTTTGAGTATATTCCAATGAAATTTAATTGGAAATATAATTTTGTACAGTTTGTTCTAAAATTGTTCATTTCCGTAAATCAGCTGACGAACGTACACCCTCCGAAGTCGAAAATTGTGCGAGTATTGGATTAACGGGGCTTTACCTTTTAACGTGCGATTGCCCAGCACGGTAGCCTGGCGGGGTATTGAACCCCAGTCTTCCTCTACACTACTCATGATATATCTCTCGACCTCACTTTCCATTTGAAATATTAGGGTTGTGACAGCCCCTCGCTAGGGTTCTGAAGTCAGAGGTTGCAGAATATGTGTGAAATATTCCCTCTTTGATATCAAACTATACGTGTCCCGACTTTTCTGCTTCGAATTCAAAGTAAAGGAGAAAAGTTAGGAGCATACTTTTTGTTTGACCACTCTGTATTCGCCTCCTCAAATCACATTTACATTCAACCACTATTCAACATTCAATATATTGAAATAGCTTATGGAGCTGAAAAGAATTATCCAATTCAACTCATGAGAGTGATAGACGGGGAAATATACAGGGTGTGAAACATTTAAAGAGGTGATTCCTCATCGAAAAAAAATAGGATCTTTCATATAAGGAAACTTCAGTTTTGTTTACTACCCTTTTATCGTTTATGGCAGGTACTATTCACAAAATAACAATAAATCCAGTTCGCATTTATGACGATGTATCTCTGTAGTTGTTCGTAAAATAATGTTTCTGCTGCGAACTGGTTTATTTTGGGCAAAAAACCCAAGAGATAGTTTTTGTTCAGCATGAAACAGGCTATCGGAAATGAATTTTTGAATGGTAAACAAATAATAAGACAAAAAGATACATTGGAAATGAATTTTAGGGGTTGCGTTTTCCACCCCTTACAACCATGGGGTAAACCAAATGAATTACTGGCTGAGTGTCTTTTTGGTAGTACAAAACGTCAGGTTAATTTCAATATCGTACTTTTTTCAGTGCTTGTGAAAATAATTGTTATACAAATTTTATGAAGTTTCTTTATATGAAAGATCCTATCTGTTTTTCCTTTTCCTTGAATGTTTCAATCTCATTCAGTTATACCCTGTATGAAAAATGAGTCATTCCGTCGACCATCGCCCACGAGCGACGTGGACAAAGCCGCCCCTGTCCGCAGAGTAACATTCCGCACCGGTCCTTTGAATGGACAAGGTGGCATTTCGGAATCACGGCACAATACAGTGTGGCCAACCATGAAGTGGCATAATCACAACAGAACTAATTAACGCGGTCCGCCTGTTTTGCTGCACGAGTATATTCTGCGAGTTTGCATACGGCATGTCTGTTTGTCAAGATAATGTCAAGCCATCAATCACTTCGAATATTACGACATACGAATTAGGTTGGAGCAGAATTCATGCAATAGTTATTTTTTTACTAGGCAGCAAAGTAGTAGATTGACTACCGCAGGTGATAGGTCATAGTCGAGCGTAGCGAGGCTAGGAATGCTGCTAAGGTAGTTAATCTACTTGAATATCTGATCGAAATCGCAAATGTTGAAATGGTGGATTGCTATGGAAATGTATATTTTCCTAGTAATTATAGTTCAACAACATTAGGAACAGTGAAAGCGACTTAGAAGTACTCACTCTTTTAAACACATATCCATCAGCAAAGTATTATTTTTACTGTCTAGGCAGAAAAAGGAATACTTCGCTGATTGATACGTGTCTGCAAAATCAATATTTGCTGTCAATCGGAGAAAATACTTATTTGTTTTACTAGGCATAAAAGCACAAGATTCAATGCCGCGTCTGGGGTTTCATAGCCGAGCGTAGCGAGGCTATGAAACCAGCCAAGGCATTAAATCTGCTTTTCTGCCGTGTGAAAAATATAATTTTTTCTTCAAATTTGTTCCAATTTCACGCAAAATCGACTTTTTCATATTTAAATTGCGTTCCATTATCAATTTCCAAATAAGTAAATTATTTTATCAAAGGTAACTGGACCCTGCGTTACTATGTTTACCGCTGATGACGTTTGTTAAATATGTTTGTTTACTGTTTACTTTGTCATTGTCCTTTTCGAAAAGTTGTTATGTTAGAAATGGATATACTGCAAAGTGAGGATGAATTGATGCAATTAACACCACCTGAGATAAGAGACCAGGCGCGAGATGTGGAATTTAACCTTTTACCGGAAAAATCAAGAACTGTATATGAACTCACATACAGCAGATTCATGGAATATAGACAGAAGAAAAATATAGGATCTTTCTCTGAAGATGTGCTGATTGTCTATTTCGTGTTGTAGTTTTAATGCAATAAAACCAGTTTATTATCATCAGCATCATTTTGAGTTTTCCTAATGTCATTGTCAATTTCAATAGCCAGTTTGATTTAAATTATTACTTGGAAGGTTGCCTAGCAACAATTTCTTCCTGCCTAAGCAGTAAAAGTGGACTTTCTCTGCCTAGGGATTAAAAGTACAACTTCTAAGCCTGCCAAGTGTCATTAAAAGGCCGCTTTTAATGTCATTTGAGGAAAAGGGTTATTTGTTTTTCTAGGCAGCAAAGTAGTAGATTGACTGCCGTGGCTGATAGTCTGTAGTCAGTTTAATCGGAGAAAAAATAGTTGACTTACGTTGTATAAATGATCATATTGGAACCTCTGATGTGGAAGTTGGAACTTTTTGGAGAGATCAATTACCCCACACAACTGATATAATTTGCACACGACCCGCGTTTTGTTAACGAAGTAAACATATCCAGGCTAAGAAATCTGATACCAAATCTGAAGATTGAATAGGATCAGTTATTCATATATTTTAGGTATAATCCAAGATTGTGCATGGAATATCTGCAATAATTTTTCATGGTGCGTAAGGGACTTCGTCTGTTAACTACTAATTATTCTGTTTCTCAAAAACGAATCAAAAAGCGGGCTGAAACGGATAGGCACTTTGTCACCATTTTCACTCATCTCACAATTTGGAATTTCTGGACTCTCAAATGCATCTAGTAGCCTTTTATCATGCAGATCCTGAATCAGTCTCAGATTGTTTTCACCAATTGTTTAATTATTGTCCAGAGCATGCTGAGCAACACTGGACGTTTCTACCCTCACGTATTACATGTGTGCATAATGTTCTTTGAAGCGGGTTTTCATAGCTCGTTGGCTCTGACCAATGTAATTGTTGTTGCAATAACTCCCGATATTTCAACATTTTGGATAACCAGAAAGCTATTGTGATTCATAAGAAATTTTATACGCAACTTTATTAATATTTACGTTACGTTTACTGTTCAAGTCCTCTAGTGTACTGAGAATCAAATGCTCGGGTGCAAATAATATCAGTTTGACGTTGGGGTAATTGATCTTCACAAAAATGTTCCACTTACGTTGTGGATGAGCTTTTGATTCAGGTATTCCGAATTTTCATGGTGCCTCCATGAGTATATCGAGGATTTGACTCACCTGAAAAAGAAATACAAAATCAGAACAATCAAGTAAAAAATCACTCATGCATGGGAGGGAGACTTGAATTGAAAATTATGACTATTTGGACATGAGTATGAAAGAAAATACTCTTCACTTTCCGAATGAAAGGAGTTCATTTTGTGGTGCTATCAACTCATTCTTATATAGCAACTTCACTGATGATGAGTAATAAGTAATAAGTAGTGAGTAATCATATCATTTTCTTCGAATCAATTTACGTTTCTATTTATTCATATATTCATTCACCAAACTTCTGTGATATTTTAATGATAGTGAATCAATTATTTCTCTATCTTGTCATGTTCTCATGTGCTATTATTTGCCTTTCCAATGTCACACACGCATATATATATATATATATATATATATATATATATATATATATATATATATATATATATATATATTTATATAAAAAACCGTCTAAATTTGGAAAATCCTCATACAATGAAAATTAACCTTGGGGTTGCAGTCATAGATTGAGTTAGGCCTGATATAGTGAAACTCTTTATTAAATTGTCGAGCTTTCGAAAATCTTTATTTTCTTTATCAAGACATCTGAAAAACAATGTTTATTGTTACATAAAGCACTTAAAACATGTAAAAATTGAAACTTACTAATGTGAGATTAGATATAAAACAGCAGACGAAAAATCCTTGTCCATCACAAACAGAAAAAACATTTCTTATCAGAAACATTCATGAAAAAACTGGGAAACATGTCTCCGAAAATATCACATGTTTCCCAGTTTTTTCATGAATGTTTCTGATAAGAAATGTTTTTTCTGTTTGTGATGGACAAGGATTTTTCGTCTGCTGTTTTATATCTAATCTCACATTAGTAAGTTTCAATTTTTACATGTTTTAAGTGCTTTATGTAACAATAAACATTGTTTTTCAGATGTCTTGATAAAGAAAATAAAGATTTTCGAAAGCTCGACAATTTAATAAAGAGTTTCACTATATCAGGCCTAACTCAATCTATGACTGCAACCCCAAGGTTAATTTTCATTGTATGAGGATTTTCCAAATTTAGACGGTTTTTTCAACTAGTCCAGTCAAGAGACTACCCTTCTCTATATATATATATATATATATATATATATATATATATGTTGTTGTTGAATTGGAGTTGAACCGCGTCTGGAGTTTTGTTCTCGACGTTCAGGCTTCGATTTTGGAGCATTTTCAAGAAGAGGTGAATGTGACTTCACGCTGAGGTCTCAATTTGCCTACTCCTTAGATCGAACTGGGGTCTAGAGGGATGTTGGGTGGTATTTATAGCAGCGGGTGCTGCTAATGCACCGTCGGATGTCTTGGTGGGGACTGTGCATCTGGAAATTAGGGGTTTCCATGCAGTTGGAAGTCTCTGACCGTCGTCACGTTTATTCAAGCAGGAAGGTCGCCTCTCGATTTCGATGGCCTCGCGAGTTATACGAGCTTGTAGTGTTTTGGCTGTGACGGTGGTCTTATTGTTCTCAAAGTCTATATTGTGTCCTGTCTGTTGATGATATTTGGGCAGAGCTCTGTCCAAACATAATCTCAGGAACCTCTAGTTAATATCTGGCCATGAGTGGTGAAACTATGTAACCATGAGTTGGGATGAGGAGGCAGAAGTGCAGCTGTTTTTTGGAAATTGTTATACAATTGTTATTTCCTGAGGACACTCACAAATATACGAATTCTTATGGATTTTTTTGTTCCATATTTTGAGCGATCAAGAGTGAATGTATTTATTTTGCTCAACATCACCATAGATGTTATCTTCATCGAACATTTTCAGGTTTCAATTGTATTTGAATGAGCGGAGAGGTAAGAAAGTGGCAAAATAAAACTTGATTTGAAACGTAAGTACCTAGCTAGTTCATATTCAATTTCTTGACCTAATTTATATAAATTATGAACCGTACAACTTATGAGTCACTATCTACCATTTAGGTGCTCTTGTATCTTTCTCCCTTACGTCTTGTGATGGGGGTAGAGGCAAGTATGGGCCATTTCAGACTGGAAAATTCACCAGGAATCAAAATATCGGTGAAAAAAAAATATTGTGGGACATGTGGAGGGACATGTACTTAACATGAATACAGACCACATGTAACCAAAATTTATATTCAACACGAACTTATCAGTAATGATAAGAGATCGTGAATAGTGGCGAAAAGACATCTCTCTGAGAACAATACTGGAGATTACTGGGGATATCTACCCAGTAGCGCTCACGGGAGAACTTTCATAAAAGGATCGTCGAGGAAAGAGGCTGAAGATCTGCTTCAGTGTAACAAAAATCGGATCAGGTTATAACAGGGCTGTTTACTGGACACTGTCCACTCAAAGGACAGCTGAATAAGAAAGGGCTGTACAACGGCAACCTTAGCTGCAGACAATGTAACAAAGGGATAAAGACGGCTCGACACATACTCTGCGATTGTGAGGCTCTGGAACATGAAAGGCAACAAATATATGGAAATCCAATTATGGATCCAGAAGAATATGACAAACACACAGCAATCAACCTGCACAAACTTGTGCAGGGGGACAAGGTTGTTGGAATGGGTATCAAAAAGTATAGGGAAGCAAAGCGCAATAAGCCCTAGAGGCTGAAGTGCTTTCCGGAGATCTGGGAGTGGAGGTCAGACGGCTTCCACAAGAAAAAAAATCTATCATTCAGGAACTAGACTGTTGTAATTCTAAATTAGAAAGAAGAATATTGCATGTCCGCTTCACGCTTTCGTGATCTCTATCCATGAAACAACTTCTTCAAATTGAGTCCACCTCGTGAGATTTTCCAGGTTCAATCGACCACTGACCTCCTGTTTCGATCCAATACGCCGACCGTTTGTATCTGAACAGGAAAACGAAAAGGAAAATCGACGGACATTTGAATAAACAACCGGTGCTGACTGGAGTCTCACGTGTTGGCGGTTTTCAGCTTGTGTTGCATACTTGATCCGGATGCTGTAGTTCCGTTTCCGCTAATAACCCGCTTGATCTTTCCATCTGACTTTATCGGCTCCTATTCGCAGCGGCAATTAGAGCCGGCTTTCGTGCAAAATACACTTAGGGTCAGGGACGTAGGAAGCAATAGGGAGGAGGGGTGTACTTGAGATTTATCGTCAGTTTCAGGGAGCGGTATACGAAATGCAGATGGCTTTTGTTGTTCTGAGATCACAGAATGACCACTGGACCTGATGATAGTTCTAGCATTAACGAGGATTGATGTCGATGATTATTCCCTTTAAGGCGATAAAATAATGAAGAAGTAGAAGTTTGGGCATACAAAACGTAAATAGTTATTTGTTCAACAAGTACAAAAAAAATTGGGACAAGTTACAGAGGCAATCTTACGACTCCCGAAATCGCGTATCGAACATGAAATTTCTCCCCAACCGCTGATTATGGGTTTTGTTGAAAAATAATTCGACACTGAAAACAGGTAGATAGCATGTCTATGCCAGCAGTATTCGCTAATTCTGTGATATTAGGAGGTGTACAATCAATTTCGATCAGAGGAGAATCATTATAAACATTTATTTTCAGTCGAGTGGTAAATATTCTGAATATTACGCTACACTACTTCAATTTGTGATCAATATTCATTATATAAATGAATTCGAATATTCATAATGTCGAATTCTTTGTGACAAGTTCAAATGATTCGTAAGAATTTCAAGATAGTGTTGATGAACTGTTCGTTGACATTTCAAATTAGAATTTATATAACTTTCAGGAAAGGATAATTAGAGATACAAATAATTGCCAGTGACTAGATGGTTGAATGGTCATTTAATTTTTTTGTAATATGTCAATCTTTCTGCAGCCCGGTACGATAAAATAGGTAGCCAAGAAACTTCCTGAAATGGCCCAATTTTTCCACAATGCAAGTGAATACATAAGAAGGTTATGTTCAGGCAATTGGAGAAAAAGTTGCGACGTGCCTTTCTTTCAAATGTATCTAAAGCTATTTTCTTTCACTAAGAGTAGGTGCATAGTAAGCACTCGCAAAAAAAAAAATGAGAACCACAGGGTTATGCACGGCTATCAGTCGTGAGTTTGGGGTGGGTAGTTGGTCAAATTCAATTTAGGGCGCCACCAGCTCTAATGCAGCTCGAACTGGCAAACTCCCAGGTCTTTTGGGACCTACTCAGTAACAAAAAAAAAGAAAATAACTACTACGGTAAAAATCGCGATATTATTCGTCTTTTAACTGAAATGATAATCAGGCAATTCAATTGAAACAGGCTTAATGAGAAATAGAGCAATTTGACACTTTATTTATTTGAAACAAGATTTCCAGATGGGGATACGGGTATATTATCAATGCTAGAAACAATAATACTAATAGTTCAATCGCACAGCCTATCTATCGGCAAAGGAATTTGAATAATTGCAGAATGCTGCTCAATATGTTGAGTACAAGAGTTTGGTACCGAACATGCGCATGTGGGGTTCACAGAACAAATAAATACATATTTTTATAAATATATCATATTCAAATAATATCACCTATATAAGCCAGGTAAATAGTGTGCGACAATTATTTCCAATTTGAATTTGAACTGCGAAGTTTCTCCGCTCTCCTCTTAACGACTCTGGTTCATGAATCAAGTAAAAAAAAGGCTCTATATTCTACTCACTTGGCAAAAGACGGATATATAAGTTTAAGAAAAAAAAAATAGATATGTTATATCTCTTTCAAACGAGCTAATCAATAAGAGACATAAAACAAAATCCCAAATGAAATCCTAATCTAAGGCTTATCTGTTCAGTTGGCATCTGTTCTGGAATCAAATATAACTGTATGGCCTCTCTGGTTATCCACGGCAAAAAGCACCAGCACGAGCAGGTCCTCCAAAAAGAAAAATCACACCAGACCCTTATGTGAAATTTGGTACAGCTCACACACAAAAGTTGTCACGGTGAGAACGTAGTATTTTAGCAATACTAAATCATAAAACCCTGGAAGTCGAAAAGTGTATTAGAAAAAAAAAGAAAAGAGAATGAGAATTGAAGTGGGACTTCTTCTACTTTGTAAAAGAATTACATACCTCAGGAAGAGGGTCCTTTCCAAAATAAAAAATGGCTGAGTTTCGTTCAAAACACAAAATGAAATCTTGGTTCTTTTTAACGGTCCGAAACAAATCCTTCAATGAAGATACTGATCTCCTTATCACTTCAATTAGATCAAAACACTACGTGAATAGAGCTCAAAATGCATTTAGTTGAACACAATCAATCCCAAGAATGGCTGAAATAATATTTCAGATAAAAGTGTCAACTACTCGGACTGCCGAAGAAAAGATTCACAACCAAATATTTCTCCTAATCAATCACCTTCGATACCAACGAATGAAAAATGCGTGCCATCGATTTCTGCTATACGATACCAGGTTTTTTTGTGTAGTTTGCCGGAGCGCAGAGATAGCGAACTGACAATACAACGGCTGAGTTTGTATAATACCAGGTAGGCCAAAAGTTAATATGAAAGAGGATTTCGTTCGGAAATCTGACGGACGGGTTATTGTTGTAACAATGAAATAGATTGTTACAAATTCCACCCTCACCTCCTTGAAATTTCCTTAAGAAATTTCACTTATATTCCTACAATTTCAATTCTATCAATCATTTAGGTGCAACAGAGAAGAGGAAAAAAAAGAAAAAAAACAGAACACAACTCAATAGACTGAATAATTGACATTTTGATTAGCCATAACAAATTCCGTTATTCCAAGACTTCCTTCAAATCTTTGGCGTGCCAACTTCCTCTGAAGCGGCCATCACTATCCTTCAACTCGTACATCCAAGGAGATATTTTCTTCGAGATAATAAAGGGACCAATGTATTTTGGTGCCAACTTTGAGGAAAAATAGTTTGCGGCATTAGATAAGACAGTATTCTTACGGTACACCCTATCGCCTATTTCATATGTAACGTCCCTATGACGGAGGTCATAATATCGTTTATTTCTCGCAGCAGCCTTATTAAGTCTCGTTTTAATGTCCTCATACAAACTTCGAAAAGATTCAGTTCTATCCCGATGCAAGGCAGATTTATCAATTTTATAATTTTTATGTTCCCTACCCTTTGCCGGATTAATATTTATCGGAAACTCTCTACCAAAAACTATGAAGTAAGGAGTGTATCCCGTACTCTCGTGAACTTGTGAACGAATAGCGCATGCAATTTTGGACAAATTTCTGTCCCACTCCCGATGGTTATCGGTTATGTAACATCGTAGCATAGTTTCTAACGTCTTATTTACCCTCTCTGTCGGATTAGCCTGTGGGTGATAATTTGCGGTAAAAATTTGATTCACGCCATAGGAACAAAGCAGTTTAGTGAACTCTCTACTTCGAAGCTGACTTCCATTATCGCAAATCAAAGATTGAGGTTGACCGAAAATCAAAAACAAATGTTCCTCTACGGCAGTACAAAGTAGCTTAGACGTAGCGTTACGTAAGGGGATCACCAGAGAAAATTTGCTGAAACTGTCAGTAATAACTAATATAAACCTGAAGCCGCGTGTTGATCTAGGGAGGGGTCCGATTAAATCGCATGAAACCAACTGAAAAGGCTTATCCACCACTCTGTGGGGAGCTAATAAACCTGCAGGTTTCCGCTGTTCGGGCTTGTTTTCACGACAAACCTTACATTTTCTTACATATGAAGAAATATCCGCCTTCATTTTGGGCCAATAGAAATGTTGGGATACCCTTTTGAAAGTTTTAAAAATTCCGGGGTGTCCGGAACAGGGATCATCATGGCACTTCAATAAGATTTCAGGGCGCTTTTCCTTAGGAAGAACAAGTTTCCAATCATCAGGGTATTCAAGACCAGGGATTTTCTTGAACTCAACGTACTTATAGAGTTTAGAACCAGACACACGCCAAGCAGGAAAATGTAAAGGGTTATTTTCCACATTCTCAATCATTTTGGAGTACCATCGATCCTTATGACTATCGATATCGACATTGCCATCAACGTTGACCGTATCGGCAACTGGGACGGATCGAGAAAGCATGTCGGGTACAACGTTGTCTTTGCCTTTACGATGGATCAGGTCGAACGAATATTGCTGAAGTTTGAGGCTCCATCTCCCGAGGCGACCAGTTGGATCTTTTAGATTGTTGAGCCAGCACAGTGACCAATGATCTGTTATCACTGTAAAGTGCGTTCCTTCCACGTAGGGACGAAGCTTCTCAATGCTCCAAAGCACAGCGAGGCATTCGCGCTCGGTGGTAGAGTACTTCCTCTCCTGTTTGGTAAGTGATCGGGACAGATAACACACAACACGTTCACCATCCTCAGGATGATTCTGGGTTAAAATCGCCCCTATGCCATATGCACTGGCGTCTGTTTGGATAACAAATGGCAATTGAAAGTTAGGACAAGAAAGCACAGGTGCAGAGATGAGATGCTCTTTTATTTGGCGAAATGCTTCTTCTTGGCGTTGGGTCCAAGTGAACTTAGAATTTTTCTTCAGGAGTTCGGTTAAAGGTTGGGTCAAACAAGAAAAATTTGGTATAAACCTCCTATACCAACTTGCAGTACCTATGAGACTGCGGACCTCCGATATTTTACTAGGAGTAGGGATTTGAAGGATTGCCTCCACCTTCTTGGGATCGACATGGAGACCGCTTTCATCGACTACATAGCCCAAAAAGCTTAACTCTTTGCGACAAAATTTACACTTTTCTCTACTGAGGGTCAATCCAGCAGCAATTAAACGGTCGAAGACTTGCGAAAGGATTTCTATATGTTTCTCAAATGTCTGAGTTGTGATGATTATGTCATCCAGATATTTGAAACAAAATGGTTCTAAGTCTACTCCTAAGACTCTGTCGATAAGCCTCTGAAAAGTCGCCGGAGCCGTACTAAGCCCAAACGGAAGCCTTTTGAATTGGTATAATCCCCTGCCAGGTACAGAAAAAGCTGTAATAGGTCGAGACTCTCTCTCTACTGGTATCTGCCAGTACGCAGATTTGATGTCGAGACTGGATAAATATTTTGCATCTCGCAACTTATCCAATATACTGGACATATAAGGGAGCGGATAAGCATCATGTTTTGTAACACGGTTCACCTTACGGTAATCTACACAGAAACGCCAAGAATTGTCCTTTTTCCTTACCATAACAATGGGACTACTCCATGGGCTCGAGGAAGGCTCTATAACATCCTTCTCCAGCATATCTCGCAATTCCACGTCAATGTGTTTCATCAAGGCTGGTGAAACGGGGTAGAACCGTTGCTTGATGGGTTCAACATCATTCAAGGTAAGTATTCGATGCTCCACCAGGTTTGTGCAACCCAAACCATCACCCATTCGGTTGAAGCAGCTATTTAGCAGTTCATCCAAAATGTTAATCTCACTCTCCGACAATAAATCAAGAGAATGCAGTGCCTCGATTGCACCAACTTCTGCTAGATCGCCTCCAGCAAACTTCCACTCTTTGGACCGTAGATCTGGCACTATACCCATGCGTAACCAAAAATCAACCCCTAATATGAGAGTATGACTAAGATCTGGCACAACCAAAATGTCAATAATTCTTTCAGTGTCTTTCAACTTAACAGGAACACGTAAGATACCTAAACAATTACATTTATCACCATTTGCTACGGTGACACAAGATAAATCAGTCTTGTCCAAATTAACCAAGCCTATGCTTTTAAGTATTTCCCACCCTTTATTTCCGAGAATCGTGCGACTAGCACCGGAATCTAATAAGCCCAATAATTCTTTACCAAAAATTGAAACTGTTACATAAGGTCTTTCGTCCCCATGCACATGAGAAAACACAAAATCTAGAATGCATGTGATTGACTTGTGATCACCTGATTTGGAACCATGGGACGAAAGTAAGTTATTTACTGACGTCCCATCGGCCCGTTTCCCTGGTTGCTGCATTTAGGACAAGAGTTCTTTGTGACACCAGGAAAACCACAAGAAAAGCAGTATTTCTTTTTAACCTCTCTACATCTTGTAGATAAATGGGTTTCACTACCGCAATTCCAGCATTTTCGATTAGAACTTCTTCCTCGAGAACTACTCGAGAAGTGACTATTAGCATTTACTTCACTCACAACTCGAATTTCATTCGAATTCACAGGAGAGTAAACACATGCCAAGTCAGGTTCCATGAGTTCACCTCTATTTCGGGGAGGCGGCACGAAAGAGTCGATAGCTACCTTCGAGGCTTCTATTTGCCTACATAGTTGTAACAAATGATCAACTGATTGAACGGTAACTAAACTCAGTTGGCATTGATAAAATGGCGAAATATTTTGTGTTAATATTTTCAATTTACTCGCCTCTCCCAACGGGCAAGTGAGACGATTGAACATGTTATTCATTATCGCAACATACATCCCAATAGACTCATTTGGGCCTTGCGTGCGTTGACGGATTTCTTGAAATAATTTCTCATTGTAATTAACCGGTTGAAATTGTAGTCTCAATTCATCAACTAAATCTGACCAACTTGTCAATCTTGCTCTCACCGACCTAAACCAGAGCAAAGCTTGACCTGTGAAAAGATCGCTGGCAGATGCAAACAACTCCTGCCTCGATACATTTCTTGATAGACAAAGCTCCTCAACATTTTCAAGGAATGCACTGAGGGACACCCTACTATCACCTTTGAATTTATCCAAGTTCCATTTCGACACAGGAATGCTTTTAGTAAGAGAAGTCGAGGAATTGGGGAAGGAAACGTGATTAGTCGGGGGGGTCAGAATATTTGGTGGGGGATTTTCATCATCTGAATTTTCGCTAATAGAGGTAGATCGGCTAGATGAGGCTTGTACCATACTCAATTCAAGCGGAAGATTTGAAATTCGGGAATCACGCCTAAATTTATTTGCTTTCGATTTCAACTCAGACTGCAATTCGAGGAGTTCTAAGAGAGTCTTGGATTTTTTTGTGTGTTGTTCATCCTCACTTGATAACGAACGTTCGACTCGTTGAAATACATGAAGTAGTTTTGATTTGATTTTCAAATAATTCGGACTAGTATTATGATCAGAAAAATCAGAAACCATTTTTTTTATTTCCGCGATTTTTAACACGGCGTAATCCAAATCTTCTTCAAAACTGAATGGATATTTTGGTAATGTCAGGCTAGCATTCATATTTTCTAGCTTTATGAAGTTACGTAATGATTTTCTCATTTTATCGACAGTACTCACATCCGTAATACCTCGGAAAGTTAATTCATACGTGAGTTCCTCTTTATCTAATCTATTCACCTCAATTTTACCTTCCATTGCGAAATGAAAAAAAAAGAACAAAAAAAAATATACCAAAGCTGTGACAAAATTGATTGATGTCAATTACAAATATCAATTAATCAAACCAATATTCAGTTTATTTCTACAATACTATTCGGACGAACCCAAAATGATAGTGAAAAGCAAAAATAGCGACAGAAGAAAATAATTTTTTTTTTTTTAAATTTTTTTTTTTTTTTTTTTTTTTACGCCCTTTTTTTTTTTACCCCCTGTAAAAAATGAGAAGTGTCCTTGCAACTCCGAATTACAATGAAAAAGTAAAAATCCTAAATCTCGGTTGGCTTCTGCTGAAATTACAAAGGAAATCAGGAAATTTCGAATCGTAATCCAAATGCAAAAACACCGCAATCATATAATCGACGCCAAGCGTCCCTCACCGTCCACTGCAGAAAAGTGAAGATCCAACCAAGTTATATCAAGCACGCAACAATACCGAAAAAAAAAAATCGTCAATGTCGCACACAAAAAAAATTATCTGTAGAAACTAAAACGATACCTGATTTTGCTGGGCTTCGTTATGCTCATTAACAAACGTCTCAAAAATGAATTCAGTTACCAGAGAGACATACAAAAGTAAGTATAATTATTCGAAAAAAAAATTATGGAAAAAAAAAATATTATGGAAAAAATATATATTTTTGACGCATGCGTTGTAATGCGTTGAAGACGTTGGGCGCCAAGTTTGCGACGTGCCTTTCTTTCAAATGTATCTAAAGCTATTTTCTTTCACTAAGAGTAGGTGCATAGTAAGCACTCGCAAAAAAAAAAATGAGAACCACAGGGTTATGCACGGCTATCAGTCGTGAGTTTGGGGTGGGTAGTTGGTCAAATTCAATTTAGGGCGCCACCAGCTCTAATGCAGCTCGAACTGGCAAACTCCCAGGTCTTTTGGGACCTACTCAGTAACAAAAAAAAAAGAAAATAACTACTACGGTAAAAATCGCGATATTATTCGTCTTTTAACTGAAATGATAATCAGGCAATTCAATTGAAACAGGCTTAATGAGAAATAGAGCAATTTGACACTTTATTTATTTGAAACAAGATTTCCAGATGGGGATACGGGTATATTATCAATGCTAGAAACAATAATACTAATAGTTCAATCGCACAGCCTATCTATCGGCAAAGGAATTTGAATAATTGCAGAATGCTGCTCAATATGTTGAGTACAAGAGTTTGGTACCGAACATGCGCATGTGGGGTTCACAGAACAAATAAATACATATTTTTATAAATATATCATATTCAAATAATATCACCTATATAAGCCAGGTAAATAGTGTGCGACAATTATTTCCAATTTGAATTTGAACTGCGAAGTTTCTCCGCTCTCCTCTTAACGACTCTGGTTCATGAATCAAGTAAAAAAAAAGGCTCTATATTCTACTCACTTGGCAAAAGACGGATATATAAGTTTAAGAAAAAAAAAATAGATATGTTATATCTCTTTCAAACGAGCTAATCAATAAGAGACATAAAACAAAATCCCAAATGAAATCCTAATCTAAGGCTTATCTGTTCAGTTGGCATCTGTTCTGGAATCAAATATAACTGTATGGCCTCTCTGGTTATCCACGGCAAAAAGCACCAGCACGAGCAGGTCCTCCAAAAAGAAAAATCACACCAGACCCTTATGTGAAATTTGGTACAGCTCACACACAAAAGTTGTCACGGTGAGAACGTAGTATTTTAGCAATACTAAATCATAAAACCCTGGAAGTCGAAAAGTGTATTAGAAAAAAAAAGAAAAGAGAATGAGAATTGAAGTGGGACTTCTTCTACTTTGTAAAAGAATTACATACCTCAGGAAGAGGGTCCTTTCCAAAATAAAAAATGGCTGAGTTTCGTTCAAAACACAAAATGAAATCTTGGTTCTTTTTAACGGTCCGAAACAAATCCTTCAATGAAGATACTGATCTCCTTATCACTTCAATTAGATCAAAACACTACGTGAATAGAGCTCAAAATGCATTTAGTTGAACACAATCAATCCCAAGAATGGCTGAAATAATATTTCAGATAAAAGTGTCAACTACTCGGACTGCCGAAGAAAAGATTCACAACCAAATATTTCTCCTAATCAATCACCTTCGATACCAACGAATGAAAAATGCGTGCCATCGATTTCTGCTATACGATACCAGGTTTTTTTGTGTAGTTTGCCGGAGCGCAGAGATAGCGAACTGACAATACAACGGCTGAGTTTGTATAATACCAGGTAGGCCAAAAGTTAATATGAAAGAGGATTTCGTTCGGAAATCTGACGGACGGGTTATTGTTGTAACAATGAAATAGATTGTTACAAAGTATATATTTTTGCAAATTCATATAATGCGTTTCATTCACCATGAAACGTGACTGAAAATTGTACACTGGTCAATATGTTTTCCAATGTATAAATAGCTTCAAGAAGAGATTGTTAATTGAAAAAATACTTTCACTTTCGATTTTTTTTGCATCTTAAGTAGACTGAGAATTTATCAATCATCCTGGTTCATACCGTCTCTTGGGACCATTGAACAAAATTCAGTTTGAACATTTCAATAAAATACCATTGGAACAAAAACAAATTGGATTTCGTTAACGTACAAACAACCAAGCGCCATTTTGTAAAATCTTGTTTTGTTGGGCTGTTTTTGAAATTTCAATTCGCACCATCATACAAACGTTCAATCTCTCTCAGAACATACTCCGCCATTTATTGACGCAAGGTCCATCTTCGTTGTTTGAATTTAACAAATTTTCATTTTGAAAGACAGAACCCCACACCCTATATGTGATTCTGTAGGTAGCTGCTACGTATTTTCAATTTCTGCTTTTAACATCAGTGCAAAATATTATCCAGGGGACAAATATATTAAATTAGGTATCAGGTACAAAAACAATAAATTTGAAGATGTGGTTCTTGGTTTCTTCATGACTTGGCTTCTTTTTGGAAACCCAGTTTTTACCGAGTTACAACGTTTCTGATTGTTAGGTATTGTTCTCAAAATTGAACCAAGTGCCTTGGTATCCTTCCAAATAATGATAATAGAAAATAATGAGGTAGAACCGAAATGAAATCCTATGAAACTTTATAAATCAATTCTGAACTATAAATGAGTTCATTATACTTCTATTTACTCAACAAAATGAAAAGAGGAAATTCATTTCATAGCCATGTGCCATTCGATCAAAACGGAAGAACTCAAATATCTCAACTCCATAATTTGTCAATTGGTTTTTTGTTCGTTATCATTATCCAATTATCACTAGTACTAGTAAACGATGAGTTTTGGAACCTTTGGTGTAAAAGTTCCCCTAGGGTCCCTAGGGTCTGGATTAGATATGTTGACGACATATTCGCCGTGGTGGATACAAGGATTGCCAAAATTGAAAATGTCCTTTCGGCACTAAACAACAGATGTAATAGTATAAAATTCACGTGCGAAGTAGAAAAAGAACGAAAATTGCCATTTTTAGATGTATTGGTTATAAGGAAAGAACAGAATGAAATAGAATTTGACATTTACAGGAAAGACACGAACACCTTCAGATACATTCCAAATGACTCAAATCATTGTCCACAGCATAAAATGGCGGCACTGCAATTTCTTGTCCATAGGTTAATAACTTTTCCTTTGAAAAAAGATAAGTACGACAATGAAAGGAGAGTGATTAGGCACGTAGTTGAAGTGAACGGTTTTAACCCAGAGATAGCCAGAGCCGATGAGCTATTAAAACCCGTTTCAAAGAGCATTTTGCACATATAAAATACGAATGGGTAGAAAAATCCAGTGTAGCCCAACACGCTCTACACAATGATCACAAATTTGGTGAAAGCAATCCGAAACTGATCAAGCATGTGCATGACACAAGACTACTCGATGCATGTGAGAGTCTAGAAATAGCAAAATGTAAAAACAGCATGAATGGTGACAAGGGACCTATCCCTTTTAGCCCGCTTTTCAATTTATTGTTGAGGAAGTAATCAGAAATCAATACTAACAGATGACGGAACTTGCAGGTAGTCAGTTCATTACCGAGAAATTAACTAGAATAATTAACAGTAATAAACGAAGTCCATATTGGACCGGAAAACTTTAGGTATATAAATAACTAACCACAGCTCCAGACTTACTATCAATTTTCTTCTCCTGAAGATGCTAACGTTGTTAGCGAAACGCGCGTCGAGTGCAAAAATATCAGTTTGGTGTTAGGGTAATTGATCTCTAGGAAAAGTTTCAACTAGTACTAGTATTAAAAGTAGTGTTACATTGGCATACAATAATGCCACAACCTATTATTTGGTGAATGAACGGATCACATTTTGATAATGTTCGGACGACATTGTAACAATGGCAAAAGGTAAATATGCCCAACGAGTAACACTTGAGTATATTCTCGTTAATTATCATAAAAAAAATCATTGTTCTGTAACTATGATGTTGAATCGTTAATGAGTTATAAATAATTATAAATAATTTTCGAAATAGAAAAAATATCTGTAGTGGTTAAATTCTGAAGTACACTTTAGCCAGATTGTCATAGAATTATGGAATTTCAGATATAAATTAAAGTGACGTGTTCAATATGAAAGAAGGAAAAAAATTGTTTACAAACCTTCTTTGTTCATAGGTACGTGTATTATATCATTATTGAAATATGGAAGCTCTTCCATGAAAAATGTTCTTTGCTTTGTAGTTTTCCACTTGGCAAGGATTGAGTCATATATTTTGAATAGCTACATCGAAACTTTTTGAGAAAATCGAGATTTCCACATAATTATAATCTGCAAATACTCATTGCGTTCCTTCATAGTATAAATATCATTACGCATAACAACTGTATCTAGTACTGAAGTATTTGTGAGACTCTTGGTGGTGTGTGGGCTTTGTTACCTTTATTCTTTTGAGAAATCGCACCGACAGTATACATACTTGACTTCAAATCTGCTGCAACAGAATATCTGACTGTAGATTGTAAATATTACTCATTACGTTTATTCAATTTAGCTCTCTAACAGCCGCTTAAGGGAAGCGACGGGATATTATTATCTCCCCCTTTTTCGATATAACTAATCGAGGAAGTCTCCAACTCTTGACAGCGATAGTTTTCAATTCTTTTGGCATTTTTACGAAAAGCCTAAGACTGATAGTTTCTCTAGAAGCATCAAACCCAAGTAGCACAAACACATCAGACTAATATTGGTTCAATATTACGGGAATATTAACCTTATATTGTTGATATCATATTGGTCACAAAAAAAATGTGATTATTTAGCGATATTAGATCAATATTCGAAAATAATGTGAGGATATATTGTTTTGACTATATTGGTACAATATTTTTAATGATATATCGACAAAAATGGTATATTCGTTTGATGTCACTTAATAATTCTCAGTTTTCTCATTCGGAATTATTCATTTCTTTTTTACCAAATATTCAACTTGAAAATTCCACTCATTCTCATGTATTAACCGAATACTAACCTGGGAAAAACTTTGCTGCTGCGGGGCTTGAACTCACGACCTTCACTGAGAAAATATCATTATCGACCACTATATGTGATGACTTCAAGTTAGTTATGTTCGAGAAAACATTAAAATGTTATAAAGTTCAGTAACAATAAAAATATATTCGATAAAACACTGAAGGATCACTTTCTTATGTGATGGCGGCTTGGAATATCAAACTTGCTGTGCAAATTCTCTATGATTTCCTTGTTGATACTACCGAAATGAAAGAAACTATTAATGATTTAGCCTTAATAATTGAAGACTTTTCTGGTGTTAAAAGCGACCCAACCTTCAGAAGAATATCTTCAAGGTTAACACATCTATCTGGAAGATTGCAAAGATTAAATATTTTGGACGATACTCAAAAAACAGAAAGAAATAAACTCAAATGTCGTTTATTGAAGTTAGAGGGAGATTCGAAAATGTCGATTTGAATATTTCCATTTTACTGTGGAAACAATTTTCAAGCAATATCGGAATTTGCGTATCTATATTGCAGTATTATGCCAATATGCCCGCTAATGTGTTAAATAAATATTTCAATCTAAGCTCCCAAATAATGTCGAATATATATTGGAATTCCGATGTTGTAAAAAAAGGGTATTCACAACATATTCAGACAATATTGAAATCTCTATTTTATTGAACTGATATTATTCATTATCAGCTGATATGGTAATTCTGACACTGTTAATAAGTTATAAAACCCATATATTATCAATATTAAATTTCACAAAATGCAGTTGAAATTCAGTGTCAATATCGAACCAATATTCATATTTAAATAAAGTTTTCTCAATGTTGATTCATATTAGTTCACCATCAATGTTTTTACTTTGTGTATCTATTTTGTATCTATATTGGACCAATCTGAATTCGGGGTTCAGCCAATATGATGTGGTACATGGGAAATATATAGTTTTTGATCACAATTAGTTATCTTATTTGAAGAACCAAAAATACGTAAATACGGAACTGTCACCCTTGAATTACAATAATTGTCAATTGGTAAATAACAGACTTCAAAGGAATTGCGGCCACATCGAGAGTGCTGCCAACCAAACGTCAAAGAGTAACAGGCGCCATCCAATCCATTGTAAACGTTCCAATGCATTTCCATCAAGGTATTGGTACTAGTGCGTTGATCTCATGTTGTCATCGGTGAAGTGCAACAGTTTATGAATTGTGTTCACTATATTTCGAATAACAACGCCAAATAATTCCATTTTGCTTCTATCTCTATCTCCCCTTTTTCATGGAGTATGTGAATCGAATCAAAAGCATCTGACCGTCACACTCGAATTTTCCAATTAGTCGAGCCCAAATATCGAATTTTCCTGAGTCCGACGGCATTTCTACCAATACGAAATAATTTACTGCGTGTTTACCGCGCAACCATCGATTAATATGCTTATTAAGGGATTTACAATTTGAGAGGAAACGAATTATGCACAATTAATATCCGTAATGGTGTTCCGATGCGTATGTGATAATTCCACTGTCCCAGTGTATCGAACAGATGAAGCCGACCGGATATTTCAAAAACAATCAACATATAAAATAGTTATAGGGATACCGATATAGTAGAAGAGCCCACGATGCTAAATCGGGATTAACTCCAGCGTCATAGACACCTATTGGGTTGCGAAGCTTAGATGATAAAACGAAAAAAATGTTATATAATGTATACCTTTTCATCGGTGGGGAGAGCGGCTATAGATTTTCAAAATTTTTTTTTCAAAAAAAACTATTGCATGGACATACTCGAGCGCGTCTGATATTGATATCATCTATGTCCTACATATTTTTAAAAATGTACGTATGTTAATCTGATTGTTTCCATGATGGGGGTGGTCGTACGTTAGGGTTGAAAATGAAAAAAAGAAAGAAATCTCGAGCGCGTACGATTTTCTAAGGGGATGTTAAATGAACCTACAAAAAAACTCTTATATAATAATCTAACCGTTTGGATGTGACGCAGACTCGCGGCCGTCATAAGAATGAGAAAAAAAATTCATCATATTGAAATACACAAGCGCGTCAGATTAGGATATATATGGTTCATCATTACACCCTAGACGTTGCAATCTCATAATCTGACGATTATCTGGAGGGATTTGCCTATTCTATTTATAGCACTGTGCATGATAGACTTTATTTAATAAAGATATTGAAAGTTCAAGATTATCGTATTATTCTGTTCGGGATTTTCGGAGAACCGTTTTGCTCCTACGATATTCTAAAATATTTTTACATTTTTGTATTGTTTCTAATGTAAACTTAATTCATTTTCGCAAAGTAGTTTCACCACAAAATACACACTTTGTATTAATACCACTCATAGTGAATATTTAAAAACTTTAATTCACATAACTTATATTAAAATCACTAAATGAGCAAAAACGTTGGATATTCGTTGTAAACAATATCATGCTACGAACGAGTCTGTGTGATTAGCTGTCATGGCGTCATGACAACAGGAACCAAAGTGGGGATGGAGTGAGAGAACAATAAATAGAGATATAGTGAGAGAAATAGAAACGCGAAGAGGGAAATAAAGGCATCACCTAGCTGCACGCATTGAACTTTATCGATGAATTTTTATTATATAGGCTTCTGGAAATCGTCGGATTATTTATTTTTTGTAATTCTTGAATCATTCCCTTCAAAATGAAAAAAAATGGCCATGCTCGAGAATGTCGAGATGGCGTTTTTTTTTACAACTTTGTAGCCCTCCTCCTTCTTTGGGCCACTCTCGAATTGTCAGATTAGTGGAATATACACGTTTCAGGATGTAACTAACTCACCCTACCTTAATCTGACGCGCTCGAGAATTTCAGATGATCAATTTTTTTTATTAATCTGATCCTTTATCTTTGAAGATCCGCCATATTGATCTGCCGCGTTTTAGTAAATCCCCGCTTGGACTCCCCTATTATTATTGGGAAACCGATAGGATTTGATGAAATTGGCGTAGCGCGATGTTTGCTGGGGGCCGTCAATACCATTTAACTGGTACGTTATTCACTTTTTACCGGGTAATATTTGATGATTCCATAGAAGTATTCACGGATGAGCTGATTCATTGCACCAATCTGTTTACTCGGTCATTATTTATGCATTGGAAATTTGAACGCGATGAACTTTCTTTCCCGATTCGGTGATAATGGAATCGTGAAATGAATAATAATAATTTCACTCCTCTGACAGACATGAACCTGTACTCATTGCAAATTAGCAATTCCGTTCATGTTTGAAATAATGTGAAATTGAAAAGAGTTGAATTCAATATAATCAAATATAAATCGAAACGTGTTCTTTATATCGATAAGAGTTTGTTTACATTTGAAGCGATTTAATCGAAATCGAATTATTTTCTGTATTTGTGCTCTGCAATCATAGAATGCCTTCAGCCTGGTTTGTGAAAGCATCATCGAACAATTCTCCATCCGTTGATTTTTTCATGGTCGGAGAATTCATAGACTACGACGATTATTATAATGCAACTGATTTGAAAATGTGGAAGCAACCCCGTAGGTGTCCGATAGGTTCCATATCGTCTAAAGAAGAGTTTTTAAATAATACCATCTGGAGGTTATGTCATTATCTTATATATTTTTATCTATACCAGTACTCTAATAATACACTCATATGCCCACAACCCGTTTTATAATGAAATCCATTACGATACAGATTTTCAAACAAAAGAAACCCATTTCAATGAAGAATGATGTGCATGCTCTGCATTCGACGTTCGTCAAGTCAAAATCGGGATGGGTATTGAATTTTTGAAGAATATAGCCAAACTTCGATAATCATAACAAAAGTCTGATACCAGCGATATGGGAGAATCACCTTTGACACCTTCACCGGCAGAAATACAGTTAGAGTCATAAAATTTTTTCATTTGACACATGCATGATTCAATTTTTTATTTTTTCAATCACGTTTTCTGAGCTCCGTAGGCGAGCGGTCTAAAGCGCTGAGATTATATTAGCTAGTTGGACTAGTTGGAAGAGACATGGGTTCGACTCCGGCCTCGAGTAATTTTTTTTTTCAATTTTTGATCTTCGCTTCATTTCTCATCGTTTTATTCCTCGAAGTATTTCCATTAATTGCAATTTTGTGGAATTTTTCAAATTAATGCGTCTAATTAGTATTATTGTGTGCAATATAAATATAATATCTGTAGTTCTTCACTATTTATCGGGTGTAGATAAAATGGCGTATGCAACTCTCATGTAATGGTTATTATTACACTCGCATCAACCATCGGCTCGTTTCGTATCCCGGTTGGCGCCCGTATATTGATAACCATCATTACATGTTCGTTGCATAATATACTATTACATTGAATTTCAAATTTAGCGCCTGTTATTCTTTGACATTAGGTTGGCAGCACCCTCGATGGTGCCTCTATTTGTTTGAAGTTTGTTATTTACAAATTGACATTTGACATTGAAAAGTGACAGTTCTGTATCAGGTCTTTTTGATACTTCAAATTATATAATTGTGAGCAAAACCTGTGTATTTCGATGATTCTATACGAAGTATCATTATCAGACTCTTCGTAAAAATGCCGAAAGGGTTGGAAACTATTGCCGCCAAGAGTTGATGACACCTTCATATGAGAGATGAATAATAACAATGTCTCTTCGCTTTCCTTAACGGCTGTTAGAGAGCTGAATGGAATACAATGTAGTGAATTATATTTATAATCTACAGTCAGATATTCATTATCATCGTGTTTCAGTAGATTTGAAGTCAAGTATACCTATATACTGTCAGTGCGATTTTTCGAAAGATAAAAGATAGCCACCAGGAGGCTTACAAGCACTGCAGTACTGGATATGGGTGTTAAGCTTGACAACTTCATACTATGTAGGAACGCAATGAGTATTTGCAGTTCATAAATATTGAAAAATCTCGCGTTTTCAGAAAAGTTTGGATGTAGCTTCTCAAAATATTTCATTTGAACCTTCGGAAGGCCATGTAACACTGAATTACCAATGTGAAACTAGAAGAGTGCACTCTCATAAGAGAAACAGAAGAGCTTCCATATTCTAATGAATGATATGCACGTCCCTATTAACAAATAAGGTTTGTGAAAATTTTTTATTTTCCGTCTTCCACCCAGGACGTCACTTCGATTTACATCCAAAATTCCATAATTCTATAACAATCTGGCTACAGTGTACCACGCTCATGATGACGAGCGAAAGTTTTTGAATTAGCTATAGAAACACAGCTCCAAGAACAATTCCTTGCAGAACACTGTCTTCGGAGTATTTATTCAAGAATAAAACTCTACCATTTTCCAATCATTCTATAATTCCATCAAGAACAGCAAAATTCACATTCTCAACCACAACAATATTTTTGTCGGAGTAATTTCCAACGACTTTTGAAAATTGATATCCAGCTCGATTGCAGTCAATGGGCCATAACGTTTACGGTGCCAGTTTAACTGTCCACTACATGTTCCAACGAGTCGAATGGTCAGTTCAATCAGAGAGTACATACATTTCTAATGGAATGAGCCCTTCTTAATGGTCTTGTGATCGATGTACTTGGTAATGGAAGTTTCGAGCAAAATGTAATATGCAAATACATTTTTTCTCTCCTGTAGTCGAAGGACGTTATCCGGTTAAAATATGGTCTACATAACAAAAAATTACAATTTAAAGATGCTATTTGCATATCAATATGAGGAAGAGGGTTCTGAGCAGTTTCAACAGAGCGTAATAAATGAACTGTCGCAAGTGATTTTGTAGGTACTAGATTATAATCCATGACCGATCTGTCAATTCGATATAAACTTTTCAACTCATTCGTTCACATATCCTTTGAGTTCAATAATTTCACCATACAATTGCATTTATCAATCCGTCGAAAGAATATTCATGGTGGAATGAAAGCCCTTTTCATTGTCTCCGTAGATATTCCTACATCACAACACACCCACGCATTCTTATGAATACTCATACAAAAAGTTATCTCAGAAGGCTTTAGTGTACGTTCAAGATGCGAGTTCATCCATGAAAAAAATGCATTGTATAGAGGTTTATTTTGCAGGCACCTGAAGATTCATATCCTGCCAGATGACTGAGTAGCATCGATATCTCTTGAGTCTTATACTAAAGGATACTAACTCGCAGTCAAACATCGAAAGCCAGCTGATACATGTTTCTGGAAAGATATATGAGGACAGGAACAAGCATACATGGTACCACCTCAAAAAAATCTATAGAGCAGACAGTAAGGATTCCCGCACTTTACTATATTGACGATATTTCCATTCACTTAACAATACATGACAAAGTTGCCTACTCTGAAGGGAAAGAAAGGATCAGATATCTGTATGTCGGTTTGCCTGATATGTTAAAAGAAAGACGATAAAGCTTCAAAATGAAGATAACGATAGAAGTTCATAGAGAAAATGGAATAAAAATAATAATAAAAATTCCTCTTTTATTTCTGAATTGATTGGCATCTCATAGCATTATGTACAAGTTATCGAGATAATGTGCGATTCGAACTTCGACATTCCTAAGAAAATTGTACGAAAAGACAAGAGTTCCAATCTGATACTGATTGAAAATGTGGATGACACAAGGTACTAGATGCATTCAAGAGTCTAAAAATAGCAAAATGTAAAAATAATATGAATGCTTATAAAGGGGCTATCTCTGTGAGCCCGCTTTATAGTACATTGTAGAGAAATTAATCAGAAAAATCAGTAGTTAACAGACGAACCGATCCAAAACATTTGCAGATAGTTTTTGCACTACCCAGATTTTAAAGAGTATAAATAGCTTGTCCTAATTTTCAATTTCAGTTTCAGGTTTCTTCTCCTGAAGATGCCAATCTTAGTGGTGAAACGTGCGTCGAGTGTAAGGAAAATCAGTTTGGTGTAAGGGTAATTGATCTCTACGGAAAGTCTCAGTCTCAGCATCCAAGATCCTGGATTGATCAGGGCCATGTATATGTATAGAGAATGTTGAAGATCTACTACACCTGGAATAAACGAGCTCTGTTGATGAGTCTCACGTTTAGTTCTATTGCCAATTTCACGTAACAGCTCACATAAATTTATAGTGATTCATATAATTTAAGATAGTTATATTTCAATTGTATTCTTCAAATAATGTATGTTATTTGTTATCTCTACAGTAAACATCTGTACTGTTCCTTCGGATTATTAATAAACTATATATTTAACATACATATAACTTCCACTACACCCCGATTGCAAATTGTACCTAATCCAAACACAAACAAGCCTACCGACAAGCTATCTTTCAATACATCAAAAACTAACATCCTTACTTTCAAATGTAATCCACAAGAACTCCATATAGGAAACCAAGTATCAATTATAAGTCAGAAACAACATTTCTGGGTTCACATATTGATGATAAATTAAAATCTCAAAGTTACATTTAAAAACTCAGAAGAAAATTGGCATCCGGATGGTTCGCAGTAAGAACCATTTCAAGGGAACTCGGTGAAGAGATGGCAAGAAGTGTATATTATGCTCACACTTGAGATATGGAATCTGTTTTTGGGGACCATGTAGTCAATATTTTTTCAATATGATTTATTTCTTGCAGAAACGAGCAATGAGGTATATGTGTAAAGCTAAATTCCAGGATTCTTGCAAACCAGTCTGTATGAAACACAAAATTTTACCACTAACTTCCACTTTCATTATGGAAGCAGTATGTCTCATGCATAGCAAATATAAAAACTAAATACATAAGATATTTAAATATAACACTAGACAAACACTGAATATAACATAACTCGATCACCTGCCGAAAGAGGTTCAAATTTTGAAAGATTAAAAAACAATTCAAACAGTCTGTAAAATCTTCTACTGACGAATGCTTTAAATTCATTGAATGAATTCTACTGTCAGAACTTTTGATGCTGTGGAGTTCGACCCTGTCTTATAGTCCTTGTAGTACATTATTGCTCAATTGGATGTGTTTCAGTGATATTTATCAGTTATTTATATTTTCATTCAACTTGTATTTTATACTTACAAATATTGTTATCTATAATATTTCAATAATTTCATTATTCTCTATGTGTTTTGTATTTGTGTTTTAATGAATTCTAATCAGTTTTTTAACAGACCGTCATATCGACAGATATTCAATGATGATCATTGTTTTCTTGTTTTTCATTGTTCATTCAAGTTTTTGTCGATGAGAACTAAGTTCTTCAGATAATAAAGAGTATTGACCTTGTGTTATAGTCCTGGTAGTACATTATTGCTCAATTTGATGTGTTTCAGTGATATTCATAAGTTATTTATATTTTTATTCAACTTGAATTTTATACTTACAAATGTTGTTGTCTATAATGATTCAATAATTTTATTAATCGCTATGTGTTTTATATTTGTGTTTTATTGCATTCTAATTAGTTTTTTTAACAGACCGTCATATTGACAGATATTTAATGATGATCATTGTTCTCTTGTTTTTCATTGTAGAAGACTTTGTCGATGAGAACTAAGTTCTTCAGATAATAAAGTGTATTTGACGATTAATCGCTGCAAAGAGGAAATTGAAGAACATGACGAGTCTCCTCATAACTTCAGAGTTCATAAGTCCTATCCTATCCTATTTTACTTTAATGATTACTTGTAGATTATCTCAGGCGGAGGTTGAAGGTGTGAGGTCATCTTGCACAGGTGTGTGCTTGGTAGTGCCTTTCTGAGGGAAGTACTTGTGAATTTCAACTCATACGTGTAAATATAAGCTAACTGAGAACTGTCACTTCCTGAGATAACTGTGAAAGTTGAATTAAGATACCGTGATGTGGTTGCAAGGTCATAAGGGAATCATAGATAAAGAGGAAGCTCACAAAAATGGGGAGAATACCTTTGTTCAGGTTCCCGAATCCCTTCGTGTGTTCAGTAAGAGCCAAATGAGAAATAATTCTATAGCTGGAAAAACGATTCATCAAGACATCGCTGGACATTCATAGAAACAAATACAACAGACAGTTCAACATCTTCTATGTGGCAAATGAAAAGAGACTGCAAACGGAACTATAACAGGTCACAAATCCACTGAGGTACCTTTAGGAAACTGCGGCAGTACTGCCAAATCAGCAGAACATCTACTGTGCGAGAACCAAGTTTAGTTCTACGAAAGGTATCAGTTCTTAACGGGTGTGAACAAATTACTATTCGTTGATGAAAAATAGCTTTCAGACTCAGTCGTGAGTCTCAGCATCTAAAATCCTGGATTCATCATGACCATGTATAACTACTATGAGAATTATGCTGCTGTACTTCACCTACAACGATATCTGTTGATGATTTTCATGTTCATTTGTAAGGCCAGGTTCATGTAGCAGCTTTATCACACACATTTCACACACACGTAACTTCCACTACACTTTCATCGCAGGTTATAGGTAATCCCAACGTAAACAAGCATACCGGCTAATCCTGGCAACCGGGATTTCAAAAACCATAAAGAGTCGCTTCATCGCCGAGTTCATAAATCCTATCATCTCTAGAATTGTGTAACCGCTCCGAATGAGGCAGATGATAAACTGGCTGAAACAACATCACAACATCCACAAAACCGCAATATTTCACTCTAATGATTACTTATACATTGCAAAGTTATCTCGGTTATCTCAGGCGGCTTTGGTGTGCGTTTGAGGTGCGAGTTTGGCCTGGAGCCCCGGGCAAGCAGTTTCGAACTCAAAAAAATATCGTTTATTTTTTAACAAGCTCGTATTAATCTCCCGTATACAGATTGTTTCGTGTCGGTGAATTTACATGAATTAACATAATCTCCGTGATTCTTGTCAACGAAATGGGTGGGGATGGCGTTGGAGTATTCCGAATCAACTTCTAAAAGGGTGGAAATGAAATATTGATTTGTAGAGTGATTTGGGATCAGTCGAAAGAGAGTCATAGGGAATGTCCAGCAGAAACTCTCGCGTTGCTTTGTTATTTTGGTGTTTTTTTTAAGCATGAAAAGAGTTCAATAGCCGATTACACCAAAAATAAACAAAAAAATGGATCCGAGTGTTCCATTCCCAAATTCAAATTCAGATAATAACTTTTTATTTGAATGTGTATTGAGGTAGTAAAAATGTTATGGAATATTTTAGGTTGTCTTTCCCCTAGAAATGAAAAGGAAAAGTTTTGAGTTCTTATAATATCTGTTCTTTGGGCAAATTTGTATGATTGCCAAATATGTAACTGCAAAATTAAAAAGATGCAAATTTGAGTGACTATTTTGTCATTTACGTATCGTCTTTTGATGAATTTGAAGACTTAATTGTAGAATTTATTTTGAAAAATCGTATACTTACCCTTGACAATGTTTCGGAAGCTAGTCTGCCTCCTTTTTCAAGTCTATTTTGGGACAACTTCAGTGGAATTGCATTTTTAAATCAGGGAAAGTCGTATTTCGTGTAAATAAATTTATTCAAAAATCGCAGAGCGCTTTCGGCTATTAAGCCATCTTCAGTGCTATACCTGCAAGTAAGTGATAGTCGAAAATTGGATTGAAGGTTAGAACTGAATTACTTACTCGTCTAGGTATTTACAGGAAGATCTTCACAATCAAAAATAATCGTGAGACTGTCTAGGTATTTACAGGAAGATCTTCACAATCAAAAATAATCGTGAGACTGTGAAGATCTTCCTGTAAATACCTAGACGAGTAAGTAATACAATTCTAACCTTCAATGCAATTTTCAACTATTACTTACTTGCGGGTATAGCACTGAAGATGGCTTAATAGCCGAAAGCGCTCTGCGATTTTTGAATACATTTATTTACACGAAATACGACTTACCCTGATTTATCAGTGACGGGTATGCAGCACCAACAAATCTCACTTTTAATTTAATCTCCCCAGTTCAACTTTCCTTGTCAGAAGAGCCATCCAATATTGATCCATACTAAATGAATTGGTAGCAATCTCTTCCGTTGTAACGTGAAAATGTTACCATTTTTCGTTACTTGAATATCAATGCCTAATAGCTGAATCATTGTAGGGATAGACAATAATTTCATTGTTTCTGTAGCAACTTTCTTTATAGACTGAACCTAAATATTCGAGAACATGCTATAAAACTTTCATATTGTTACCTGAAGACAAAAAGGATATAATTATGGGTGTGTTTAGAGATCACCAGTAACTCAATTCATCGTTCACTACGATTTAATCGGGTATAGTGTTCATTGTATTAGTCTAGTCGCGTTCATGAGGGTCTCTGATCTATCTGAAAAGACAATCCTGGTTTATTCAAGTTTCGTGCAGAGCCGACAACATAGTTGAACTCAGCTTCTTACAGAATGAAACTCGTAGAAAACATTTTCAATAGTATTGTTTTGTTTTTCTCTCATCAAATAAATTTAAATATCTTCAGGGTTATGATTTCGTCCACTGACAGTCTTCTCCTTAATTTTATCTATTGGTGGCATAAACTTGACAGTTCCGTTTTCGGCGTTTTCCGTTCCGTAGATTTCGCCACAGGTAGATATAATTCTGTACTTAACTTTTCTCTCCGAAGCCTAAGGCGCGAATATTTTGAATTGCCCGGAAATGCCTGTCATATATCAGAGAATTATCACCAATCAGAAATTGACACTTGTTGTTCGACAGTTCGACTGTTTTATAGTGGTCATGATATGATTCTCAAGGAAACGTAGGAATTCAAATGTTTTTTTTATGGTTTTTATCTAAACTGAAGCCAAGCCGTTTTTTTTCATGGCATTTGAGTGAAGTTCTCGAGCACATTTTTCCAACATGAAGTTCATTTGCAATTTGTTGATTCCCGCGAAGGCCATCCAGCTTGGAGGTGAGTCGAGTTTACTCATGGTCTTAATAGGTATCCAGAGAAACAATTTTCTGAACCCAAATCCATTTCTTTTAGATTTGAGGGCCTTTTTCCTTCGGAGGTTTTGCCACCTGTTCTACTTTCTATCTATAACCCATATATTCTATAACCTGCTTCTGGAACTCATCCAGCCCACTCCAGTAGTGTCTAGCCACCTGTTATTTAGGAGACGAGCCCTGTCTGTGGATTCAGGAGTTACACCTTCAGTCCGTTTCCTTCTGCCAGAGGGGTACTTGTCTGGTTGCTACCATTTTCCTACAAGTCAGCGAGACTACTACGAGCCCAGCCAACCAGTCCACCAGAGAGAAACTACTCTACCACGGGGTGCAGGTCTAGTAGAGCTTCAGGTTGCACGTTCTGCAGCCAAACCAACCTTGCTGTGTTGTATTGCCCGTTTTGAACTCCTGAGACATCTGTAAGTTTTGTCACTTTGTCACATTCACACCAAACTGGTATGTCAACAGAGTCCACGCCTGAACGTATACGGTAGGGGAAACAACCAATGAAAATGCTCTTTTTCACCTTTCAATATTAGATTAAAGGTACCAATTTCAATTTCAATGTGAAGGTATTACAGTTGTGAGTTTTGTTGTAGGCCTACAACGGAATGTTTAATGGATTACCTCTTGAGTATTAGTAACATTAATTTGCTGAATATCAATTCAATTATTCCAATGGTATCATACGATATACTACATTCTGTGTAAGGTTCTCATATCTACATATCAGTAATTATATTTGGAAATTATTGTTCTACACCTAAATATAAGAAAGTTTCGTCAATACTACCATAGAAACATTTAGCAAGTCATACGTGTCGTTCCATCAATAATATTTCATTAAACTCCACATGAGTCTACAAGGTGTTTTTTTTTGTTTAACAACCACGTACTTTTTCTCTGTTATCACTAGTTAAATAGAGTGGCGCCCCCTGGCTGCTCAACAAAAATCCTTACCTAGGCCATCGCTCACCAGACTAGTAAGCCGCCGGTGCAAGTGTCGGTTGACTGCTTTTTTTTGAGGATTTCTAAAATCTCATTGGAGATCTGAGAAAAGGTAGTTTACCGTCACACCGTTTAACAGAATTAAAGCAGCATCTTTGAGTTTTGTTTTTGTTCCACTCTGTTCTGTCCTGAGTATTCAGCCATGTGTGAACCGTTTGTTGATAATATCTGTTCGGCTAATGTGGACTTCTCGTCTTCTCAATTCGTTTTTATGTTTAGATGCTCTTATTCTCAATGACATCGATGTTTCACCAGTATAAATACTGCTACATACACAGACGATACTATAAAAACAATTATTTTTATTTTGTTCCGTATTCAGTCAGAGATTTGTTTCTAGTTAATAGCAATCGGATCGTGTTCTCCGTTTTGAATTCTGTACTTACATTGAATCTATTACCCATACGTTTTTTTTTCTTCAAAAAACCTTGGATATAAGAAATGATCGTTTTTATCTGGGGAATTTGTTGAATATTGCTGTTCGCTTTATACGAACCTCTTTCAGATTTTGGATGATTTCATTAACAAATTCATTAGGGTAAGCATTTTCCCCCAGTACATTTTTCATTGTGACTATATCTCTGTCTCGAATCTCTGGGTTTGGTAATATGATGTGGGCTCTGTCAAAGAGCCTTTAGATGTCACCACAGAATATCACCTCTAAATGACCAGCGCAAACATGGTGTGTGGCAAACGTCACTACTCATATCATAGTCACGAAACGATTCATTATTCTAGAGTAAACAGTGTTTTTGCGAGGTCGGTGGATATTCTTCAATTCATCGGTGCACCCACATCACACAGGCAAGTGCATGCTTTAAATCTACAAATCAATCATAAAATATGCAATAGATGCTGATTATCACTACTAAACCAATGGAGGAATGTTTGCGGAGTTCAATAGATAACTAGAATTCTGCACAAGTCTTTTAAGTCTGAGCTCTGAAACAGAGTCTCCTGAGCCAAATCCTGAAACCATCAATTTACTTTAATATCTCCACGAGTTGTATTGAATACGATACGATAATAATAACCCATGATTAATCTCATAAAATAATGAAGGATACAACATTTGAATCCCGCTTCACATGGAATTAACTGTCAGTATTTTTATTCATGAACGAAATTCAATTCAATTTTGTGTTTCCTTTCTACTAGTTCGAAATATTTTTCCACGAACTACATCTTGTGTAATAGAATCGTGGCATATTTTATTCGGTTGAGCGATCTATTTTGAACATTATTTCACCTGGTAGATTTTTCTGAGGATATCTACATTTTTTCATCACAAAGCTCGTCAGGTCACATTATCTTATGCTTGATGTTCTGACAGTTACGTATGGATTTGGAATAGATAATTGATGTGGTTCACTTGAATTCCATTGAAATCAAAATCATCAACGAAAGTAAAATACATCACTGGGATAAATCAATGCTGAAAACGGGCTCTCCCTCCATTTTATTCGACAATGAAGACGGTGGAAGCCATTTTTGTGACCTTTGAATGATCAAAATTCTAGAACAGAAAAGATACGCTCATATTAGTAGAGTTGCAGTCAAATAAGCGTCACTAAATTGCTTTCTCATGAATAAAAATAGCAATATTTTCGTGAGAATGCTACGGAATTTTTCTGGAAATTTAATACATACGGAAGATTTTTATTCGAGGTTGGAAGAGTTATAATTACGATCTATCAGATGATCTTCTTTTTTTTCAGAGAGATTAGTGTCTTTCCGAATCTTGCCCTTTCCGCTTATTTGAATGTGGTCGTGAACTTTCTGAATTATCTACACGTGAAAGGCTGCTGTTGTACCGATCAGCTGTAGAATTCTGGCAGAACTTTCACAGATTTTGAAAGTTACTATTTCTCGAATGATATTTGAAATAGCCACGGGAGTTGTGGGACTTCTTTCAGTTCTCTTATAGGCCGAAATGCAAAGGAGCTTTGGTTACGTATTCATTTTTGAATCACAGTCAGGTATGAATATGTATAATAATTGTTATTATAACAACAAGACACATTGATAAAACAAAGCAAGTCAACGATATCGACAACAGTCAATTGCTTCCTGTTTATATAATATAACGTTGACGAGTTCTGGTTACTCATCACACGAAACAACAATGAAAAAACTCTCGTTCATCTCGAATTGATCCGATAAACAGACATATGTGAACTGATGTCATTGCTATCAGCGAGATCTCAAAGGTAGGACAACCATTACCTCATAATATCAGCAACCCATAAATCAGTCCATCCTACATTTCAAATGTTTTTGAATATCAACAGGACTCGTGGATATCGCAAATCAAACACTTTTTAGCGTAAGTACATCGTGCCATTCGCCCACACTGAGTCTCGTGGACGATTTTATCAAAACGACGATCCTGATGGCTATAATTCGTGACGAGAACTTCTCCCTAATACATGCTGGTCATGCATCTTCAACAGCACATCATATGCAATTGATGATGCATGAAGTTTCTTATTCATCCCAATGAAAATATCCTTCTGATTGGTGTCTGATTTGACTTGATGATTAGCTCAAAGGAAATATGCAATTATTCTACCTCGTTTGCGATTTTCCTTTATTGTATGCATGTGAGACTTGTTTTTTCTCGATGCTCCTTCACCTTGGGTGATTGAAGTTATTATTTATCTCAATAATAGAAGTAAATTTGTGTACAATAGGTTGAAAAACAGGAAGCCGTTTTTTGCAGTAGAGTCAGGATCGATTGCAATCTCTCTCCATCTTTATCTCTCTCTCTTTCTCTCTCCCGTTCTCTTTCAGTCAACTGAAAATCAACTGAAGTTGTCTGAATATTAGTTTTCCTGACAATGTTCAATTCGATACATGAGCACCAGGATGTCAGATTATTCTTTGATTTGACTGAATTTTGTTGATTTCTGATACAAGTTCGTTTCTTCAGTAGTGATATTTCTGCTTGAATTTGGTTGACAATATGTCTTGGTTATTGGTTCGGACTTCAATTGTCAATCTGATTAAGTCTATTGAAACCTGTTTGGAGGAAAAACATTCAGCCAGTAGATGTTCAAAGTTTCAGCGGTCTCTGCGTAAATGGAGAACTAAAAACTCCTTAGGTCATTTTCTTGAACTTCTTCCCTATCAACTTGTTTGAACATACATATAGTATACTAGATGTATTTGTATGCCAATATTGTTTGTCTTGTTGGGTCCTTCAGCATCAGCTGGAAAAAATATGTTTTCAGGTGAAAAAAAAAAATGAATTCATATTTTCGGAACTGTTTATTTATGGAACTACTAAATTAGTACCAAGAACAATTAGATTCATCGTGATAATAGATGAATGATGGTCATGAGATGAATAAAGCAACGGTAAGCTAATTGTGTATCTGTGTTCGATTGTACTCTGAATAATGGTTAACTTTTTTTTTAGAAAGGGTAATGAAATATTCCTCCGGAAGAAATTGATATAAGATATAAAGAAATAAAATTGAAATAAAAAAGTCTCTTTCAAATTGAACTCGGACTTCAAAATAGATAGATAGAACTTTAGATAGATAGATAGAACTTTATTTCCAACAGGTGTACACCCAGTTACAGGAAATGTGAATGGATATTACATTATATTAAATAAGAACAGTAATACAATAATACTATAACAACAATACAATACAGAAAGAGATACAAAAATATAATACAATATAGTGATACAATAATACATTCAATTGAAAAATCGATAAAAAAGAAAAAAAGAAAGATATCACAAATACCAATTCATTCAAATAAGTTTCATTGGTTGGTTCTGATGAGTATACATTGTAGAATGAAATCCAGGGTATCAAAATTGATGTCGCATATATCACATATTGTGTTGAAGTTTTCGCACATTATCGTGACTGGTGCCCTACAGCCAATGTTAGTTCTCCTATTATTGCAATAAAATGTTATCGTGTTTCTAGAGTTTACACGAGGAACGCGTAGGCTTATTTTCTCAAGAAGTGGGATGCATGAAACATTGTTATGCAATAGATTATAGAGAAATGCAATAGTTATATAACGGCGGCGTGCTTTTAAAGATACTATGTCAAACTGACTAAGAAGAACGGAATAATCAGACCCTCTAGGGGGGTAAATTCCAGTGACTTTGAAAGATATATACTTCAAAAATTTTTTTTGTACTGCGTCAATGTCGCCAATGTATGAGTTATAAATGGGGTACCAGATTATTGCTCCATATTCAAGTTTTGACCTAACGTATGCGTTGAAAAGTGTAATAACTGTGTCAATATTTTTAAATTCTCTACAATTTCTCATTATGAAGCCAAGCATGCGGCTGGCTGATGAAACTGTTTCGTCGACATGCCTAATGAATGAATATTTATGGTCGAAGGTGACACCGAGATCTTTCATTTGGTTCAAGCGACTGATTGGTTTCCCATTAATTTTATAGGAGAATTCTATTGTGTTTTCCTTTCTTGAGAATGATAGAACGTGACACTTTGATATATTCAACTGCAGTCTATGAGTGGAACACCAATCAAACACTATGTCGATTTCACCTTGTAATATTAAACAGTCATCATAGCCCTCAATAACCCTGTATAGCTTTAAATCATCCGCATATAGCAGTTTTGTGTACTTAATTTTTTTTGCTAGGTCGTCGATGAATAGCAGAAACAAAAGTGGTCCCAAGTTCGAACCTTGTGGTACGCCGGAAGTTGGGGTATAACATATTGATTTAAAATGTTCATATTCTACGTATTGTTTTCTGTTAAAGAGATAATTTCTGAAAAGTTCAACCAAATTCACAGAGAAGCCAAACGATGATAGTTGCTGGAGAAGGATATAAAAATCAATTTGATCGAATGCCTTTTGCATATCTGTGTACACTACGTCAACTTGCTGTCTTCTATCTAGTGTTTCAGATACGCATTGTGATAGACATGCGAGATTAGTAATGCAGGATTTTTTCTCTACAAAACCGTGTTGATCCTCGGATAAAACATTCCTGACCGAATTATAAATGAAAGTATACAGAATTATTTCAAAAAGCTTGGAAAAGTTACATAATATTGAGATGGGTCTATAGTTTGTTACCTGAGTTATGTCCCCTTTTTTCAAGATTGGGCAGACGCGAGCCGTCTTCCACAGGTCAGGAAACATTGAGGTTTTCAGAGACATATTGAAAATATGCATCAGAGGCGCTAACAATGGTTGGATACAGTCTTTTACTAGAAAACTCAGTATTTGATCAGGCCCGACAATAAGTTTATTTTTGATTTTTTTTGCGGCCTCGAGAACATCTTTTTCGTTGATAACATCGATATTGATCCCCTGAAAGTTATTCGGAGTGTTATTCAAAGCATTGGCCGAGGTTGAATCCGATGATATAAAAACGCTATTAAAATAATTTGCAAATGCATCCACGATTTCTTGTGGTTTTGTGAACGTATTTTCTTCATATTTTACAACTCCAGGAATGTTTGAGTTGCCCTTTTTATTTTTAATATAATTCCAAAATGCATTAGGGTTTTCACTAATATTGTTCTCAACATTATTGAGGAATTTTGTATAGGCAATGTCGATCTGTGATTTTGTTTCAGCTCTCAGAGAAACAAACTGTTCGCGATAAAAAGATGTTTTATATTTCTTGTAGTTTTTGAAAGCGCGCTCTTTCTTTTGAATGTTTTTTATTATAACAAAAGAGAACCAGGGTGGGTATCTACGTTGGCGATTTGATTTTAATGGAACAGTGGCGTCGAAAATTTCATAGAGTGATTTGTTCAGATAATGGCAGGCTGTATTAACGTCGGTTTGTTCTAGAACATGGGACCAGTCGACCTCTGCAACAAGTTGATACATCAATGGAAAATTAGCCTTTCTGAAGTTATAGTTTTTTGATATATCACTGGAATGCGAAAAGTTATTTAAGTTTTTATGAGAAATTCTGATTTCGAAAAATAAGGCGGGATGATGATTATCTTCCTTAATTAGTGGCTCCATACATTTCTCAATATTAAGAGGAGTTTTTGATAATATGAGATCTAGGATGCGATTATTAAGATTCGTAACTTCATTATATTGTTTCAGCTCAAACATTTCCATAAAATGTCTGAGTATTTTTCCCTTATTATCGTTTGTGTCTGAGTTAAAAAGAGGGACGTTGAAGTCTCCAATAATGAAAACATTTTCATCGCAAAGGCAATCAAGGAGACTAAGATTGCTGAGGAACTCTTCAAAATCACACAAAGAAATATTTGGTGGAATATAAATGACAAGAATTATAAAAGATGGGTTACTAAGTACTTTTGCACCAATAATATCTATGCCTATGCCTATAACTGAAATACCTGAAAAAGTATTCCATATTATGATAGACTGGAGAAAGAAGATTCAGATTGTCACTACTAGGTATACGTATATAAAAAAAGAATTCACAAATCACCTTTTTATAAATGAATTGAAATTAATACATTCATTCACTGAAAATTACTTTCGTTTGAATAAAATTCATTGTTCGTGGTAGTGACTGGCGAATTTCAATGAAACGGATTGAAACAAACCGGCCTATAGGGAAGAATATCGACCGATGAGGGCGCTGGTGGTGGTTAAACCATGTCCACCATTTTGAAATAGTTACCTTGTTTACATTTGTGAAATAACGCGCCAAACTGAAATCCAGTCATCAGTTGCGCTCACTAGACAAGATTTTGGTGGTTTTTTGCTATATTTTCATTGGACGAAATTTTTCCCGTGAAGGTTAATATAACTGTGTTCATGATGCTTTGAATAGCCGCACAATACCATTTATTGGAGGTGAACATAGATGCATTGTGTTTTAAAATCTAATGATATTTGTTCCAGGACATTTTAGTGTAGTGTTAGTGAACCAGAGAGGCTTTTATTACATGGATGATGAAATGCGCCATAACTTCGCCTAAAAATAGACAAACTCACCAGGTAACAAGAAATCATCTCTCTTGGAATGCAAGTAACACACTAAAGCCGCTCTAGGTGGTGATTCATGCAGTTTCCGTTTAATTTTCCAAGCCTTGTACCTGTCTCTTTTCTCTTTCAATCCACTTTCCGTAATGTTTCCCACCAAACATGTATTTCTCTTTGGAAACGTGTGGAAAGACAACTTTTGATTTCGGTTCCTAGAGTTGCGGCAACTTGGCACCCAACACTTTATACGGCTCACTGAGCGATCTGCATCCATGATTGTTTGTTATTATCAATCAAAAAAAATTACAACTTCAGATGAGATTTCCTAAATCAACAGCACAGAACTCAATAAATTCACACACATAAAATGGAAGCCGTTCGTTTGTGAAATTATAGCAGTGCGTTATATTTTCGCCAGACGTCGCATAAAATTATGAACTTCCCAATTGCTGATGAAACCGAATTGAAACGCAAAATCGGTTGCGCGGAGGGCGACTTTCAAACGCTGCTGCTGCCATGTTTGTCACTGTTTGGAAAAGGCAGCACTGCCTTTTCATATAGTCCGACCTCTTTCCTGTCTGGAGGAACAATCACAATACGGGAGACTCATCATTACAGAAACAAAAAAAAATAATGGCGTTGAGAGGTCCTAGATATGGCAGCATGGTCATTTGGTGTTCTCCTGTGAATGTAATATCGAATTATAATATGTAGAACAACAACAATTGAAGGTTTAGTGTCGTGGCCTCTTAGACTATCAATGAATGCACAATTATGGAAACATATATCTGAAGTATACAGGAATACATATTACGAAACGAGAATCCATCAACCACAATAATCAGACTATTAATATATTTATCTGATGGCATGTCATAATGACAACGTTATGTCACTCAATTTTGATGACATAAGGAAGCTCATTATGGGACTAAGTACCATAATGAATTCATTATGGGACTAGGTACCATAATGAATTCATTATGGTACCTAGTACCATAATGAAATTCTATAAGGAAAACATGTAATGGTTTGATCAAAAAAGTTTATTCAAAATGCATAACTATGTACGAAACTATTTATTATAAATGGTAAAAGAACAATTACTACAATTTGTAATATTAATTCCAATGGATTCTACAGTTTTTACATCAGTAGTTGATGATTGTTGGCAAACTTGTAATCCTGTTTGGTTGTTGGCACCAAAAATTGCTTCTGATATTTTTTTCTTCTGCTCTTTCGTATTTTCGATGTAACCTTCAGCGACAGTATTGCTTTTCCATCCGCCATGGCGTTTCACGGTACACAGATCAGCTCCTGAATCAGCCAAAAATGAAGCAGACGATCGCCGAAAACAATGTCCGGTATATTCTTCAGGGCGAGGTAAACTCAAGAAAGTGGCAATAACTTTTGGCATTTTACCGAAGGTATGTATTCCAACGGGTTGTTTTGTGCATTTCTTATTTCTATAAGTGACAAAAAACGTAGATGGTTTGTGTTGCAAGGTCGTATTTTCACATATTGTCTGACAAGTTCTACCATATTCAATCCTGGGATATTCCCCGAAGTTACAAAAAATACTCGCATTACCTTTGTTTTTGTATTCGGTAATGTAATTCTAAAAACGGATCCTTCATCTATTACATTTTCAACAAGCATATTTGTCAATTCCTCTCTTCTGCATGCTCCACTTAGTCCAATTATCATGGCAACTTTATTAAATAAGTATGTATCATCTGATGCTTCCGTTAAAAACTTTGTAACATCTTGTTTAGTAAAAATTTTGGATTTTTTAGCTCTGTAACCTTCTGATTTACGTTTTAGTAATGCAACCAGCTGTAGGTACTTACTAATATCGACGTTTTTTCTTGTTGATAAAATACTTCTTATCATCGAATAATACGACCAAAGAGAAGATGGTTTTCTCTCCTTAGATAAGCATTCAAAATAAGCTAACAATACTTTTTCATGAGTGATATTCTTGATTTTTTTAGCAGAACACCATTCTTCGTACCGATTAAACACCATTTCATATACACTCCGTGATTTTTCCGGCAAAAGGGAGTCCACGATATTTCTCGACATTTCTTCCAAATCAGAAGGTAAACTATCAGCTTCAGAATCACTCATTTTTTAAAGTATATTAAATTCTACCTGACAATAATTATTGAGTTTGACAGCGATAAATAAATATTGCCGTTATAACCTGATGACGTTGTCAAGGAAATGGCAAAGCACAGCTCACTCACCTACTAATATTTGAAACTACACAATACTTACTCATTAAAAAATAGTTGTCATTGTGACATGTCGAAAATGCAGTTTTTAATTTTTCGAAAATGTATTGATATAAATGCCATCAGATAAAATTTTGTTTGTAATACGAATCATAAACAATCATTATGGCACACGCCGTGTTATCGGACTCGGCTACGCCTCGCCCGATAACATTCACGACTTGTACCATAATGATCGTCTTTATGATCCTCATTACATAAATAACTATTATTATACTTATAGGTGAGTCCTAATGAGCCTTTCTGTTCAATTCAGGACATCTATGTTTCAATTAATGTTATTGCTCATTTTTATATTATAATTATATGAATATGTCTGTGATGCAAAATCATATGATCAAACCCAAAATTTTAATCCATTTCAAAATCTCTAATGAATTATAGGTGGCCGCAAATATTAACAGCAAATATGGATACTAGCTTATATAATCTAATTGCGAAAAATTGACTGTGTTGCCATGGTAACATTCATTCCATCACTTCCTGATTTATTCTGTTTCCGATAAGATATGAATATACAGCCTCACGGCACCGTTGATGTATTTCTATCTTGGTCTACATATAAAGTGGTATCTATCTACATGACATCAAATATACCGTTCTTGCTTAAAATGTTGTATGTATTTCGGTCGTGATTTGCTTTTGTGGACCTAAACGTCTTAATAGCGATCGCTTGGCTTACTCGCCGCGGTTCATAAAAGCCTATTTTACGCCCTTGATACATACATAACAATATAGTTAGTGCTCTCCGTCTTTATACCCTCGTGGGGCATAAAATATACTTTAGGCCTGCAGGGGGAATGAAACGATTATGTAGTAATTGAGTGATAAATAAACAAGCTAGCATGACATAAAGTGAAATTTTGGCCGGCGCGTACCACAAATTGAATTATTATGTAGTTTATACGAAGGTCCATACTCAAAGTGGAAGACCAATTTTATTGAAAAAGGAAACACGAAATCATCTCCACAACAAATTTAATTCCTAAAGGAACTATGTCCTAGTTAATAAGACATGTTTCGAACATATATATGTTCATCTTCAGTTAGGTACAAAAAGGGAAAGTTGGGAGATCAAAATTGACAAACTACATATTTACTATCCTTAAACTACTTTCGAGAACCAAAGTGGTTCAAGAAGTTTATAACATATAATCCAACTTCTTGAACCACTCTGGTTCTCGAAAGTAGTATGTAGTTTGTCAATTTTGATCTCCCAACTTTCCCTTTTTGTACCTAACTGAGGATGAACATTTATATGTTCGAAACATGTCTTATTAACTAGGACATAGTTCCTTTAGGAATTAAATTTGTTGTGGAGATGACTTCGTGTTTCCTTTTTCAATATTATATAGTTGGTAAAAGAGCAATGAAAACACAATAGGGAACCAGTATGACACGAAAATGATAATGTCAATATACCCCTTTCCGACGTAACAGCATTGTACAATAATTCACCATTCACTATTCACTAAATGGGTACAGCACATGCAGTTGCTCTCAATGTAAGGGTCGGATTTCAGAACAACCAAGGATTATTGTTGGGTTGTAGAGGACGACGGTCGGATTATCAATGAGTGGGAGGAGACGAAGGGTCGCGACAAATTTGGGGCGTTCCATACAAGGTGAGTGTCCTCTTCAATCATTTCCGTTTAGGCGAAGTGTGGATAAATTCATTTATTCTGTGATTTATTCACGCTCTCTCTGATTTAAACCTCTGTAGTGAAGCATTACATACTGTGATTTCAAATTAAGATCGCAACACAACGCCATATTCAAGAAAACACCACTGTGACAAATATTGCTATTTAAGGTTGAGACTTTGACAATGTTTGAAAATTTCCGTTACATTTTGTGAGCCACTATTATAGTAGGAGAGCCCACGATGCTAAATCGGAATTTATTCGAGCGTCATAGCGTCATTGGGTTGCGAAGCTTAGATGATAAAAAGGCAAAATTGATATATATTGTGAACCTTTTCATCGGTGGGGGGAGCGGCTATAGATTCTCAAAAATGTAAGAAAAACTATTGCATGGACATACTCGAACGCGTCAGATATTGATATCATCTATATCCTACATATTTAAAAAAATGTACGTATGTTAATACGATTGTTTCCATGATGGGGGTGGCCTACGTAAGGGTAATGAAAAAAATTTTTTTTCTAGAGCGCGTCAGATTCTCTGAGGGGATATGAGTGAACCTAAAAAAAGCTCTTATATAATAATCTGACGGTTTGGATGTGACGCAGACTCGCGGCCGTTATTACAATGTGAAAAAAAATCGTCATTTTGAAATACACAAGCGCGTCAGATCAAGATATATGTAATATGGTTCATTTCTACGCCATAGACGTTGCAGTTTTATAATCTGACGATTATCTGGAGGGATACTCCTATTCTGCCAATTTGATTTTTTTCAATTAATTGAACTTATTATTTGGAAAGCTCAGGAAGAAGCATGCAAATAAAAATGTGTATAATTTTTTTTAATAGAATACTTGTATTCATAAGAAAATAATTATAGGCAATTGAATTTTCGAAATTTTAAAACGTTGGATATACGTTGTAAACAATATCATGCCACCAACGAGTCTATGTGATCAACTGTCATGACATCATAGCAGCAGAAACCAGAGTGGGGACGGTGTGAGAGAGCAATAGATAGAGAAAGAGTGAGAGAAATAGAAACGTGAAGAGGGGAATATAGGCATCACGTAGCTGCACGCGTTAAACATTATCGATGAATTTTTATTATTTTGGCTTGTGGAAATCGTCAGATTATATATTTTTTGCAATTCTCGAATTATCCTCTTTAAAATAAAAAAAAATCAGCCACGCTCGGGAATGTCGAAATGACTTTTTTCACAACTTTGTAGCCCTTCTCCTTCTTCAGGTCACTCTCGAATTGTCAGATTAGTGGAATATACACGTTTCAGGATATAACTAACACACCCTACCTCAATCTGACGCGTTCGAAAATTTCAGGTGATCAATTTTTTTTTACTAATCTGATCCTATATATAGGATATCCTATAGGGCTTATATATGGTGGAAGTACTTAACCGGGTACAAGGTATCCCCCTGTATATTAATCTGCCGCGCTTTAGTAAATCCCGAAATCCCCGCTTGGGCTCCCCTATTATTACAGTTTGAGTGTTTTTTCACTTTTTATGTGAACATTAACCAAGTATTGGGCTTGATAAACATTAGTAATGATTTTAAACATATTCCAAAATTTCAAAATAATATCGCAGCACCATTTTGACCAAGACTCCAACTAATAGGCACCAATTTGAATAATATCTTGACATTATTCGAAACTTCTTACAAGAGAACGTATCGTTTATTATCTTGAAATCCTAATTGTGAGGGTTCGTATTGGAATAAAAAAAGTTGATGATTTTTCACAAATCTTTGTCGCCCACCACTGAAAAGCATAATTAGTTTCTCCAATGTGGTGATTGATCTGAGAGCATATTTTCCCTATTGATTTGGTCATGTGAACAATTGGAAATACTCGTATGGGAAATGCACGACAATTTATTTTTCACATAATTATTTCCACTATTTTTATTGGTTTAACCACGTAACTACATCACGCACCCAGTCCCCAAATTGCGTCCGAATATCGACACATATTCATTTTACTTCAATTTCTCACTTTTCATCACTGGCGTTCGTAATGGAATTTTTGATGGAAATGAACAATGTCCCTTTCATTTTGAAATAATTTCGTTATTCAAATTTACCACTCCGCCAGAAATCCCTAACACGATTCCATTGTCAGCGATTGATTTTACATTTGTTCATTCGCGTTGGCGGAAAAAAGTTTATCTATTGGAACTTTTCGAAATATTGTATTGTATGCAGCCTGAAAAAGGATGTAGGCGTATAAAGGCGGATTTACACCAAACCTACAAAACTGAAACAAAACAGCAACTGTGCAGATTTCGACACAACAAAAACCTTTGCTGTCAAAATAAAAAACATTTTGAAGACTTTGTATCGCGAGTTACTGTTTTTGTCAACATCGAAAAGTCCCGTGGCCAGGCGGAAAGATCAAAAGGTTTCGGTGTTTTGTCTCTGTTTTTGAAAACATACTCTGCTATGTGGAAAGGGCTGGCAATAATAGTTCACTATTTTGTTCTGGTGCGTAACTGTGTGAAATGATAATCTCAGTTCTCCATTTATTCGTATGTTATCATGTACCAAATTTGCAATAATTTTGTCCGTTACATTATCGATTCGTCTTCTTGAAAATGATCTCATCCAGTATCTTGGTTTTCTCGCTATCGCTTCTTTTGCTTAAAAGATTTGATTACTTATAAAAACACCGCACGCCATTATAAAAACATCCTGTAGAGAAGGCTTGATTAAAACCATTCGTGAGCTGGAAACGGCAGATAACACATCAAAACAAAACACGCGACAGCCTAATTTTTTTTTTGTTTGGTGGAATTCGAGTTTCAAGCTTGTTCTCGGGACTACAAGTTTTTTGTTTCTGTTTTTGAAATTGAAACTAGTCGCAAGCGAGTCCAATTGGCGAAAATCCGCCTTTACAGAGGTGAACAGATGAAGATAGCTGGAGAGTAAGCCATTTTTGTACTTATTCTATTTCATTCTTTCAGGTTCCTCGATATAATAGTTTACTTAACTAGTGCGAAGAATCATACATCGCGTGCGTAAAAGTACACACGTGATAGGTACACTATTTCTTCCTACTAGCGTTCGGAAATCAACCGAAAGTAAACATAATGAAACATTTATTATTGATTGATTGATATTATTATTGAACGTGTGATTTGTTGCATTGTACAAATTGATCGCAGAGATTAAAATGTTTTCCAATGAAGTCAGATTTGGGTTTTCCACTGCTTTGTTAGCAACTTGGCTGAAAGAGGTCCTGAAATTTATTTTGAAAAGGTAGTGTTTTGACTGACAATTTATTTTTTCTTTGTTGCTACGGTAATTCAGAGTGACACATGAAAAATGTCAGATATGTTTATTATTATTTGACATCCATCCAATGACGCTCATACCAGTGCCACAAAAAATTATTGAAACATACTTTTTTTCATTAAAAATTATAGCAGAATCCCAATGAATTTCTTCATTTATCAGTCATTCTGTAAACTGAAACCATACAAATATATAATTTTTAATGATCAAATGTCAGTGTACTCCCCAAAAACTTAACGTATTTACTTTTCCGCGCTAGTGTGAAAGAGTGACTCTTTAAACACTAAAATGAGTGCGGAAAAGTTTTCCATACGTTAATAGAGAGAATTTAATTCTGTATGGAAATGGTCAGATCACTACCAATACATACGTACATGAACAAATAAATATTAAGGGTCACTGTTAATTTCTCGATTTGGACATGTCTAATTATGCGGCGCCCAATTCAATGCCTGGTTGCTATGATCTCTATATGCAATCTCCTATCACTGTAGGACTACATACATTTCAAGAGTTCAAGAATTTCCAAGTGTCACGAATTACATCGACATTTCTTGAGAGTGATAAGTGAGAGAAACCAATCAGCGAACCCTATTATTTGAACCGGTGAGCCTTATTGTAAGCACTTCCTTTTCCCACTTCGGGACTTTATAACCGACCATTCCTCGAAATGTTGTCAGCTATCACCCGAAGACGATTGCGAATACCAGCGATTGAAACGTCGTGAGTGCACTCAACTGGTTTCAACTTTTGTTCACTACGACTATTTCACCCTTTGAGTTTGTTTCACTTCGATATCTCATATTCAGTATCTCAATTTTTGTCACAATATTATTTCTTTTATCAATAAAAACTCAAATTTCATTATTTGACCAGAAATATTTTTTTTTGCGTTTGAATGCAATCGAAATTATTGAGGTTATAAACGATATTCAATTGCAATATTCGTCAAGGTATGACTCTTTTCATTGTAGTAGTTTTCAGGAATCAACATTCACAATCCCTTTCCAACAACATAAGATGCTGCTTCTCCAACGTGCCCTTCCTACAATCCTTACAAAGATCGTTTATCCCTCTTCATCACGGAAACACCCTTCGCCTTCCGGCTTATCTACTTCGTTAAAAATTACACGGGTCGAAAATCCAAACACTGTGCGTAACTTTTCCGAACTCATCGCAATCGCTCGGAAACTTCCAGATTAAAAATATGAATGTAACCGACGATAACGGCTCATAATCCGTTTTCATCTCCGATGGGCACGTGCAAATTAGCACGATCCGACAAGAGAAAAAAGTTACTGTACACGAATCGCTAACTAGATTGGCACTCGGAGCTGTCACCTGTCTAATGTTCCGTGAAACTTTTAATTTCGCCGGAAATTGATTATCGTTCGAGTTAAAGTTTCAGAAAGGCATTCGATTTGTATTGTATGGCTTGAAAGTTAACTAGTTGGATACTAAAAGGATAAAGACGACCGTATGTTTGATGACAGTGCCAGTGGCAACGTATTTTTGTGTTCTGAGAAATGCGGTCCTTTCTAACGTACTTTCAGGTTGAAGTGTGATTGATTTTTCACTCAGAATAAGGAGGTGAAAACATTTTCTATGTCACACCAGTTCTCATACATGAAACGTTACCACATTTGGCATCACTCCATTGAAAAGTTCGAAGAAACGTTAGCTGTTGCAATGGACAAGCATCTAGGGACAAACGATCCGTCTTTTTGCTAATTTTTCGCTCACGGACTTGCTCACTTCATTGTTGCATCGTAGAAGGGTCTTCTAAATTGTCATCAATCGTTCCACCCTTGGTAGTATCTATACGAATGACCCGAATATAGAATTCCCATCCCATTGTTGTGAGCTTGGAGACCTGCCTTACTTCTCTTGCTCAGGGAGTTTCTTCCGATAGAATAGCTGAACTTTATGACTCTTTGGTGAGGAAAAAAAGTTTTCCTGAGGCTTACAAACTTCAACAATTCAAAGTGGATGTTGATTCGTATCTCCTGTCCCTTGATTCACGAGTTGTTCTTTGAAAAGTGAAGGACTTTCCTCTCGTCTGAAATTGCATATAATAATAAGCATTATATCGAACATCATCTATCTCGTTTTGACATCCTCTCAGTCCCTTTTGCTCAGGACCAATCCATTTTGAGTGTCGAGATATCTGCTAATATTTCAATAAGTTAGTTATCTATGATTGCCTTATTCTTTTTTTCAAGTTACCAGTTATATGAAGTTTTTCATCTTGACCCTCACCAGTTTTCATATCGTGAATGTTCTACGAGACGTTCTATATATGTGAAAAAAACTATCCCTATTCGCGCCGGTTAGAGGCCAGGGTGGTCTGTAGTGAAAAAGGATTTCCTAGTCGGATTCGATTAGAAAATCATCAGTTTATTTCAAGTGCAACGACCAAGCAAAATAGAAAGAATTTCGATTAAAAGACAGGTTCAAATTGGAACCGATAATTTTTTCCTTCCGAAATCAAAAAATATTAATAATTTTTTATATTATCTAGCTGTCTGTTACAGGACGGAACGTAACTGCAATATCAATGGATATGCATAACTGAATATGCATAATTGAATATGAAAAAAAGAGAAATACAAAATTCAAAGGGAAAAAGTAATGGAATATTATACACTAAAAGATAAAAGTAATACTTTCTCTCTCGTTTGTACAATTCGTTGGGGATAGAAAGAGGCTTCAATCTAGTGTACTTATGTAGTTACTACTTGAATCAGGGATTGAAAGTTTACTTTCAATTCCTGAAGAGCATAACAATTTTCAATCAAATTCCTCCATTTTCATTTCATTCAGAGACGTAAATCCAAAAAATATTTTCTCAATTAGTTTCAATCATCGAGAAGTACGTTAATTACATAAGTAATTCCAGATTCATATATAGATTATTCTTCATTCACCATCAAAAGCCAGAATCAGTCAAAATATCATATGGCACGCTTCTTCCATTAAACTATCCCAAAACCATTGATAAGGTGTCGAAACACTATAAATCCAACAATGTTTCACATTATCTTTCCTCGAAATGAGAACTACTTCACTATTAAACATATCCCGTTAGTCTACCGATTACCATTGAGGGTCGGTAACTATCAAAACTTCAGTTTCGTATGCAAATTTTATGTCATTTCAAACTGCACTATCAGTATGCCACGGAAATCTTATTCCTCTATTTGTAGAGCTGCGCTTTTCTGTTAGTGCAAGACAGAAATGCTGCAGAATTGTTTTCAATATGAAATGGAAAATGGATGGAAAAGCTTTTTTACTAATAACGTTATTTCATTAATGTCATTCTTGACTGACTGAATTGGTGAAGTCATCATTTTTTTTCAGTGCTTAGAGACAATAGAACTTGGAAAAGATGATTCTTTCATTCAAATTATGAAAACATGATATGTACATCAACGGATGCTTATCGTATCACTACATTTTTGAGGAGAGTACCTTATGAAAAGCTGAATGTTAACAATATCCAATCTCTAAGAAAACAAATTACATTTGAAATGAATGAAAAGAATGATAATTATTGGTGCTTGATGTAGTAAAACTGACCTCGATTATTTTTCATTTCATGTACGCACAGTGGCGGATCCAGGATCAGGTCAAGGGGGGGTCTATAACTCAAAATTTATAAATATATATATATATATATATATATATATATATATTATATATATATATATATATATATATATATATATATAAATATATATATAACAGAAAATTATATGAGCTACCGTATAGCAACAACTAGTCAAGAAAAGGTGAAAGAGATTGACATGTGCAAAATTTGAAGGTGTAGCCGGGAGGTAAAGTAGGTTCGAAACTTCACTTTTTTTAAATCTAATCGAGTTGATTTAGCCTAATCAACAGCATATTCTACTCATACATAGTGTATTCAAATCGTTACCGGCATACACAATACTCATCACAAATATAACAAGTCTAATTTTTCAAATACTGCGCCAAAAAGATCCAGTGTCAGAAATTTCTCGAACTTTTCCTCGATAAGCCTGACAAGTGTCAATTTTCTTTAAAGTGTCATCGAGAAAAATTGCAATTTGATAGTTAAAAAAAAGCATTTTATTTTGAACCTACAACATGGAGAGGACTCTATTTTCATATTTAACTCGGCTTGATCGAGCGTCTGAACCGACTGAACCAGAAAAAAAAGGAAAGAACAATCGGTGAGTCCAAAAATTTCAAGCGAAATTTGTTTGTTTGGGTAACATTCAATCCAGATCTTGTTTGTACTATTTTTAATTCTTGTTAATTATTATTTTAGGAATTGAAGGATTATTGAATTGAATGAATTGATGAAATTGGTTGTAAAAAAAAAAATTACTAATGTTCAAATGTAGCCTGCTCTTTAGTTTTCAATGGAATGTAATGATAATTATTAAAGTTCTTCAATTTCAAAGCAAACAAATTTATTCTATTTTATTTTTTTGTCTTGCTCATGTGACATTTTTTCGTTCCCTAACAAAATTTGGAAATTAGGAGCCGATAAAAATTGAAAAAAATATTTTATTTTCCCAATGGGGAGGGGGGGTCCGGACCCGAAACCCCCCCAGTGGATCCGCCACTGTGGACGCAATATCGTAGTTTTCCGAATTATTGTGAATGGAATAACATACAATCTCGACAAAAGCTACACTTTCCCTTCAAGAAATTGTTCATATCGACCTAGGGCCTCGTTCGTCAATAATTTTCTGTCAAGATGAATGATGCTGCTCTCCAATACTCTTATAGTACTTCTCATATGACAAATTTGCATCCATCGGACGAAACAGTTGCTGACAATCATTATTTGGAAAAACACGGCGTGAAACAAGGGACATGACGAATTAATGTTGAGGCTGCGGCTGTGTCTTGTGAATCATTAGAAGCTGACGAGAATTGAAGTATTTCTTCGCACGAAATAGAAATCAAAGCTCCCGAGAAGCACCTTGAGCGATCGATCCCACATGTTTTATCCATGAGAGATTCTTACTGGTCGTAATTCCTAGCATCGAGCTACTCAACTTTGTAAGAATAGTTACTCCTGATATCTGAAAATTAGATGAAGATGGATTGGCTCTCTATGAGAAGAGATATGGTTGGATTTTCCCAGCATTGATTTACACCAAGTTGATGTTAGTTCATTCTATTATTTTTGCAAAGGCATCTTTTATATCATTGACGCTAATGCCCCCAGATTTTTTTCTGTGCTGATATTGGGACTCTGGAAGAGTAACTGGTATACGCAAAATTAAGCTAACAAGATGTTTTCTACAGCAAATCATTAAAAGAAAATGTTTTTTTTTTAACATTTTGTAACTTTTAAGATGAACAACGATCATTCAATAACACAGGACGTCCGATCCGAGATCAGACATAGGGAAGACCGTTACGTAGTATATGATGTAAGAACAAGAATATTTCGTTTGGGGGCATGGCCCAGCCCTTCAGGTTGACTGACAGTCATTCGATATCTGAAGTTAATCAACGCCGAGCGCGGTTAGTACTCGGATGGGTGACCATGCAGGGAAACACCGTGTTGAAAGCTCATACAACTGCAGCTGACTAGTATATCATAGCTCGCAGGATATATATCAATGAGCACAAGATATTTTGAAGATATGCCGTCCTTCGGAGGGGACGTGAAGCCGGGGGTCACGAGTCCATGGATGTTGGGCTCGTTAAAGATCCCTACCTCTGGTTGGGATACAAGAGGGTTCGGAAAAATTTTACGGTTGGGGGAAGTGTGCTCACCAGCTTCGGTGATTGGCTTTGGTATTGGAAATAGGCCGACGTTGAATAAAGAATTGAAAATATATATATTTCTTCTGTCATCTCATATTCCTTGATAATGCCTCCCATAGCTGATGGCAAAACATGAGCTGCTTGTGTCATATGGATCAAAATGATGAAAACTTTGCATTCATTTCTATAACTTTCTGTTCAATATACATTTCATCCCAATGAGAGTGGGATGTGCAAAGGGAACATTCCTTCAGCGCAGCCAGAAGGCTTCTTCCATATTTGTATTTTTTTCGAATCAACTCTTATTTCTTCAGATCGTGGAAGATTGAAATGCCCCGTGAAGCAACAGAAAAGGGATCCTTTTTCGGCTATGATACAGCACTGATCTATCTCAACTGTTCAATCAATGAGGTAAATTGTGTGTCTTCAATTTTCTTTCTTGATAACAAAATCACTCCATTGTGTAACAGTTGTAGTATGTATTCAGTTTCATTTCCTCATCTGAAAACAAAATTACTTTATCATGTTACAGTTGTAGTTATTGAGACACGAATTATCAGGTCTCCCATGGAATGTCAAATTTCAAGCAATGACAGCTCTAGGTACTTATTTGTTCGTACGTAAATGGAAATTTTCAATGACGTTAAACTCTGAATTCGAGTTAGTTGTTGAATCAATTCGATATTATTCGTAGAAAAAGTATACTGTATTCTCAGCATTCGCCTACAGCTTATGCGGTAAACTTCATACTCATGAGAAATGACTATTCCTTTGTCGTTGGAAATATACCATATTCACCAAACATAAATTACTTTGAAACTCTACTGAACAGTTATTATCCTACAAAATTTTTCATATCAAACTGCTATTGAATCATTAATATAGAATATTTCTGATATGGTTACGAAACACAACAACTTTTCCTGCGCTATATAATTCTCAGTGTACAATAATATCATCTAAAATATATTCAATTCCCAACACTGGAGAAGTGCATAGAGATTTAGAGACGAGGTATTAAATTAATATTTTATGTAGTCGTAAAGAGCTTTAAAGTACACGGTTCCACTGGAATTTTGGGTTATTATAACGCTGTTAAAAAGCTACTTCTGTGTTATTTATTGTGGTAAGCGGAGGTTGTTAACAATGACCAAGTGAACACGTTAGTTGCATCTGTTATAAACGGACTTAGTTCGTTAAAGTTAATGGAAGATATTTGGGTTATAAATTACATCACATTGAAGCAAGTTGATACTGACCGTAATAAAGAAATGAATAAATGATATACTAGGCGTTTCACTTCCCAGATGTGTCTGCTATCATTGAAGAGATTGAAATATATTACCTACTTTGTATTTCAAAGGAATCATATTTATTGGATGGAATGACCGTGGTATTTGATGTGATATATCTACGAAACGTTCTCGTTCCAAGCTTGTTTTACATTGAAATTAGGTTTACTGAATAAATCACATCAAAACGGCATCCAGTGGATGAACGATCCATTGATTATTTTTCTTATAAAAGTACTTCAGAAAGTGGTGTACATCACGTGTGTATATTGGAAGAGAGTATCTTGTCTTCACATAATGAAAGTCTATCTTCTTACTACATTTCATATAATTCTCACATATCGCTAATATATTTGCTGGAAATTCTACTTCGGACTTATAGAACCCCCGAATATCATGCCTTTCGACAGTCATGATTTTTCACCAAGAAAATATAAGAAATATTTCAAAGGAACTGAATATAAACAAGGCTTGCGAATCTGATGGAATACCAGCAATTGTTCTTAAAGTGGGTGCCCCCGAATGTACACCAGAACTTTGCGAATTATTCAACTTTTCGTAAAACTTGTTTTTTTTTCGTAAATTATACAGCCAGTTCATATCAAAGAAAACAATTATTCCACCCTTGGCAGTTTCAGCACGGATGACCCGACGAGTGCAGAATTCTCATCCCATCTTTTTTCAATAGAACAGCTGATCTCCTTGACGAGGGAGATTTTTCCTGAGGCTTACAGACTTCAAAAATTCAAAAAGAAAATCAATTCGTATCTCCTGTCCCTTGATTCACGCGGTGTTCTTTGAACAGTGTTTTCCTTTCGTGAAGTGGAAAGAAATTTTTTATATCATCTCACATGCAATAAGTTAATGGGAATGTACATCCCAAGCAATTTTATATTTCATAATAGTTGCGAAAACGTTTCGGAGAAACAAATTTCGAAACTGCCTTTCTCTCAGAAATGTTCTCTATGTGTTTATTAAACAGCTAGAAGTGGAAAATTGGCACCGCTTTATAAAACTTTATAGTCTTTACCAATATTTTCTAAGGTCTTTTACAAACACTACAAAACAGTTTTATAAACATTTCGGCAGTTACTATGAAAATTTTCTAACACTTTTGAAAGTTGTTTTATGAAGACTTCTCTTACTGCACTTTTGCAACAGATTCAAGCGATACTACTAAAATAATTAGAAAACAAAAGAAGGAAAAAAAAATCTTGAAGGCGCAAGGAGTAATTTTGTATTGAAAACTGAAAAAATATAGTAGATATATCACCAATTTACAATTACAATTGGAAAAGTTGAAGCCAATTTAATGATTTCACTTTTGTACATATGTAACTGTTGAAGACATTGTTTGTGCTTCGAAGATTGATATTTTTACTGCGAATGAAATTTTGTTGACGAATATAGGCTATGAAATCATTAAACAATTTTGCTGGTTGGGATCTGGATCTGAAGCATTTCAGAAAGAGTTGAAATCGTTTTTGATCTCTAAGGGGGATGGCTCCATTAAATAATTCTCAAGATTTTTAAAATATGTCTTATACATTCGTTTTACTCACTGAATCAATAGTGACTGTTCTATAGTGATGCTTTTTTTCGATATATTATATTATATATCTGTCTGCTAGCATGTGTCTGTCTCTCTGCTTATCCTATTGGAAACATCTTTGAAAAATGACTTCCTGATCGTGAAATGAATTGTAATGTTACTATTGTCTTCTGAAAACTTGCGTGAGAACATTTGGGAAAATAGCTTGTGCAAACAAGCAAATGCCATCTGAACCAATATAACGGAAGGAACAGTAAAGTTTATTATAGTGGAAGCCATATCCCACCAATTTCACCCCAGGCTTCCAAATGTATCACTTCCAACCCCAGGGTTTTCACTCATCTCAAATCTGATCGGCCCATAAGTCAAAATATCACAGCATATAGAGTAATTGAGTATGATAGCTTGAAAGCACTGAATTCGCATGATTACTCCAAATTGACCTGCTGATCCAATATTCAATCAAATTTGAAATTGATCTTTCCCGCATGTTGTTACCCTGACATCTAGACACCTTGAAAGCTACTTGCTTCGACTAATCAGAAGCAAAGAGGAACTGTAACTGGATACACTTTGACATCGATAGACAAAGACTGCATTGTGTATGAGTAAAACATAAAAACGGAATATGAGAATAATATGAGGGATGGACAAAACGCCGGGGTAAGCGGAAGTTGGGAACTTCTGATGAGGCAATTAATTGATGGAACAAAGGCTTGGCCAACACATTACTGGACATGTGCTAATTCACTTCCTGCCTTTGATGAGACTGAATCTGTTCAAGTGCCTACGGCTTCGAGCACGATCGAAGGTGTTTTACAGGATGATGCAACAAATTATAAGGTATTAGACATAGTCTCCAACATTTCTTTATCGAAACATGAGAATGTAGAGCGAAACTGATAAACATGAGAGTTAGATAGGTCAGAAGTAGACTACATCATCAAGTGGATTATGTTTATGCAGGTCAAACAGGGAAAACATTTCGTTGGCGCGTGAATGAACACAGCTAAAGTTTTCAGAATTGAAATACAAATTGAATTTACGCAACACATCTTCCTACAGAAATTCATAATACTATTTTTTCCATGTGAATGATTTGGAAAAGTCGATCACGATGTATGTCGATGACACACCAATTTTATTCACAAATAGTTTGTGAATTTTGCTTTTTTGTGATAGTACAGTAACTTATCCGCGGCAAATCTACCAATTCTCGTTATAAACAGATATTGACGGAATTTGAATCTTTTTAATTTTCTCAAGAGAAAAAAATCAAAAGATAGATTTCATTACCGACAATGCCTATGACACTTCGGAATTAATACAAGATTTTTTCATAAAAATTCGTCTGAAATGTCAGTTTTTTCTGAAATTCCTTGAAATTTTTTTAAATTGTTTCCCTTGCACCATCAGATAATTTGAAAAATATTACCGGTAATTTTGATTTTTCAGTTATTGTACTTTTGGAATCGTTTCTATTCGATATCTGTTTCTGGATATATCTTCACACTTATTCACTATTTCCAATACATTTTTGATCTACCATCAATTTCAAATACTTTCAGAAAATCAAATATTTTCACTTCTCGACCCAATGAGTTTTTGGTAGGTTACCATCAAGATGCATATATTCCTGGTGAAATGACTTCTATACCAGTACAATGTTAATGCTTTCGTCAAAAACGCTAGACCTACGACTCACTTGATGATGACATCCAGGGAAATTCACATTCTTGTAATTTCTTGACAGATATGACATTATGAAGTCTGACGCAATTTCTATAAGCCAATTCTCTAGAACAACTCTTGCAAAGTCAATGTGTTACTTTTTTTGTCAACACTCTACCTGATGAAGGATCAAGATACACGAATTCTGTCAAAAAATACACAGAGTCTAACGTAAGAATTCGCTATATTTTTTGTTAGTTTCAGTTCAGACGTAAATATGTAGATATGCATCTCGATATATATATTACAAATAGATACATTTGCTTTATATTCTCGATATATGTTATAAGAAATTGATATCAGAATTCATAGAAATTCTTAGTGAGAGGTAGTGGAGTGGAGTTGGATTACAAGGAAAAAATAGTAGTAGTAGTATAGTCAATTTACAGTTAATTGAGCATTTTAGTGTTTAATTTGTAATAAAATGCCCCCCTCCCCCATAGATCAGATCAACCTGAGTAATTTCAATTCATTGGGAAGATTGCTATAGTGCAGGCTATTATGGCGCTGTACAAGAAGACCGTATTTGAAAACACTCTACCGAAAGAACTTTTATTTCATGATTTAAAATTCTGGTTATCGCAATGTCACTTATGCTAGAACTTGAAATAACTTTGTTGAACCGGGAAATTCTGAAAAGCAATCAGCAAATAACACAAATGATGACTTCTACCATTTAAAACAGCACTCAGATCAAATACTAAACAAACGGAAAACAACATATTATCGAAAGCAACGGCGAATAAACGACAAATAACTAAGAAAAGTAAGGTAAAAAATTGATCAGGAAACGACAAATAGCTGGTTGAAAGGAGCCGTATAATTGTGAAAAACTTCTAGCAGAGTTCGGAAAAATTGGAATGCAAATGTCAAAAGATGACATAATTCGATTCTTGCACCATCTACTGGAAATCGCTGTAATTTCCGTAGATATGATTGAACGTGTCTAGATTTTTTGACGAAACAATATCGAATCTGAGGTCGCACCAGGAATATATGCATATTGGTTACAATAAAGTTTAAAAGGAATTCAAGTCATGTACGACTCTTCTGATCAGTACAAAGTATGAAACAAAGTCGCTTCGCGTTGTCTGTCTGTCCCTAAATATATGCTTGGATCTTCAAACCTAGGCAACGGATTTTGAAGGGTTTTTCTACAATAGATAGAGTGATTCAAAAGAAATGTTTGTTGTATAATACATGTATAATATAGTAGAGAAACAGTGATTATTTTAGAGATTGCTAATGTGATTTCGTAAATAAACACACTTTCCGCGCTTACATTGCAGATGCTTGCTGAACCATACGAAAGAAAAAATCATGTACACCTCAGAAAGGTCTACACAGGAGTCCGTGATGGCATATGTCTATCTATTCAGGGATAACCCGCGAAGCCGGGCCGGGTCGCTATTCTATAAATATTTATAACGATAAACATATTTCAATCTTGAATGTTATACTTATTCACGACGGCAATCGAAATTGATACGCCTTATTTAATCTTTCTTGCCAAGATAATGCCTACCTAGAACGAACCTCCCCCTTTCGAAGACACCTCTCAAATTTCAATTAGAACCATCATTTTTACCTGCACCTCATTAGCCATCCCATATCCCAACTTCTGTATCTGCCGCCATCCCATATTGTAAGATAGTAGCCGAACACTAATAAAGTTGAACTTTTTTTATGTTAACACCGAAGGAAATTTTCGTCTTGATTTTATTACGAGAGATTTCAATTTTCGATAGCAGACAATTATTTATAATCATTGATCCACAGGTAATTACAGGAATGTTATCGAGATCGTGTATAATGACGGTATACAAATAGTATAATTAATTTTCCAGTAGAAATTATGGGTTGGCTCGGAAAGCGGCTCGAAAGAAAGTAGGTTGTAGAATTTTCAACAGCTGAGTACATCAGAGGCGAAATGTTGAATGTTTAGTTTATAAATAATAATGATAATAAATTAAATCCTTTGAGATCGCAAAGTGATATGTGATACGTTAATACAAAGATAAGGAAATGAAATTATGAATATAAAAATAAAGTATAACTATAATTATTTCACACTTAAAACTAAAATGAAAAAAATCATCATAGTCATGATAAGATAGTCTCATGAACCTAGCTACTCATGAATACTATAAGAAGAACCATCAATCAGGAACACTTTTGAGTTTTGTTTGAAACTTTTCTCTACTTTTCCATTTTTATGTTATCTGGAAGTTGATTGAAGAGCTTCGCACCCACATAGGAAGGACAGTTCTGAAGCATTTGAGTGTTTTTTCAACTTGATAAAATTACCATTTCTTGTGGAATATGTATGAAAATCTGAGTTACAAAGGCATTATTTAATTTCCGATTATTTTTTTCACTTGTCAAAATGTGACGTTTTTGGCATTTCAACCAATAGTAGCGGGTTAATCCATAGTTATTCTAGCCAATCATTGGGTATTAAAACGATAAAACTGCCTGGTCCTTTCGATTGTTTCGATAAAACGTTGTTTACCTTTGAACTGTCAAAACTATTAAGGTTTACCGCGTCGATTCTATTGAACTGTCTCATATTTATATGAATTATCATGAATGAAGAGTTACCTTATTATTAATAGTCATTCACTTTTCACTTTTTCAGCATAATAATAACATAACATAAACAACATTTCAATGAAAACTCAAACACGTAAATAGCTCATAACCCTAAATTTATGACAGATATAGCGAACCACCGATTCAAATATTTAAGGTTTCCTTAACTCAAATGAAGATGGCATACAATTAGTTTTTATTGAATACAATTTATATTTTGTTGTATGAGGAGAAACCGTTGTATGAAGATTTCGATACCACGTCATAACGAAAGATTTTATGTTCCTTCTGGCGTGATTTTCATTTCATAAGAATTGTTCAATTATCAACCTTGTACAATGAGAGGTGTGACGCCATCTCTTGGTATCGTCGGCAAGCATTATCATATTCAATGCGTAAGCATCATATCTCTTCTAGATAATAGAGGGCATACATCGTTGTTTGACATTTCAAATTTGTAAAATTGTCACCTATTCTCCGTTCCTTCTTATGTAAATGAAATACTGATCAATGAAATTGTTCTTCCTTCTATTTGTTCGAGAAATAATCTGTCCAAATACAACTCGTTCTTCAAATTTAATAAGATAAATTTTCATTTTCGAAACACTCAAACTTTTTTATTTTGATGCAAAAGTATTCAAACAAACCGAATTAGATAAAATCACTCGTCCTACGGACTCGTCATTTTATCAATCGGTTTGTTTTCATACTTTTGCCAAATAAAAAAGTTTTTGTGGAAAATGAAAATTTATCGATTAAATTTGAAGGACTCGTGGTATTACTTTCGATAAAATGTGACCTTCGTGATTTCCTACAGTCCAATTTATGAATCAAGCGCATCACTTCCTTTTGGCCAACAAAAATGCTATTCATATATGTTGAGCAGCCCCATACAGCAATGCTGTGAGAGATGTGAGAATAAATGATGGCTTGATAAAAATTCAAGAGCTCAACTGTGTTGAGAGTAGATGAGAGTTGTTTCACAGCGTTTTATTACCCTTCTCCTAATGTTACCCACAATCTACTACCATGACATGTTGCCATCACCGTATGTGCCAAGAAATTTAGGACTATTTGACGAATACACAACCTGGTCACCTACTCTTACTGAAATATCTACAATTTTTTTGGTGGGTCTTGAGTGAAACTGCATCAAAACAGTCTCAAGGGGAGTAACTGATAAGCGCCAATCTGTAAACTCGGAAAACTGTTCATTTAGTTTGACTTGGACCTTCTCTCGACTATCCGCATCCTAACATGATATTGTGTCGTCTGCATATAGAACTGTATAATTTAAACTGACATTTTTCGGCATATCATTGACGAAGAGTAAAAATATGAGTGGCCCTCAGTTAGATCCTTGAGGAACTCCATATTCATTCTCATAATATATGGTTGTGATTGACGGTTATCTGATTTCACGTACATTCTCCTGAGGGTCAAGTATGATTCCAACCAGAAAAGGAACTTTTCATCAAATCCCAGCAAATTAAATTTACCCAAGATCATTTCGTGATTGGTAGTCTTGGATAGGTCGAAGAAAAGAGCACCCACATTTTTTTTTTTTTATCGAGGAAATTATGTAAATTTTCTCTCCGTTGACATACCTCGCCAGAATCCATGCTGAAACTTGGATAATATGTTGAACTGGTCCAAATTTAACATATTGGCACGTTTCTCAAATAGCTTGCACAATACCGTGGGTACTGTCATGGGTCTGTAATTCTCCACGATAGTAGGATCCCCATTTCCTGAAATCGATGACATATGAGACTAATGTTTAGTTTATCCGGGAAATATCCGACCTCTATTGAAAAATTAATCTGAAAAGCCGGTGGTTCGCCAATTGATGAACGAATTTGTTCAAGATTTTGGTGGGTATACAATCAATTCCAACAGAGTTAGTGTTTTATAAAGTGCACTGAAATTTTCAGAGAGTGCTTTCTCTGTTGATTGCCAGATTGAAGAATGGTAGATGCTGTAGTGAAAGTATTGTTCCGAATTTCCTAGCGCCGGCCATGATGATCGTAAACGCAGGGGTCGAAAAGCAAATGTAATTTTTTCAGGAACTGTTGATCCGCGTGGAAAATTCGATCATCGAGGCTTCTATCGAAGATTATCCATAGGCGTACGCAGGTATATAAGCAGACACTTTATCCCAGAGAAGTTAGTTGTTTGGAGAGAGAGAGTTATTTAGCAGAGTTATTCGCAGAGAATTGAGCAGAGTTATTCAGAGCTGAGTGTCTCGGATTGAGCAGAAAGTGAATCAGAGTTTCTAGCTTGGTGGAGCTTAGTGGAGAGAGCTTTGTTATTGCTCAGTGTAGAAGTCGAAGTGAAGTTTTTCTATTACAGAGACTTTATTAGAGTGTTTAGTACCGATTGTTGGAAAGTATGCGATGCAGTTTTAGTGATTGTATTGTGATAAGGAGTTGAAATAAAAGTGGTGGAGTGTTGTTTGGAGTTTTAATAAACGAACCAGAGGAAATAACGTAACAGCATACGGCTTATTACAATCTGATAAGTCAGCTACCGAAATGATTCTTTATCATTATACGGTGTTCTCAACAATCACGTTTGTTTTTGTTTTCTTTCTATCAGCATTCATAACAACTACAGCCATTCTATGAATTTTATTTCAGAATTCGTTTGTCCCGTGCTCAATGTGGATTCGTTTGTACCTAGAGTGTGTATCTAAAATGTCTGTTTTATACATAGTTTTAATATTTTTACTCGGAAAAACTGATTTTTGGTGAGTATTTTTAAAATTTTTTTTTCATTAATCAACATTTTGCACCCCTGAAAATGTTCCAATGGGTTGTTGGCATTCTCTTATTTCATTTATATCCTACCACTTTAACACAAACTCATTGTTATAGAGCCCTGATGATGAATTTATTAAAATTCGAAACGTTGGCAAAGAAAGAATAGTTTTTTTTAATCAAATTGATCCCAATCCCACCAATACCACCATTGAAGAGCATTTATTGAATTGATTCTTCTTTGTAGCAGATACAGAGAGCTCGTGAAGGATACAGTTATTCTTGAATTAGTCTTTCCTTAACAATATTTCTTCAAGGGGCTTATCTTTTTTGCCTCGAATGTATTTCGTATCGTGATATGTAGGACACTGTCATGACGGTTCTTGGTGATATGTGCCAATGGTCTTCATCTTTCTACATTAATTTGTGGTGTATGGATCCTTCCTTCGTACTAGTTTTTGACTAATCACAATCTGACAAAATGAAGAATTGATATTGGAATATATATAAGTGTGGAAGGGGGTTTTTCTGATCTTTCCCAAAATAATCTTCTAGAACACGTCCAATCAGATAGGCAAAGAGTTATACAAGAAGTTGCTGAATAATAGAACGTGTCCTATCTGAAAGGAACTGTTTTGAATAATTTTTTCGGGGTAGATCAAAAATCTACCCTTCTCAGTTGTATAGATTCAAATACTAATTCTGATTTTTTTCAGATTGTGGTAGGTCAAAAACTCAAGAAACTACAAATAAATTTGTTTACCTGATGAAGAAAAAAAAGGTGTGATATCACCAAGGCATTTTGTTCTATCACATCAAAGTGGCAACGTGTACGTACAAACTCAATTTTATCACGAAATACTCTTCCAAAACTCACAACCTGAATGTAATATCTGAGTCGACTACATCTTTTCATCAGTGCACAAATCAATCTTGTAATCTCCATTCGAATGGAACATCTTCAAAGAGAAATTCACATCAACGTATCACTGGATGACTGCCGTCACATCTTATTATCTCGATGAAAATTCAAACTTTTATTGCCGTATAATATTGCGTATCAAAGTTATACCGTTGGAGGTGAGATTGAGTTATCCGAGATATTCTGAACATATAATGCCGTGGGACACGAATTCATTTTTATTTTAAAATATCCCGCCGCATTCTTCGAGTAATATTTTTTTTTCTGACTGGAGGGTATTAACTTTGTTTAGAGATACAAACTTTCCCCATCTGGTATAGCGATTTTGTTTAATTATATGAATTTTGATGCTCGTGTAGGAGAAATAACTGGGTTATTTGAAAGGGGAGACCGGGGCAATTCGGTCGTTGGGGTTGATTGAACCAAGTCTTTGAACTGTGACCAAAAATATGTTATTGCTTTTCATGATTGGTAAACATACTATTTGCCATAGTTTGAAATTTGACAGATATCAATTATTTTCGAAAAAATCGCGAATAATTCCGTTCACAAATGAAATATGCATTGAAATTCGTAATGACATTTCTTGTGTTACTGTGGAAACTAAGGTGGCTATATACTGGTGTTTTCAGTCCATATAAAAGATTGTCAGCAAATAAAACGACCGATCTGGCCTACTTGTTCAAGAATTGATGACGTAGACCGCAGTTATAACTCAAAAAATTCGTCAGGTATCGTCACTATCGCAATTGAGATGACAGTCATGTGCACGTCCAAGTGTTGCCAAGTGGCTACAACGTTGCGAATTCTGGTCTATGTGCTGAAAAAATCAGTTGATTGTTGATATTTTTATTTGAGCAATATAATATTGTGATCTCAATTCAAAAGCTCGATTTAGTAAATCACAATTCAGTCAAATATTATTCACGTTAATGCGTGTGAGCGAATATATTTGATATCACTTCAGGAATAGTTGATACTCTAAGCAGCATTGTTCCACTGATCACATTCTTCCAATCTTAGAATGTTGTGGAGTATTGAATGAAGAATATCATAGTAGATGGGAGTTATAATGTGGGAGTTATAATAAATAATATGTTCCGTTCATTTTCATTTCATCAAACGTCAGATTGATCTCGCGTTCCTTTCTCTGTTCTAACCAAAAGTGATCTGTATTGGCAACAACGTGTTCCTTGGATCGAGTGATCTCGAAAATTTTTAGGAATTTCAATCACAAGCGCACCCTTGAGGCGTAATATCGAACAACTTCACCTTGTCTACAGGTTTATCTAAAACAATATCGAAACACTGAATGTACCAGTTCATAGCCATCTTAGTGGAAACGTATAGAGGTTGAATTGTCTAACTTGACGTTCATAAATTCAATCACTGGTGTTCTCGAAAGTGAGATGGTGAGTGGTGATGAAATTTCTATTCTTGGAACTCCTCCAGAGCTGGTTGAGGCAATGAAAACTGCTCAGTTGGAATTATTGTAAAAGAAATCACGGAAAAATACATTTTATGGACTATCGCAAATAAACAATGTGTTTTCAATCATTTATGTGAAACACTAACGACTATTAGGAAATATAACTTCGTTTTACTAAGGAAGTCTTGACTTTTTCTTTAAGAAATTCCGTCTGAAATGTAAAAATTTCCTAGCGATTTGCGAAAAATAACGTTTTTATTCAAAATGACCGTCGTATCGAATAGTTTCATCTTGAAATGACGTTGCCCTGTGGATTTTTTCATACACGAATCATTACTGTTGTGAGTCATTACCATCATGACTTTGACAAAAATGTCCTAACGTTAAGAACATAAAAACTATTTCAGAATATTTCAGCATACTGAAACAGTCGAATATTTCATAATCCAACATATGCCTCCGCCCCTAGAGTCGAAAGCTCATTTCTATTTATGGACGTTTCGGGAAAGTTTCGAGTAAACACGTCTCACGCTAGACATGCAAAAGCTCTATTTGTACAAACTGCCAATCCTAATAATACTTCGGTGTTGGGAAAAATTGTTTGAAGTTCAGACCTAGCGTGCGCGTTATTGCTGTTCACCCACAACAATACCGATGTGATTCGTGTGGTAATATCTTCCGTTTATACGTGCTTTTTTCGATAGCAAATCATCGGAAAAATTGGTACGTACGTGAAAAAAGGTCAAATTTCCTTTTTTTTATTATATGCAGATTCACAAGAAAGAGAAGCCCTGTTATGTTCAAAGAACACAGGGTGAGTCAAGGGACAGGAGATTCGAATTACCTAACATTCGCTTTGAATTTTTGAGGTTTGTAAGCCTCAGGAAAAACCTCTTCCGTCAAGGAGTTCCAAAGCTCAGCTGTTCTATTGAAAGAACTCTGAGCAAGAGAGGTTCGACAGGTCTCTGAGCTCACAACAAAGGGGTGGGAAGTCTGTACTGTCGGTCATTTGTGTAGGTATTGTCGAGGTTGCAAAGACTGATATTTATTCAGAAGAGCACCGACTGTGAAAATATCTATAGAGGGAAACAAGTCCCCGACCATTCTACGATGCTCCAATGAAGTGAGCTAGTCTGTGAGCGAAGAATCACCAACAAGACGGATTTGAGCCTTGTAGATTGTTAGAAGCTGACGAGAAGTGAAGTATTTTTTCGCAAACAATTGGAATTCAAGTTTATGGGGAACACCTTAAGCGATCGATCCCACATGGTTTCCCATAAGAGATTTTACTGATCGTAATTCCTAGCATCGAGGTACTTGACTTCGTAGGAATAGTTACTCTTGACATCTGAATACTAGATAATTATAGATCGGCTTTCTTTGGGAAAATAAATTCCTGGGTTTTTCCAGCATTACATTCCATCAAGTTTATCTTACCATTCTATTATTTTATTGACGTGAATGTTTATTTGAATTTTTTTTTCTCGAGCTGACATGGTGACTCGGGAAGAGAAATTAGTATGAAGAGTACTGTCGTCCCCAAAACTATGCATTGAACAGGATATTTTCTGGGGAAAATCATTAATATGATACAGAAACAATGTGGGCGCCAGAACTGAACCCTGTGGAACACCTGCAATTATTGGAAAAATATCAGATGATACTCCATATCAACAACCATATGGAGAGAATATTCGAAGCAGGGCTGAAAAAGATACCAGCCAAAAAAGTATCAAGTGCTGCCCAACATAACGCACCAAATGACACGTTTTTAATGAAACTGAATCATTTGGAGTATGTCGTATATGCTTGTTACCCACGTGGAAGATAGAAGAGACAGCTATTTGATATCATGTTAAAGGCACTCTGACATCATATTTTGAAACTTCATTAATGCAGGTTATAAATGAGTTATTCTGTAACTTTGGAACATCGTACGGAGAGAGGTTTTTCCTGACGCATACAAGCTTCAAAAGTTTAAAGTGAATGCCAATTCATATCTCCTGCCCCTCGATTCACGCGGTCTTCTTCGAACATTGGGTTTCCATTTCGTGTAAATATGTATTTAATGAAAAAATTCTGCTTTCCGTCTTTATACCCGCGCGGGCTCTGAAGTGGTACTTTATGTCCGCGCTGGCCATAAAACAGAATTTAGTCTTCGCGACATGTTTCGATACAGTGTATATTTTTCAAGCGAATGTAGTATAACACTTTTATTCACAATTATTCTTCGTTGAAAGATCCTCAAATACATTTCTCATTCATGGAGATGATTAGGGACTACTATAATTTTAACCGTGTTTCCTAGAACCATATCACTTATAAAGTGACAACAACATATTTATACATTCACAGAAATTTAAAAAAAATAGCAACCACTCACCTAATTGAATAAGTTAAACAAAGGAGCACTGTCAAGGTCCAATTGATCATTTACTTAACAATTTGAACTTTTAAGTTTATTGTTTTCCAAAAACTCTAAATAATCAAGCCCAATGCCCATATTTCCATTAATTATGAAGAATTTCGAAAAATGCATCACTCCAAAATATGATTGGCATATGATGAATGTGTTGTATTCTTTCCATTATTCATACGATGTTCATGTATGCGGCTTTTGAATGGTCTACCTGTCTGGCCTATATATACTCTAGAGCAAGATGAACAATTCAATTTATAAACTCCTGAATCTTTGTATATTTGTGTTATATATTTGTTATCCTTGATGAGTGAATAATAAACAATAATGAACTTGCATGGCGTAAATAATTTTCATCAGTCCTTCGTCGTATGTAACTCCTTTTTCCAGGAACCATGTAAGAACGCACAATGAAATTGATGAAAACTCAACATTACTCTCGAATACACAAATCCTCACCAACATCTATCTATTTCCAGCATCTCCTCATTCCGGATCCGAGCAATTTGAAAGGGTGCGAAAAAGGGTCGGCGCGGCGTCCAATGGATGGCCTGAATAAAACCCTCTGCAACATAAGTCTCTGTTCTCCCAGAATAATATATAAAAAAAAACACCTATTTTTATCAAGCTGTCAAGAAACATCTGGAATTTCTGCACAATAATAGGCCAAGTAAGATTTTCAGGCAAAAATTATCCGTTTCTAATCGTATAATTGCATATCAAATCAACTATTTCAATCAGGAGAAACATGTACCTTACTTTTCTCCATTATGAGGCAATTTCATGATTGTATATATGTACTTTTCAAATGGAAAAAGAGTGATATGATTGTTATTTTGATTCATCAATTTATTCCGACCTTTCGAGTCATTGTGTTCCAGGAAAAATTAAATAATATTTCGTTTTGAGGCAATTCAAAATAGATCTCCGGAATAAAACCAAACTGTATGGAAGCTGCGAATAAAGACATCTGAAAAATCTACACAATATTAGGCCAACTGTTCATTCTTGATCGATCGAATATGCCCAATATTTTTCGAAAACTACCATTTCGGAAAATTATAAGACGCTATGAACATTCAAAGTGAGAACCACAAGCGCTCCAAAACATACTTCAGAAGTCTCTATGCATTGGAGGTCTAGATAACATTGTTGCCACATTTCATGTCGTATATTCAAGTGCCACAGATCAACGCGCTTGTTAAAGATTCTTCAAAAACAGTTTATTAGAGGAGTTTGGCTATGGTGTGAGCACGCAATATACAGACTATAGTCGGGCCGTTCAAAAGATAGTATTCAAGGACGCGTGAACAGTGAATGCCTGCATCTATATATAGCCTGCGCGGCGTAGCCACGCCTTCTAAACTGAAGTAAATGAAGAACTGTTTACACTGTACTGTACTCATTTGTGCTTTGTATTAACGTGTGTTAAGTTAATTATATAATACGGATGGAAACACTCTTTCAACTCCAAGAAAAAGATAAAAAAAAGACATTTAACTATAGAGGAAAAAGGTGTAAGGAGAACGACGCGGCGAAATTTTTGTTGAGTGGTGTAAATCGGACTTGTAACATTGGGGAGAGGAACATTCAGCGGCTACACTATAGTTACTTAAATCATACAATTTCAACCATCAGTATTCATGCTCCAGTCGAGAAGAGATTATTTGCAATTGGAAGACTGTAGAATGCTACGCACTATGCACTTTCCCGTGAGAAGTTGTATATACTGTTTTGTATTATGGGTTACCATCGAAATCGGGGCAGTTACTGTGTTGAAGTCAGGTAATAACTACGCTATTTATGAACCGATAACAGTAATTTCGCTTACGCTATAATCTAAGATTTGTGAAAAATGTCGGCTACTGTGTTCGTGCTCAGAAGAGATGGAATGCTGAAAGTAGGTTGGAAATAAACACAATTTCGAAAAATTGTAAATGAATACATGAAATTGACAGTTGCATGTGAAGCACGTCAAACACATCCCGGAACTAATGAACTTCTTCACCGTCTAAGAAACAGGAACGGAAGTCGAAACTCCATCCCCGGCAGGGCGCGCCCCCTCCCCTTTGTCCACTGAACGCCTTCGGCCCGTTTTATCGCCCGGAGTTATTAAGTGACTCGAAGAACCGGAATCCGGTGCGGGATCGAGAATGATTGCGCGGAAATTCCAGACGTCTCTGGCCAGACATCCCGACATCCTTTATCCGCGCTAGCCGCAGCTTCGATACAGCTTGATAAATGGCTTTGTTTCTTTTTATATATTATTCTGCGAGTACGGGGACTTATGTTGCATCGGGTTTCATTCCGGCTATCCATTGGACGACGACACTTTTTCGCACCCTTTCAAATTGCTCGGATCCGGCATGGAGATAGGGTGGAAGCTTTGTCCATTCGAGTGTTGGGGAAGGTGGTGTAAAATACATGGTAGTTAGTGAGATCTGTTAGCAAGAAAGTGGATCTTTTTTTGCATCGTTAGTGCTCTCTTCTGGACATATCTCTGCTGATTCAGAGCAATCGCCAAAATCAACATTGTCCAGGAAATGAAGCATTTTGGCACGCAATTTTTTCGTCCACTATGGATTTTCTTGAAATTTCTACAGAAGGTGGGGAATAGCTCAAGGATCATTTTCTATATCATACCGCTGTACGCTGGAGCCTTGGAGGTGGTTGCCACCCCATCTCGGGGGGGAAAATTTTTGAATAAATTCTGGAATCGACAGACAAATGTAATTCTAAGAAAAAAACATTCCATACATTTTTTTCGTGAAAGTAATATTTTTTGAGTTATTTGAAGTTTAAATTAACAGTTTTTTAAGGAAAAAATCGGATCTTTTCGATGTTGTTTTGCGAATAACTCAAAAATATGCATTTTATCAAAAAAACTTTAGACAGCCAAATTGTAGCTTTTAAAAAAACAATGACTCTCTCAGAATTTTTCTACGACAAATACGAACTGAGATACAGCAAATTATTGCTTTTTTTCGTCAAATGTATAAATGGGAAGATTTAAAGCGAAAAAACAAGAATAATTTGCATTATTCAAAGAGAGCTCATGGAATCGTATTCAAAGTTTTCAATTAGAGCTTTCAAGCAAAAACAAAAAAGTGTCCCTAACATGAAAATCGACCAACTTATGATCAAAATAAGATCGGTATCCGCTCTTTTCTACGAAAAAAATCTGTGAAAACAACCTCCAAAGTACCCCCTAATTAAAATTGATCGCCACCCTCTTGTGATTCTTTTTATATACATATGTACTATTAATACACCCACCAAGTTCGACAAATTTAAAATCACTAATTTTAGAAAAATTGGTGTTTAAAGAGGAAACGATTTTTTCAATTTCGTGTTTTCAATACCCTTTTCCTAAAAATATTTCCCAAAATACTAAAGATACGAAAAAAAAACGATATAGAACTTAATTGTAGCTTTTTAAATGAAAAAAAAAAATCCCTGTGTGCGAGATATAGCCGTTTAACACCTACATTTACGATCGACGATCACCTTATTCAAGTTAAACTCTCCCCATCTAAAAGTTAATGGATCTCAAGTAATTTGATTCACAAAGTCTTATAGCTCTTGAAAAGCCCTAGAAGAAATTTTTTCTATCACCTAAAACGAAGGAGCTATGCTTAAAAAACCGATCTATTTTTTTGGAAAAATTCGAATTACCCGCTTCGGAGCGTAGTAATCTATCTACATAACCGGTATATTCGGCCGTTATACGTTATATGTTCTACTTTTTCCATTCATATTGGAAGACAGAGAAGAAGAAACATCTGCTCACGTGTATGCGTGTGTGAGTGTATATTTCGTTGATTTCTCACCAGTGTATTCTAAAGTTCGAAGAGATATTATAAAAATTTCAATTTTCAAAGGTACTTTTTGACAAAGGTAGGTTGAAATATTAGGAACTTATATCCTAAAGCATGAAACTATCATTATTTAACTATTTTTTCCCATATTTAGGTTTTTAATGTTATTTTATATTTTTTTACAATAAGGGTTTTTTTTCACCCCTAAAAAACAAAAAGCGTACAACGGCACAATGAAGAAAATGAACTAGAGGGTGAAATAAGCCTTATCCCAAATTTTTGTACAAATCGGTACTGGACGAAAAAATTGCGAGGTTTTACCATTTTTTTAGCTTCATTTCCTGAACAAAATTTGTCAAATGTATGTGCAATGGCTGACTGAGCGCCGAATTCGAAAGTAGTCGAAATATATGTGAGATTTTTTTTGTGGTTGACTTCACGGTTGTCTGAAACGTATATACGAAAAAGTTCATCTATTCAGATTTTTTTTTATGACTTCGATGAGTACGTGTTCTTGAAAGTGTACAGTGGTGTTTAGTGGGAGAAACTCAATTAATAGTGGGACAGTCCCATCATGCACCACTTCTACGAGCACTGTTATATATTAATTTTTTGACATACTGTGTGATTTCAGATGCTTAGGACGTGCAGAAAAGATGAAAACGAAAATATTAACTCATGTTGGAAATTATCTGTTTCATAATTGTCCCTATATGTACCAGAGGGGTTGTATGTTTTTTGAGGCATGGTGTATAGAGAGACTATTGTTTTTTTGCTTGATAATCATGTTTTTTGATATTCATTAATTACATACATGTTCTGAGAAAATTTGAAATCAATAACTTCGCATGTACCATAACATATTTCAACCTCGACGTATAATATTTACGAACACGACATTTGCGGGGAGCTTCATCAAATTCGTCTATTTGCAATGCCTCTGATGAGTTGTTAAACCGTCAATAAAACACAGGTGTTTGAATTATCTTAACTCCCCATCGGGTGAATCGAAAAGACCCAAGTCCAAACACGAAACTATCATTGATGGAAAATCAAATATGGAATAGACCACACCCATTAATTCGATATTCTAATCGTTCACGATTGGCTGGGAAATGTGTGTCGATTAGTTTTCCATCTATACCGCTATATAATTTATATCCACGGTCTATTTCGAAATTAATTTTCGCGATCATATTTCCATCACTAGAGCTGTGTCATTATAGTAGTTGTGGCTGTACAATTATGTTTCATGAAATCATATTTCGACTGAATTGATTGCTAAAGGAAGTGTATTGGCCGTACCACAGCATAATTGATATTGTAGTAACGTTAAATGAGAAATAAATTGAAATATTACAGAATGTTGTTTCTCCGTCAGATAGTTCAGTGATTTATACCAGCAAGTATTCACTTTTCCTAACATCTTCACTTCCACTGTACGAAAAAGCAGCGGATATTTGAATTATTATCTGATGTCTTACTGTCTCATGAAGTGTTATTTCAGAGTCATTCAGTTCATAAACTTATAAAACAAAGTGAAATAGATTTTTACAAAAATGAAATTCAGGAAAACAAAGAGAACTCAAAGGTATTGTGGGAAACTGTCAATGAAATAATCGAAAGTCCAAATTCAACAAACATAAATTGTATGAAATTGAATGATGGATATGTATCAAATGACCCATCGGACATATCAAATAACTTTAATGTTCTTTACACCAATGTCGGACCAGAAAAAATAAAAAAACTGAACGGATATGAAGAAAACAAGAAAATAAACAATGCATCACTCTTTCTTTATCCAACTAATGATACAGAAGTCAAATATATGATTTCGCAACTGAAGAACAAAAAATCAGCGGAACCCGATGGTTTCAAAGCAGAAAAACTGAAAATGATTGCAGACTACATCACTCCTCCCCTTGTTTATATCATCTATAAGTCATTTGAAACTGGCATCTTTCCTTCTGTACTTAAGATATCTACAGTTATACCAATATACAAAAATGGCAATAAAACCGAAATGTCTAATTATCGTCCTATTGCGCTGATATCTAACTTCAGTAAGATAATTGAGAAAATAATAAAGAAAAGATTAAATTCGTTTTTTGAAAGATACAACATTCTCTCGGCATCACAATTTGGTTTTAGAGAAGGAAAATCGACACAAAAGGCTATTAGGGCATTAACAACAAAAATATATAGTGCAATAGATGCAAATAAACCAACAATAGGAGTTTTTATAGATCTGGCAAAAGCCTTCGACACTGTCGATCACTCAATCCTCCTAGAAGTGTTGGAAGACGCGGGTGTACGTGGTACAGCGCATACTCTCATGAGGTCATACCTAACTGCCAGAACACAGCGGGTTAAAATACGACATCACATCAGTGAAGAAAAACCTATTACGTGTGGTGTACCTCAAGGCACGGTGTTGGGGGCCAATTCTCTTCATAATATATATGAACAATCTCTTCTTCACAAAAGGAGATTGTGATATAATAAGTTTCGCGGATGATACTGTCATTATATACGAAGATGAAACCTGGCAGAAACTGAAAAACAGAATTGAAAATAACTTTTCTCACATTATAAAATGGCTAGATCATAGACTGCTTTCGATAAACTTAAAAAAAACGTTTATCTGCCTTTCTGTAGCAACGAAGCAGGTTTTCCGCATTTCAGTCCAATTACATTGGATGATAACTTCACCATACTCTCAGCAGATGAAATCAAATACCTTGGAATTATAATTGATAAACATCTAAAATGGAACTTTCATGTAGATTATCTGGTGAGAAAACTCCGATGCATTTTGTTCATCTCAAACATCTTGAAGTGGCACAAAAACGCTTTCTGAGAATAATTCTAAACAGAAATAATAGGTATTCCAGCGACGCTCTTTATGAAGAGTCTGATATGTTTGATCTGAGACAATTATTTTTTAATAGTATAACCACAACACAGTTCTTGAATGAAAATGAACTCATGAAACCCTCTCACACTTATACGACTAGACAAATTGATAACTTCACAATACCCTTCGTATCCAAATCAATTGGTCGAAACTGTTACAGAGTTCTAGCTCCAAAGGCATTCAATATACTCCCCAAAGACTTGAAAAACGAGACTTTCAAATTCAGATTCAAGAAAGGAGTAAAACTCTTCACGAAACAATCTGATCGATGTGAGACTCGTGCACTAATTGAGAACTAAAAAGAAAACATACAGAAAAACATGAATTTTATTAACCGCTATGTCAGTTGTTCACCACAAAATTTCATTAAAAAAAAATCACATTTTCAATGAGTACTAACTCGATTCACACTTGTAAACATCTATTTGAGCATGATGGTACCCATAAAGTCTCTTATATTCGTTTTCAACCCATAATTTTATATATACATTTTTAATTGATATACTTAAGTTTTTTTTATTATCATGTGATTTATACTTTTTACTTGTAAGTTGATTTAGTATACTTTTTAATATATATATTATGATCTCTAATATTAGTATGAATGTTTATATTGTTATATTCTTGTATTATTCTATATTAGCCTTATATTATGTATGGACATATGTTGATATCCACACACAAGCAGTACTGCTTCCGTGGTATTATTTTATTCACTATCTGTATCGTTATATTGTTGTGAATAAATTATTATTATTATTATTATAATGAACAACACTTCTCGGATGAGTCTTTCGAATATTTGTAGTTGCTCTTTAACTTTCGTTGGAGACCCCTTTATATTACACAAAATAAACGACCAAAATCACTTGATGGAAAATAAGCCACGACCATCACCGATACATAGAACGTCTGATACGAAAGCAGATATAAAGCAATGACTTTTCAACAGATATTTGACAAAGTGAATATTGAAGTTGCATATAAAACTTCCTACAAATATGAATATGAAATATACGAAAATTTGCTGAGTAATTGAACGTGTTTCATTCAGGAGAAACTGTTTTTGGGCTATCCCAGGAACTTATTGGGATAGAATTCAATTATACACTTGTACAGATAATTACCCAACTAACATTTTGAGACAGTTATTCCATATGCCGGAGAGAAATGTCTAACAAAAGGATAATACTGGTAGTACAGGCCTTGAATATTCAACTTCAAAGGATAAATAATTTATAAGTAGCAACCTTGGTTGATTACAGGAAAGTAAATCCCCTTCAAATTCCATAAGCCACTATAGAGCAAGAAACATGTGAGAAATTACCTATTTTCTCCTTCAAAAATGACCCAACCGTCGCAAGGATTGGGGCGGTTTGAATTCTGGTATTATTTAAGGTATAATTTACGAAGCAAATGTCATCATAACCCAATGAATGTTTTGGTATTCTCTCTTGGTGAATATTTACCTAAATGTGACTAGATATAAGCCGTTACGGTCAGGTAATATAAAGGTTATTCAACAGCTCTAATAGTTCCATTATTAACTTGATTTCATACCTTAAGAAGAAGAATATTGACTTATAGGTACATTTCAAAAATTACGCCATATTTAATCAGAATATCTGTTTTACCCATCAATAAATATCGATAATATATTGAATTTTAGTTTATTCTGACGAATTATTTCTAAATAATGGCTGCATATGACATTTCAAAACCATAACTTTGCTAAAAGAGTGTTTTTTGGAGACAAAATTCAAACATGTGCAATCAATCTAAATTATGTTTGCATCAAATCGCATATTTAAAGAGGCCCGTGAATTTTATGAAGGTAAGAACCATCATTTTACAGAAAATTTCGCGCCGCAAGGAGAATATTGTTGAGGAGAGAGCATGTAGCTACCGTATGACAATAATTTTTATATTCCCATACTTATTGTCAGTATTTTATGTAGATCATAGCTGATTCGTTGTGACAACCAAATTATGAGAAGTTGAGATAGAGATAATATGTATATATGTATGCTATTCATATAAAGAAACCTCTCTTTGTTTACTTATTCGTCCAAGGAAATAATTGGTAACAGAAAGGTTGATTTGAGCGTGATATTTACTTATTTCTGACCAATGTTATGTCAAAATTACTTTTTTTTACCCTCAACCTAGTAAACTAAATGTCCAAATATTCCAATTTTCGACGTCTAAAGTACTTCGAATTTTTTCCCCACATTGGTTATTACAAGGTAAAAATTACGTAACCTAGTCTTCTTACAGAAAGGTCGCCGACCTGATCGAAGGTAAGATTAAACGTAATTATAATTAAAAATGTTAGTTGTGTATATTGATTCTCATAATTTTTTTCCTTGGCTTGTATATATTCCAATACTAATTCTTATACTTTCAGATGGTGGAAGGTTAGGACCTCATGAAAATTAGAAGAACTACCCATTCGAAATATGTGAAAGAAAGGCATTTGTTTCTTTATCAAATTACCCCAAGCTTCAGATTTCTGCTGAAAAAAACATTCTGGCATCATCGAATTTTTCACTAAGAATGCTCATGGATATAAATATAACAGTATTGAAACTCATGTAAAGAGAGAGAGATCATCCTCTATGCATTTCACACAATTTGTCGACCTCTTTCTCTTATAGCGTCACAATTCCTCCCCATCTTCATCATTTGGGCATATTTCATCTCGGAATATTTGCTCAACCAAATGAAAATCTGCTTGGGTTGGCGCCTAACCTGTTAATTCCAACCAAACCAGAAGCATTTCTTGACCGACACCATCATAAATTTCTTCACTTCCCAACCTCAGACACCACATTTGAGAACGCACCGACTCGTCCGTAGTTCATATATTATTGATGAAGATAAATACCAGAGGAGGAACAGAGAATGAAACATAATCCTCTTACCCGTAATAATTCAAAATGACTCCCGGATGAGTAATGCTGTTGTGACTCAATGGGGGATTGCAACGTTTCAATTGGGAGAGGATAAGTGATATAAGGCAACACGCAAGAATTTTTTTTACATCTGTAAATAGCTAGGTATGTATGTCGGGATCTACTGATATTGTAGGCTTTATTTCTTGTATTTTTCATGAATCATAGTATATTTATATTTTACTGCCTTTGCAAGTTGTGCCATGATTTTTGGTCATTATCAAAAGCCCTGCTCTTGTCAAAATAAGTTCGACAAATGTCTCACATCAGCAATATTAAACGTAATATGTGAGCAATTCCAGATTGTCAGAAGCTGGATAATCGTAAAGTCAAGAAACTTCACCTCAGAACCCAATGAAAAATGCAACCTTCAAACTTTTTTTTGGGAAGTCATCATCTTCACTTGTACTTTCTACCGAGCTGATAATCTGTCAGTGCCATCACATTCATCAATTCAAAGTTACCAATATCAGATCCCATAGTTCCCTCATCAATTTTATTGCTTGAGTAAATTTATAGTTTTGTGAAGACTGTGTAGTTTCGAAGAATTCCGTCTGACTCTTCCTCCTTCAACAAAATATACATTTACAAAAATTCTAATTACTCTTTCAATTGATTTGGACACGCAAGACCCAAGAAAGATTCTCTCAAATCTGACAGTGTTGAAATATATTGTCTAATTTTTGTCGAGTTATGAAGCAATTTCCTTCTATGTATATTTCACTCAATATGTATCTCATTTGATCCTACTAACTGCATTTCATAACTGTCGGGAGTTGAATATTCACGATGAATTTTTATTCATTCGAAAAGTCAGTTAATTTCATTTTGTTTATGGGTATTTTTCTTGCAATCTTCTCCCGTTTCTTTCCTCTTCTCTATTATCTATTATTTCAATATTTTTTTCCATATACTCGTTCTGTATCATTCACATCATGAATTTCCTGACTACTTCATCCTCAGTCACCTTCATTCAAAATACACCTACTCGTTTCTAGTTCACATATACTATTGGGAGAAGAAAAACCTGTGAACAGGGAAGAGGAAATGAACATAATCCTCTTACCTGTGATAATTCAAAACCACTCCCAGATGAGTTATGGTGCGGCTACTCAATAAAGAATTGAAACGTTTCTGAAGAGAGTTTTCGAACAACACACGAAGTTAATTCTGGTAATATTTATACGGCATCTGTGAATTTATGTTGTACCTCGGTTCAGTTTACAAAAAATCCAATCAGTTCGCCAATTGTTGTATTGAACATTCAATTTCTGTAATTACCAATAACAATATTCACATTTATTGAACAAAATGATTGAGGCTTTCGCGGCCAAGGTTTTCAGTAATACTACTTTTCTTCGGGTTTGAAGGCCGTCTTTCTTTGGAATTTCTTCCTCACGTTTCGCTAGCGCGAGTGGCCAGCTTCTTCAGAGGCTTACTCATTTCCGATGAGTATCGGAAATGGGAATATTCATTAAGTATAACTTTCTGCTTTGAACATTTGTTGTTCTTGTCTGTATCATTTCTTTGTGAATTGTTGCTAATATTTGTTTTAGTCACACATCGCACATTTTTTGTTCTTTAACTTTTATATTCGAGCTTTCAACAATGCAGTCCAACAGTTTTGATGAAGATTCCTTCCTTGGATTCAGAGATTTTACAATGTTTAAGCCTCACGGAACTCCATTTATACTTATACATAGTGGCGGATCTACCAGCAGGCTGAGTAGGCTGGAGCCTAGGGCGGCAAATTTTGTTCATAATTTTTTTACTTCCAACATCTCTATATGAACAATTGCTAAACGCTTTATCAATTATACATTAATGATCATGAAATCTCAGAATGTCGCAAAAGCGATTCGATATTATAGTCGAAAGTTAGTTATTTTGCATATTTTCTCCACTGATAACTTCTATAATTCTTTCTACGTGTACTTGATAATTGAAATAAAGAGATTTGATGAAACACCCGATGAAGATATTCGAATATCACGTATTTATCGATAAATTTTCGTTTCTTACCGTAATGAGTAATTTGATACCATCAGTTCTGACGAAAAAAAAAAAACAGTTCTTTAGAAAAATTGTATCCTAATGATGCGTACTCTTTCAAAGCAACCTTTCATCGGGAAAAATTTCAATAAAACCAATTTCTGGATTATTAAAATGTCTGTCTTTATACCTGCGAGAACAGAATCTAGGAAACATTTACCAAAACTTGCATATAGTACTTCGTATTGCTCTTAGCGACAAATTATTCAGGTGAATGAAACTTCTCCTGCTTGAAGAAAGTAAAGAACTACCTACGATCGACTAAGTCAAGAATAGCTAAACGCTTTAGCTCTCTTGTGCATAGAGTCGGAGCCAATGAACGACGATATAATAAATGATTATGCGAATTCAAAGTCTCGCAAAATAGTAATTTACGTCATAAGTCCGGGAAACGCATTTTACAGTACGAGTCGAAATGTTTACGGACGAGGCGACGAAGGAGCCAAGTCCGTAATTTTGAGAGGAGTTACTGTAAAAGTTTCCCGGTCGTATGTCGTAATGCGTTTTATTTCATATTGCAGACCCGTTTTATTTCATACTGCAGACACTAAATCTCACATTAATGAAACAAAAATTGAAAATATGATCATCCATGATGGAAAGGCTACTTTCTAAGGTTACTGTTTCTGGTGTTTGTTTTGTTGACTTTTGTGAAACGAAATGTCAACAGACAAAATGTCGACAAACAATAACATTACCGAAGATGTTTTGCGTAAATATAATGAAGCTGCCGGCTCTCTGATTCCCACAAAATCATCAGAACGATACCATAGCGAATATAAACAGTTTTGCGACTGGAAAAGGGTAAACGCATTCAGTGAAATCAATGAGGAATTAATGCTGGCGTATTCGTTTGATCTGGTAAGTTGCACTTAATATTCTTTTAAAGGAATCATTATTGGAGATTTTCTAGTCGAAGAAAATGCCCAGTTCTTCACTCTGGTCAAAGTATTCGATGGTTAAAGCCATGCTACAATTCAATGAAAACGTGGATATATCAAGATTCTCTAAACTTCTAGCGTTCCTTAAAAATCAGTCTGTTGGCTATCAACCTAAACAAGCGAAAACACTCACCAGAGAAAAATTGGAAAATTTGTGAAAGAGGCACCAGATCAACAACATCTTTTGGCAAAGGTAATAATTTTAGATGTACATTTCAATATTTACTGATAATTTTGTGTTCTTGTTAGATTTTTGGTTAATCGCCGTCGCTGGTGGTTGTCGCCGCGAAGAGATATATGAAATGTCTTTGGATGACATCCAGGAAACTTCTACACAATTGGTTATCACAATCCCTTTCTCAAAAACGAATCAATGAAGAGTATTTACGGTCATTGATAAAATGGACGGCATAAGTGTGTTGAAACTGTTCCGAAGATACGTTGCCTTGCGGCCCAAAGGTTTAGGTCACAACAAATTGTTCGTAGGATACCGTAATGACAAGTGCATTTTCCAGCGCGTTGGAATTCACACAGTCGGTGGAGTTCCCGAGAAAATAGCGGAATTTCTAGGATTAGCTAATCCCGAGTTGTACACCGGCCATATTTTTCGCCGCACATCGGCAACTTTACTAGCAAATGCGGGAGCGGAATTTTCCGTTCTCAAAGGACATGGAGGATGGAAGAGTTCCTCCGTGGCAGAAAAGTATATTGAGGATTCGTTGGAAGGAAAGAACAAAGTGGCTAAAATGATCCAGGGAGGAGAAAGTTTTGTGCAAGTCTTATTAATTGATTTCCAAGATCAACATAATTTAATAACAATACGCAAACAGCATTTCTTTCAAGCGTGGATCTTCACACTCATTGTTCTTATCAATTACTGACGCCCGAAGCTATTGCAATAGTATGCTCGCCAAAATTAAATGAAACTGGCTTATTCGAATTAACCTCAACTCATGGTTTACAATTCATTGCAAACTGTCCAAAGAGTGGATTTCATCCACATCCCACGGATCCACCACTTTTCAAAGTTGCTGAACACGCCCGAATTGAGAACAGTGCACCATTAGAAGTTTTGGATTTACGTGACGTTTAACAATTTTGTAGTACCTATATATTTGCAATAAAAATCACTGAGAAATCTAAAGAAATTATTAGTACAAGTGCTTGCTCGAGTTCCACTCTCCACGATGGTTTACCGAAAGTTGAAATAACTGGGAATACAGATTGCACAATTCATGTCACTTTTAATGTTTAGATTGTCTTTGATTACATGTTTATTGAATTTGTATTGTTTTCACAAAAAATTGTTTGATTCTTGCCCCATTTCATTACAGTCCGGAAAAATTTTACCGGACTCCGCTTTCACACCAGAACCATTTTCTGACACCATAAATTTCTCACCTTCGTTATTCCCAGACAACACATTTGAAAATGCAACCACTCATTCGTATGACGGACTATGCCTGCAGAGAAACAGGGAACGAACATAATCCTCTTACCCCTAATAACTCACCCCCGGCTGAGTTATGATGTTGCGACTCAATAGAGGATCGAAACGTCCCGATTAAGAGTGGATGAGGGTCAGAGAATCGAAAAATTAATTTATGTTTCCAGGTATTCCCCGGATCAGTTCAATCGATTCGGACTTGCCGTAATCCCATAAATCGGTGCTGGTGCGACGTGTAGCGTGAGGCTCAATTGAGTATTATTCTGTCTCATTCGCTTTCATTTGGATTCGGCGGGTATCCGTGTGCACTGGGGTTTCAGTGTGTCGAACGGAAATAATGGAAAAAGTTTGCATTCCGTGTTAGTCGTTTTTGAGTTGTTCGCGATTTTCGTGATGCGGCTTTCGAGTCTCAAAACCAGAATGAATTGATGGAATAAAGCAAACTAGGAAAATTATGATTCCCTTATGTAGACTGTATGAAAGTGATGAATGTTGAATGAGATGTTTGCATGAAAGTTCCTTGCGGAATGGTAATGGTTCGGACTTCCATTGGCTATATTTTCAACTCTATTGAAACCTGTTGCTAAGGACAGAAGGATTAAAATACAAATTAAGTGGGAAAATCAAATCAAAATCAAATGTTTGGTTAATAACTAAGTTAGGGATTGATTGATCAAAGAAAATACTGTTGTTATAACAATCGGGATGTTGAAAATGGAATATGAGTAAAAAAGAAATTTAAATAACGAAATGAATATTGTGACAAGAAAATTAAGGAATCGAATATGAAATACTAGTCTGAAAATGTAAATGAAGAATGTGAATGAAATATTATGAAAGAATGTTGAACCCAAGTTTCAAGTTGAGTGTACTCACGACGTTTGGATTGCTGGTATCTGCAATCGTCTTCTGGTTATGACTAACAATATATCGAGGTGTGGTCGGTTCCCAAGTAGCACAAACATATTAGACCAATATTGGTTCAATATTACGGGAATATCAACCTTATATTGTAGATATCATATTGGCCACAAAAAAAAATGTGAACATTCGGCGATATTAGATCAACATTCGAAAGCAATGTAAGGATATATCGTTTCAACTATATTGGTAAAATATGGTTAATGTTATATCGACGAAAAATTAACATTCGATTGATGTCACTAATTATTTATTTTTAATAATATTCGAGATTATACATATCTTTTTTATCGAATGGCCAACTTGATAATTTCACTCATCTACATCAACTTACCGAATACTAACCTGGAAAAAACTCTGGCTGCTGCGGGGCTTGAACTCACGACCTTCAGAAGAGAAATATTTTTGTCGACCACTATACACTCTACGGCACGGAGAGACTTGTTATTAAGAAGGAATTGCGTGGTATAGATGTGGTGACTTCAAGTTAGTTATGTTCGAGACAACATTAAAATGTTAGAAACTCAAGTAACAATGAAATATATTCGAAAAAACACTGAAGGATTACTGTCTTATGTGATGGCGATTTGGAATATCAAACTTGCTGTGCCAAATGTTCTGGACGTAATTTTCTGGTATTGAAATCCACCAAATGACCATATTTCAATTTTTCCAAATTTTGTTAGGAATAACTCGTGATGAATATTGCGATACCGATATTGATATATGTTTTAATACATCAAGTGATCACTTTCAAAATCCCGATACCCCTTTTCAGGCTGTGATTCTGAAATGTCTATTTGAATATTTTCATTTTACTGTTAAAACAATATTCAAGCAATGTTTGAATTCGCATATTTTTATTGCAGTATCATGCCGATATGCCACCTAATGTGATAATACAATATTTCAATCTACGCTCCCAAACAATGTCGAATATACATTTGATTTCGATGTTGAAAATCGAGTATATACAGAATATGCAGACAATATTGAAATATCTATGTTGTTGAACTGATATTATTCATTATCACCTGATATGGTAATTCAGATATTGGTAATAAGTTATCAAACCCATATATTATCAATATCGAACTTTACAAAATGCAGTTAAAATTTATTTTCAATATTGAGCCAATATTCATAATGAGATACCGTTTTCTCAATATTGATTAATATTAGTTCAACATCAATTTTTCACCTACGATGTATCTATATTGGACCAATCTGAAATCGGGGTTCAGCCAATATGATGTGCTACTTGGGTTATGAAGCCCCCGATTTTCCTATGGTGGGGAAAAGAGTGGTACTACCAAGGAGGCGAGCGGGTGCTACTACCAGAAGTGTGCCGATCGATTTCCAGCGGGAAATGGATGTATTGGCGCGAGATTCTCCCTCATCGAGCCGCAGCCGGTCCATGCCTTGGATAAGCGGCCTCCACACATTCCGGATCTCCACGCTAGGATGACTGAATGCGTCGTTGTTGAGGATGTAGGCGGCTTCCTTGATTTTCCTCTCGAACCAGTGCTCCTCCCTATGTATGACCTCGGCTCCAGACCATTTGATGCTGTGATGGTTTGTCCAAACATGCTCCGCCATTCCGGATTTCGGTGTTTCTCCTTGTTGAAGAAGGTGTTAAGCAAGTAATCAGCAAAAAAAGGAATGAAAAATGAACGTATCAGTGGAATTCATGTAAAAACATTTTTTTGTGGTCATACTGACCTCCGCACAGCATTAATGTAACTTAATTTTGCCATGTTGGTTACCCATATTTTTTTTATTATGACTAGATGTGGCGCCGCGCCTTGAAACACAATTCGATTTACGGATCCCAATTTTGAGGAAACTAGTTTGGCCACATTCAGAAAAGAGATCAGCTAACCCAAGAATCCCTCGAGACCAACGATCTATAATACGGAGGATTTTAAAAATTTCTGAAGAACGTCTGGGTCTGAAACAATTACCCACAAGCCGAAATAATAAGAATTCATCGAAAAAGTTTGATGCGTGCAGATACTTGATGCCTATAATCCTCTCTCCGCGTTTCTATTTCTCTCTAACTCTTCCTCTATCTATTGTTCTCTCACTCCGTCCCCACTCTAGTTTCTGTTGCCATGACGGTTGATCACACAGACTCGCTGGTGGCATGATATTGTTTACAACGATTATTTGCCTCAATACGAATAAACGATGAAACAGTTGAAGGCTAGACTGCTTTTACAGAGTTTTACAGCGATTAAATGCACTAGACCTTTTAACCGATTGAAATGTTCGAAATAAACCGGGCGTTTGGATCACTTTTCAGGTACTATCTCTGGTACTATATTGTTCCTGTGTTCGATTTTGATGTTTCCTGAGTTTACATGTTTTCTGGAAATAATCTAAACATATATCCCTCCTTCACCAAGTTCAATCGACCAAAATGCGTACATTTCCATGATTTTCAAAATTTTGCTTTCAAGCAAATGCTTTCATGTATAATAATTTGAAATAAAATCCCACAACCTGCGGTCTCGGGATTTTATCAAATTATCATACACTCAAGTCATTTGCTAAGCAAAATTTCGAGAATCATGGAAGTGCAGCACACATTTTAACCGAATAAACTTGGTGCACTCGGGATATAACCCCCGAATATCCAACGTTCTAAAATTTTAATTGCTAATAATAATTTTCTTATAAATACAAGTACTCTCCTAAAATAAACATAAAATTATTCATGCCTTTTTCAGAGCTTTCAAACCAATTGAGTTCAATGATTTAAAAAAAATTAAAAATAATCGAATTGACAGAATAGGCGAATCCCTCCAGATAATCGTCATATTATGAGACTGCTTCGTCTAGGGCGTAAAAATGAACCATCTTAATCTGACGCGGTTGTGTATTTCAAAATGACGATTTTTTTTCACATTCTAATAACGGCTGCGAGTCTGCGTCACATCCAAACCGTCAGATTATTATATGAGACCTTTTTTTCACTTAACATCCCCTCAGAAAATCTGACGCGCTCGGGTTTTTTTTTTTCATTTTCGACCCTTACGTACGACCACACCCATCATCGAAACAATCAGATAACGTACATTTTTAAAAATATGTAGGACATAGATGATATCTATATCTGACAGTATGTCCATGCAATAGCTTTTTTTTTACATTTTTGGAAATCTATATCCGCTCCCCCCACCGATGAAACGGTATACATTATATAACATTTTTTTCCTTTTATTATCTAAGCTTCGCAACCCAATAGGTCTCTATGACGCTCGAGTGAATCCCGATTCAGCGTCGTGGGCTCCTCTACTATAAACAATGCTATTGATAAGCAGTGGAAGTTTTGGGAAAGGCACGTTTCCTCAAATACATCCTTAGTAGCGATAACACCTGGAGGGGAATAAACACAAAACATAAAGGAAAGAGAAACATCTCTAGCGTAATATCCGAATAATGACTCAGCCAGCTCAACCCCAGCGAAAGTCTAGATCACGTCATCAGATCTAGCAGCTCGTAATGAGCTCAACTTCCCAGAAAGACGTAAATATCCGTCACAGTGAGATACGTTTCATCCTCAATTTCATCCGTACCGAATCTCATACCTCATAATATTGTTATTATCTTATCCCCATCTGGGCGGTGATTTGTCATTACATTCCTGACTGCCTCTATTCGATGCGCATTAATCATGTTCCGTCATATTAATCAAGGGTACAGGGTGATTGCAATCATCGATTCATCGTAAGTCTTCAATCATTCGGTTTTCATATTGAATAATGACAATGCAATAATTCCGTGGGAGTAATGGTGAATACTTTTGTTTTGCAATCTCCAGTCAATCACAGTACACGATATCCGAAATTATTTGGTATGATCTCGATAATACGGTTTGACTGACTTTCAATAAAAAGAACGTTTATCTGACGGAATTTGGAATCTTTTTCAGAAACACCTATCTTGAACGATTTCCTGATGATAATTTTTATTCTTCGTTATCCGGTCAAGTTAGACAATTGAAATAACAAAAATTCCAACAGAACCAAAGTTTGGTGACAACCCTAGTTTCATCTAATAGAAGTTGCAATTACTATCTTTTGACAAAATAGTTGAGGCTTTCGCGGCCGAGGTTTTCAGTATCACTACTTTTATTCGGGTTCGAAGGCCGTCGTTTTTTGGAATTTCTTCCTGACGTTTCGCTGGCTCGAGTGGCTAGCTTCTTCAGAGGTTCATTCATCTTGGAATTCACTCCGATGACTGGAGATTGTTTCTTCGCAAGTTGTATTTATGCCGATTCAGGTAGTTTGCGGTGCTAATTATTCCATTCGGATTCATGGAATTGTCATTAATATTGATTACCTTGTTTACTTCCTGTGGGTTCGGAGAATAATCATCATTAATATCTGAAGAACTACCTGCAGTTATTATCGATTTTCTTAAAATGGGATTCCATATTCGGTTGAGGTTGACAGCTTCTTCTTTTCTGTTGAAATTATCCGTGTGTTTGTGGATTTCTATTGCCTCCCGTACCAGTCGGCTATGGTATCCCTGGTTGGGTGCAATCAGTTTTGCATTTTCAAACAGAATTCTGTTTGAAAATGCAAAACTGATTGCACCCAACCAGGGATACCATAGCCGACTGGTACGGGAGGCAATAGAAATCCACAAACACACGGATAATTTCAACAGAAAAGAAGAAGCTGTCAACCTCAACCGAATATGGAATCCCATTTTAAGAAAATCGATAATAACTGCAGGTAGTTCTTCAGATATTAATGATGATTATTCTCCGAACCCACAGGAAGTAAACAAGGTAATCAATATTAATGACAATTCCATGAATCCGAATGGAATAATTAGCACCGCAAACTACCTGAATCGGCATAAATACAACTTGCGAAGAAACAATCTCCAGTCATCGGAGTGAATTCCAAGATGAATGAACCTCTGAAGAAGCTAGCCACTCGAGCCAGCGAAACGTCAGGAAGAAATTCCAAAAAACGACGGCCTTCGAACCCGAATAAAAGTAGTGATACTATCTTTTGATTGGTAGAAGAGAGAAGCTGAGAAGAAATTCATCAAATTTCATTTCGAATACCTAAGTTCCTAATTACTTTGGGGTTATCATGAAAAATAAAGATTAGAACGTCCCCATCAATGCCATGTGTGCAAAGAAAGTTATTCGGGGTCAAATGTCAAAATTTCAGGTTTTTCTTTCGAAAACGGTGAATTTTATCGAATAATAATTACAGACCAAAGTTGTAAATCTCAACATTCCGTACCAAAACTGTTCATGTAAGTTTTCCTCTAGATATTACCGTTCCTGAGATATCGCAATTGTAAGTGTTACATTCTACATAATATTCACACATTTGCTACACATATACATATTCAGGTACTGAAGCAAGCAAAAATGCCCATCCGTGTCTCTTTCATGTATGAACTTTATACAATTGAGAAAAGGAATAACTCAAAGTCGTCTTCACATTTGCTAATGATCGTCAATAAATTTGGAGACAACTTTGAGTTATTCCTCTGCCAACCACTCCACTACGAGCATGGACTTTTTCTTTCGTCTATATATACTACAGTGAGATAATATATATTTGAAAGAAGTCAGCCCTTCGAGAATCCCCTCCACCCGCATAGCCTTGAATAACATCTGACTATTCTATTGTCCGTGTGGTCTGAGGTATTGTTTAATAAAACTCACCGTTTTCTAACTCCTAAAAATTGAAATTTTGACATTCGACTCCGAATAGCATTTCTTAGCGAACATGGGATTCATGGGGACTTTCAAATTTTTATTCTTCATGGAAAACCCAAGGTCTTTACCAAAATTTGTCTCTGTCGGAATTTTTGTTATTTGATCATTCGGTTATAAGTCGGTTTTCGGTATCAAGTGGATTTCTCGTTTTTTCCTTGGGGGAATCGAAATTGAATATATTTGAATCCCAATTATTCAAAATGTGCTTTACCTATTTTCAGGATGGAAAGTGACCAATTGTTCACTCGGAAGAAGACGAAGTCGGCAAAACACTTTCACGACCTCTTGGCTCTCTTCCGACTCCGCCTTCTTCTTTCATTCGTAATGTCATTCTGTGTATCGGAATATATAGTATACTAAGATCCCCGCTAACGTGTGTACGAACCAACGCAGTTACACAAAACGAGTCAGAAAAGCTGAAGGTACCCAGTTTTTTCTTGAAACACCACGAAAATCTTCAATAACGTACACAGTAGTTTCCAAAAATGGCACGTTACCGTTTTATCAGCCATTTTCTGAGGTACTCAAGACCGGTCAATGTTTACTGTCGAAAATGCCGTTAATATTCTAGTAAGTAACCCAAGTATAGATATTTACGACAATCCTCGTGAAACATAATGGGAATTTATGAGATAAAATTGGTTTGCCAAACGCCTTTATCAAAACTGAAGGAGTAAAATCGTGAAATATTTAAATATTTCTCTTATGTCATTTACAAGGAATGACAATCTTGACATTCATGCAAGCGTCATGAAATTCGTTGAGAATGCTAACACTGAATCAGCTTCAATCCACCGATAGGATCACATTTTTGGGAATGGGTTACTAAGCAAATGGTATAGGAGGATATGCTGTTTCGCAAAGTTCGACTAAGTTCCACAAGATCTATCAACCGGCACGATCATGACGTTCAAAAAGGACTATTTGTATTTCAAAATCGTATGAAGTAGGGCCTTTTATATCAAAACTGGGTATATCCCCTTTTGAGATAACAGGTGGTTATATCCAATAATTTGTTATATTATTCAGAAATACTCCAACATAATATGTTGTTCATAAAACGAACCGTTGAATTAGAAATACCTTGTTGTTAGCGTATGGTGTAACACTGTCATTATCTCTTCTGGAAACGTGTCCTCTAAATGTGTGAAAGCCTGCTCGAGAGGCAAGTTTGTGAACAATGAAACTACATCGAAACTGACCAGGATATCCTCCAGGCATATTGACATGGACTTGAGTTTTTTGGTAAAATTTTTTGAATCTCTGACAGATGATTCTGTTTTTCCTATTATTGGTTGTACCATACCTGCTAAGTACTTCGCTAGGCCGTATGTTGGCGAACCATTTGTGCTCGATATAGGTCTCAACGGTATGGCTGGCTTATGAATCTTCGGTCATCCATATAGTCTGGGAGAACTGCCTGAGATTTGCACAAAGACTCTTGTGTTTCATGTGGGACTGATGATTGTTTTATAAGTTAGTATGTTTTGCGTGAGATTCTTTCTATTGGGTCTCCTCGGAGTCGTTTTGTCCTGGTAGTACTTTGTGTTGAGAAATATTGTGACCTTTCCCTTATCAGCTTGTGAGATTATTATGTTTTTGTCTTGGATGAGACTTTTTAGAGCTCTATGTACTTTTCTTGATGAGTTTAATCAGCCAAGCGTCACTATAAATCTCAATCATCAAATTTCATCAAAATGCACCTAACTATAGCTTATCCAATCCATCTTGGCACAAACCCAGACACTTTTCCAGTTGCACACTGGTAGTATAGAGCATGATGAGAGAAAAAACACCTTCTAGGAATCAATTTCAACCCGGTGAACACATATAATAGGTGTTTTTTTAACTTAGTATACTTCACACAGATTGCTGGGTATATACGTTATCAGTTCTGTGCCAAGATGGATTGAATAGGCTGTAATTTTTTCGATAGGCCACCCCATAATTATCTCTGAATAGTTTGAAATCTGATGAGGATAGAACTGAAATAGGTGAGAATCCATTCAAGAAATACTAAAACATTTTCGTCTAGTATGACCAAAATAAACCTTACACGGTTGTAGTGAAGGAGTCCTGTAGACCCAATCACGTTGAATCTAACCTGATTTAACCTTCTTCTAATATAGTTATTGACAACTCCACTCCAAAGTTTAGATAGAGTTATTCTTGTCCCCTCTCATTTCGACATTTCCAGTTATAATTCTCGTTTGAGCCGCTACTTTTCAACCATTATTTTCTCCCGGGATTTTTGACACATTCGTACTGAAGCTAAATCGCTCGATGATACGAAGTCATTCAATCATTCAAACGTCCCATTAAAACTATAATCATTCCCGCAATTGCACCCAAAGCATAATTAATTTGAACCCCAGAGAACGTACACAATATCTTTCCACACAAATTAAAAGTCATATATCACACACTCGAAACGAAAAAATACCTCTAAAACATCCACCACCGCTTTGAATTTTTATTCCATGCGGTAGGTAGTCAAGAATTAATTGCTTCCAGTTCCATACAGAATTCTTTGCCCAACCTATATATTGCTTTGAAGGAGTGCTCTTAATTAACTTTTGTATTATATTACTTCTGTGAAGCAAGTTGCAGTATCTCCCATTGAATTTTTAAAGGAAGAGCCTCGGATGCTGGATAAGTTCTGCCGTAAATGTAATTTATTGAGGAAAGACAAAAGAGATTTGAGTCAATTCATATACTTTCCCAGGACCAAGGTGAAATAATTTTGTCGCGATGAAAAGACCTCTGTTCTGAAGAGAATCGGATTGAGTTGATTAAAAGTTCTGGAGACAACTGAACATTTCATAACGGGGGATAGACTATCTTTATGTCTAGGTTCACACAGAAATGTAATATTGAAAGCTCACTAAGGGTGCGTTCATAAGGAATAAAATCAACTGGCAGTTCTATTCTTGTCCCTACCAAACATTAGTCGAGTGCATCGTCTCACTTTTTCTATATCTATCCATCAGATAATTCATTTATAGTATTTTTCACAGTATATGGTATTGGCTTATAAACTGCAATAAACTACCCGATTTAATCCCATTGTGTAGAAAATCATCTGGTAAAAGATGCAAATGTGCTACAGGGTCGAACTTGAGAAATTTGAATTTTGCATAATGTAGAAGATATACAAGTAATTTATTCAAATGTAACAATTCTATTCTATTTAGTTCTATTCAGTTTAGTGTCGCTATCGCTATCCTCATCTAAATATATTATAATTGGCGCAATTGATTTTACAGAAAGGTAGGAGTTTTCAACATTTATTACGTGACTAACAGAACTTTTCCAACACTCGGTAAGAATGTCATTCATACAGTTCCTAATTAATTCTACCACACTACCACTTAAATTCGGAGAAGTATTTTTTCCGCGCACGCTCGATTTAAGTTGGTGCCACATAAGCTCTATGGGATTGAATTGAACTGGCCGATACTTGATGAAAATCCATATTAACAAAAATATATTACAGTTTCCTCATTTTTTTATCTTGCTTGAAGAAGCTATTGTAATAGCGAAACACGTGTCGCGGTTTTGTAAACCCATTGTAAGTGGAAATCATACAGGAAACTGTAATCTATTTTTGTCTATGGGATTGAACACGCAGTAGTAGGGAGGTAGTCGTAATACTGTATGTCCCAATTCTTCTGCAATTGTATCACAAACATACGTTTTTTTTTTTCAAAATGACTGCAGCACTTGTAAAAGTTCTTTTTTTGTATTATTTTTCTCAAAATATATGTCATTTGCAGCCATGAAGTTTTGTATCTCCAATTTCGTATTCTTTGAGCCAGGAATTTTTTGCAATTGTCGACTATGATAGCTTGCGTTGTCCATTACTATAACGCTGTTTGGCGGAATGTTGGGTAACAGACAATTTTTAAATCAATCTTCAAAAAGCTCTGCTGTCGTATCTTCGTGATAATCAACACAAGAGTCCTTAATATTTTTGGCAGAAAGCCACATAGCGTTTGGGATCCAACCATTTTCTGATCTTGCGCGTAATATTGTGATTCTCTTCCCATTATTCGATGGTGCTTTTGTTTTACACTTATCAGAGGAATCAGACCATCTTTCGGAAGGGGTGTCATGCGTGTCAAACCACGTCTCGTCGAAGTAGAGTATTGGCCGATTTTCAGACCGGTATTTTCTTATTGAAGTTATATATTCAGAACGCCAGTTTATTAAACGTGTGGATTCCAATATTACTTGTCTCTTGTCAATTTTGCTATTTTCAAAGCCCATTGCAGACAGAGCGCGCCAAAGAGTAGTGAGGCCACAGTTGATGTGAGTTTCGTCATTGATGAGCCGCTGTTTCAGACTTTTGATGGTAGGGACACGCTGTTCATCGTACATAGTGTAGATTTTTCGCCTTATCAAATTTTTTTCCCAGTCGTCTAGACTTTTTGTGACACCGGAATCTCTACGCTTTTTTCTTGATTCCATGAAATTTTCAACAATTCGTCTAACTGAAGAAAGAGGCAAATTACTGGTTACTTTTGCTGCAGCACCCGCGTTATATCCTTGCCGAAGTTAGGAACTATACACATTTTTTATAATGATTTTCGCATCACAAGATAAGTGATTCTTCTTTAACGAACCACTGGAAGAAGCACTATTACTTTTTATCCACGGACGCCACATACTGCCTATTCTGTACGTTGGGGTATAAAATCTTTGCTATTAATGCCTGTAATAACAAATAAATGTTATAAAATTATTGCCCGGCGTAACACAAGTGAACACTCCCAATGAAATACAAAGAATAAAATGAACAAGAAGTGTTACCTGTAATCCTCTACAATTCCTGTCCGAGAAACAAAATTACCTGAATCCGGTCCTTTTACATTTATGATGTGCATCTCGGATTTTACAACTTAAGGGTCTAATTGGTTTCAAATCCTTCAGTCAAAACCATTTATTGTAAAAACTACTATATCTTTGCATTGATGTACGGGTCCTAAGAATAGTATACTTTTTAAAGAGCAACTTATGACCAACTCATGCGAAGAGGTAACCACTTTTTTCTATGACTTTTTGTCTCATAGCAGGATTGAAGAAAGAAATCTTCTCGAGTTTTATGACAAAAGCCTAGGCAGAACAAAATATCTATTGAATATTCTATATGATAAAATGATCAAGTATATCTTAAATATTCATAGAATATCCATGGGATATTCAATAATAAATATTCGTATGAAATTCTTGAAAGAATAGTCCTCAGTGAAATTTCAATAACCACTTCTCAGTTGGTATCGCTGATATTACTGTAAGAGGTTGAGTTAGGATTGAAGCAGACAAGATTATAGAACTGTATGTACGAGCACTTTATGTATTTGTTTGAATTATGTGATCAATGGAATGAGGTGAACTATCACAAGACTTCATTTGGGAAACTGCTTATTTAAAAAATGGTAGCCCACTAATCGTTGGAAGGTAGGAAGAGGGGAAAATCAAGAAAGAATGACAAGGGATTGGCTTCATTGTTTACATGGATATTGGCAAGAAATATGGAGTTGATCCCGAGATAATTCCAGCAGTATCTCTCAGTACTCCGATAGCTCAAAATTATCAACCAAGACAAAGTATAGACTTCAATCGTGGTCAATGCTTTGTCTTGGTTGGTTATTTCCTTGGAGGAAGGACTAATCGGGACGGTTTCGACAGATATTTGTCTGACAGTTCATGGAAATTACTTCAAAATGGAAGTCAATGCGTCGAACGAACCAGAAGAAACATCAACGGATATAAACCCCGGAGAAAAGTCTGACATGAAAGAATACGTTATACATTTACAAGGCACACTTTATAATCAACGTAGAAACTTTCAGGAGTAGATTAGTAATATGCCCTTCTACACTTGTATGAATTCAAATATTGATTCTCAATTTTTTTCAGATTATGGTAGGTGACTAGCCCAAAAAACAAGCAAAAAATAACTTCATGTTCCATTGATACATTTTCTTTCGAAATATACAAAAATGAGTTTAGGCAGATTGGGCAGACACCGCCCCTGTATCAAGTGCCTGCAATCCCTATATTAACCCAATTCCGATTTGAAAAGAGTCATTCTCGAATCGGAGAACTTTAATATACTTGGCAGTCCCTTTGTTGGGCTTGGGTAACGAAAGTCGCGAGGAAGAATATTGAATATTATGGAAATGAATTGGGAAATATGCTTCAATGGGCGATTCTGCTGATGATGAAGGGACGGCCTTATTTATGCATACATATTTCATTTTTGAATGAAATATCTACACCGAGATTGAAGAGGGGTTGCTTTTGCGGCTCCGTGGATCGAAATTAATATTTTTCTTGGGGATATACAATTGAGGTTTGACGTTCCTTTATTCTTTCACGAAATACTGTTCTGGAGTTCCTTGGGGCATGCCGGTAGTGGAGCTCGGTGAAAATATGATCCCTAACATGGAGGTCTTCGTTATATTCATTTCGTAAGTAGGGAAATTCGAGTGAACATTTTTCGACAATATTATGTTCAGCAGAATTGCATCAAAAGAAAGAAATACACTCGTTATCCACCGTACCTCTCAGATCAGAATAATACAATTTTTGTACGGCTTTCATACAAAATGGCTTTATCTTATGTGTTCTTGATAGAACAATGCCGGACATTGTATATCTCAAATTTCATTTTCATACCTGATTATCAGGGCTATTCACCGAGCAGAGTTGTCATGGATAGCGACTAAAAATTGTCGTTATGTTCAAGGTCAGTTGCTAAGCGCGAAATTGGTATTAACTTTTCAAGTGGAGTTGCTACTATAATGACCAGTTGCTGTGAGTAGTGGTTCACAGGCAACTGCTTTAGATATCTTGTTAAGGAAAAACAGCTTACCACCGTCATTATGGCAAGTTATTATCAGAGTTGCAACGACGGTTATCATCTGCGATAACCACTTTACTTAGTGAATAGCCCTGAATATAAGGACTTCTTTGTGTTACAGTTGTAATTATTATCAGACAATGAATCAGGTCTGCCATGGAATGTTAAGTTACAAGCAGATTATTCATTTCGCTAAAATATTCTATGAGAAAAATATTCAGTTGTCTGTAGGATTTTCACGTATAAGGGTTTACTAAACCGCGGCACGTGTTTCAAATGGAATACACTGAACTATATTGCATCTTTAGTTTTTTTAATAGTTTAATTTCGAACAATTTCACAAAATTATATACTTAGTATGTGTTTCACAACTTCACAACATTTTTTTTCAATCTACATTGGGAACATTATAATGATATTAAATGGTTACTGTACAAAGATTACCAGCCACAATTCCTCTTCAAATCCAAATCCAGCATCAACTAAAATAGTTGCCGAAGATCTGCGGAAGCAGTATCCTGTGTATCTATTGGGATCTTACAGTTAGAGAAATTCTGCAATTTACATTCATATTTTTTCAAAAAAAAAATTCTCTTCCAGTATTTTCTTGCGTGAAGTGTAATATTTTTTATTATAGAATAAAAATGTTGAATGATCACAAAATAACGTTGAATTTTGGTTTTTGTATTTAGATTTTTTCAAGTGAAGGATTTTTCTGTGTTCTCAACATCTTCAGTTTTCATATTTCTCACTTCAATTACTCTGAGTGTGAAAAATAGTATTAGTGGACATATTTTACCTTCATAAACAAGTACTGATTGTCAAGAGCAGTTTCGAGGAAATCTTGAATATTTTTTGCCGTCATAATTTTAGATTTTTTCTCCTAAAGCCATCCGTTTTCCTTTTTGATAGCACTATTAACTTGGAATTAGCTTCTATATTCATATTGTTTTTTATGTTTGAAGTCGATCTGAGCATTGAGTAAAAGGCCCATAAAGAGCTAGGTTTCATTTGTTATGATAGGTGTTGAAAATATGCTATCAAAACATTTTGAAAAAATAATTCACCGTATGTTTCAGTCTCTACGAATCTACTATAACAGTTTTCATAGCGTACCCGCGATTCACTTGGTAGTATCAGTAAATCAGTGAAAACTCTTTCGAGAGATCAATTACCCTGACACCAAATTGACTTTTTTGCACCCGACGCGCGTTTCGCTATCAAGGTTCGCATCTTCAGGAGAAGTAAATTCATACTAATCATTCTACTTCTGAAGATTCTAACCTTGTTAGCGAAACGTGCACCGAGTGCAAAAAATATCAGTTTGGTGTTAGGGTAATTGATCCCTAGGAAAAGTGTCAACTTTTACACCAAAGGTTTCAATTTCATCGTCTATTAGTGAATCAGTAGTTGCCATTTTTGCCATTCCCATGACGTTCGGTGGAGTTAAAATTTTGTTTTCACTACCACTGTACATATTTCATTTGAATGTTTTTTTTCTATAGTTATTATAACCGAAAAACATATTTTTCTACTAGCGTGCGGAAAAGCCCACTTATCCGCAGTCATTTAAGTGTTGAAAGAGTCACTTTTCCGCACTAGTGCGGAAAAAACTTTTTTTCGGCAACCGTCCGGGAAGTGGGTCGGTTGCCGAAAAAATAGTGTACGCAACACGACCGAAAACAGTTTTTTCGGACTCGCAGACTTTCAGGACTCGCCTACGGCTCGCCCTAGAATTTTGTCTACTCGTCCAAAAAAACAGTATTTTCCGGACTTGTTACGTAAAATTACTATTTCCGCATTAGTGCGGAAAGTAAATCTGTTGAGTTTTTGAGGAGTATACTGATATTTGACTATTCAAAATATATATTTGTATGATTGTAGTCTACAGAATGACCGAAAATGAAGAAATTCATTAGAATTCTGCTATTATTTTTGATAAAAAAAGTATGTTTCAATAATTTTTTAATGACCCTGGTATAAAGCCCCATCAACTGAAGGTGAAATAATAACAAACATATGACATTTTCCATTTGTCACTTTGAATTACCGTAGCAACAAAGGAAACAAATCTGTCAGTCAAAACACTACCTTGTCAAAACCAATTTTTCCGTCACAGTTTTTTCTAGTAAAATTACTTTCCATGGATTCTTCAGATGAAAATTTGCCAGATTTAGTTTTGGAAGCGGTTAGAATTGCGAACATGCATGTGCTACCATTAAAATCCCGTTATAGGTATGAAAAAGAATATTTTTTGTTCGAAAACTGGTGCCAAAATAAGGGAATCGAAACTTTCAAAGAAGACGTTGTTTCGGCTTATTTCGCTAAAATTTCCAAAGCATTCAAGCCTTATACTATATGGTCCAGGTACTCAATGTTAAAAAGTGTAATTAAATTCAGGAATGACGTCGATTTGAGAAAGTTCATCAAGGTCACGGCACATATAAAAAAACAAAACATTGGAATTAGACCAAAAAAGGCAAAAATTTTCTCGCCGACCCTTCCACTAGTCAGCAGCTATCACCAGTAAAGCCTTCCAGAATGACTTCCTCCAGCAAAATTGCTGACAAAACAGTGATAAACATTTTAGCCTCTGCAATTAATTTGCACAACGCAACAAATTGCACGTTTAATATTACCTAATATTAATTATAATCAATAGTTTGATATGTATTTAATAATGAATGTTTGTGTTTATTTTTGAGTTTTTTCCGCACGCTAGTAGAAAAATTAGTGTACATAACACGTGCGTAAAGTGACTTTTCCGCACGCGATTACTGGCCGAACTCCGCTAACGCGTCGTTCGGCCATCTGCAATCGCGTGCGGAAAAGTATTACTTACCGCACTTGCTAGGTAAACTACTATTGTGTTTCAAAAAGTTTGTTTGTATCGTTTACATTTTGCCAGTTGCTATGAGTACGTTGTTGATGAGCGATGGTGCGATCATGACCTACTTCCAGAATTATTTAAAACTGCGTTTCGATTACAAAACTGTTCGATTTGTTTACCGTGCGTAACGAGCTATTTACTGAGGCTGCGTATCGTGTGTTTCCGCCTATTTTCTATAATGGCCGTAGGTGAACTATTATATAGTTGGTAACTGAACAATTAAAAAACATCGTCATAACAAGCGACGATACAACTTTTTCGCATTCATACGAAAAAAGGAAGCGATTCATTCAGCAAAAGCACTACGAATTCAAAAACGATTTCCTCCTCTCACGTTGATCCGGATCTGTACAGCAGCTGTGGAATGCGGCTCGTATCTTAAATATTACATAAGTATGTTAAAGAGCATATGAAAGGCCCGATGAAAAATTCATGATTCGCAATTTTCTCGTCCTGGAGCAATCCGAGCGCTGGAAAGCCGTCCTGTCCGGCAAAATGGTCGGAGCATGTTTCCACTCAATTTTTCCATCACTCCTGGGATCGCTTCGGGAATGATAAAAATATTTCTGAGCTAACCCCGAAGATTTTCAGTGGTTGATATTGGCCTTGTTTCCAGGAGTTGCCGAATTACATTGGATTATCGACGATAGTTGTAAATGGGTTATATTGGTTTAGAATTCCATAGTCTATACAGGGTGTAACATAAGTATTTTAAGAGATATAGGGTGTTGAAATTGAATTTTTTTGTAAGTTTTTCAAAAATAACTTTTGTAAAAAATTATTTATTCATACAAAATTCCGTACCCGGGATTTATTAGACGTGGGAAATCATAATTTCGTATTGATGTTCAAGTAACATCTAGATAGCGCTGCGTATGCTGTTATAACTAATTTCAAATTGTCCTAACTTTTTTGACAGTAACCTTATGGAAATTTTCATCAAAGAACCTGATTCCCACACCTTTTCCAAGAAGAAAGGCACACTTCCTCAACAATGCTGGTGGTGATCATTTTCGAGATATTTACAATTTTCTATATAGATGCATATCACTTAGGGCTAAGTTGCTGAGAACATTACAAAAACTAACTATCTGGTGAATTTTGTAAAAAAAACATCATTTCGGTTATAATTGCACGAGTGCATAAAAATTATCGATAATTTTGCAAGAAAGCGTGATATCTAAAAATTACAAGTTTATTTTCATATTTTGGCGAAAGTGCCAGAGTCCGAAGGACGAGGGCTCTTTTACAAAATATGAAAATAACCCAATGCAACTTGTATGAGATATCACGCTTGAATGCAAAATTATCTGGTCATTTTCATGCACGAATGTAATTCACTGAAATATTTCACGAATAAAGAAATTCTCAAGGAAATGTTATTTTTTGCTCCTTTATACTTTCCTCTATAGATTGTATCGAGTACTCACCTGAACGCGGAATGTTTTTTTATTTTTGAAGTCTATCTGACATTTATTTGTGTTGTTTACTGAAGTCTAGCGATACGGTTTCAAATGTGTTGTTATGGTGACTTGATACAATGCAATTACCGCTGTAAGTTTTCGATAATTGCATTGCTCTTATGGAACATTTTATATATGAGGGAAATATTCATTATAAAATGTAAATCAATAATCGATTCGTTTTCGATATATAGTTGGAATTTTTCACAAGAACCAACCATAATTTGAAATATTTCAACAATATATGTATCTCAAAACGAATAATTTTCTGATAAACAATTTATAAGAAAAAGTTGTTTATTTTGACGAGATCCACCAGATACTTAGTTTTTGTAATGTTCTCAGCAACTTTACTTAGCGCTCTAGGAGCAAAGTCATATGCATCGATATATAATATTGTGAATATCTCGAAAACGATCACCCCCACCGTTGTTGAGGAAGTATACTATTTTACTTGGAAAAGGATCGGGAATTGGCTTTCAATGACAGCATACGCAGCGCTCTATAAATGTTACATTAAAATTAATACGAAATTATGATTTCCCACGTCTATAATACCCTGGGTACCAAATTCCGTACGATAAAGTTCTTCGACAAAGTTATTTTCAAAAACCGAACAAAAAAAAAGTTCAACACTCTGTATCTCTGAAACGAAAAATTTCCGGACACAGGTATATACAAAGTTCTTTGCCTAAATTTGTCTCAGGAATACGTCACCGGAATATCTTAACGTACTTCTTGAATTTATTCAAATTGAGATATTTAAATCTATCATGGTTGAAAAGATTGTAATCCAGTGAATTTTTTTAGAGATTTTGCTAAGCGGTACCGATTTCTACGGACTCAACCAGTATTTCTGATTTGAAATTGATGAACATCAGCTTGTTTGAGTAAAGTTATAGCTTCTTTATGGATTTATAGCAGGACAACGTTGGCAAAGGCATGATACGTGATTTTTTGAAAACTGGTTGACAATATTCTCTGTATCTGTAAAAAGTAGGTGCTAATTTCTGTTTGTCAGTTCGACTGAATATCAGAGGAAGCTAATGAAGCTTCAAAATAGAGTTGAAAATAGAAGTTTATACAGGAAATGAAAGATTAGGCATTGAAATCATCTTCAAAGCATACTATTATAGTGACAGAAAAAGACCACTTCTCTTTCTGAATTAGTAAGCATTTTGTATAAGTAATCAAAAAAATATGGGAATCAAGCTACGATGTCGGGAAGAATGATGAAAGAAAAGATGTGACTTGGAAAAGCAATTACTAGTACCTTCTACCCGTAAATTCCATCCTTTCAAATTATATTTCCATATGGTTGGCTTATCATATCTTTATAAATAATGCTGATACTCCCTCCTTTCGTCACATACCAACAGAAAAGTTTGACATTCTTTTTGCAGAAAAGAAGAAAAAAAATACTTCCTCAAAACATCCTTCTATCCACGAATATAATCACTATCTTTCGAGTTAAATGTGAATCGCGGTATTCAGATATATAATAATCATTATATCATTATCATCAGTCCACGATTCCAATTTCTGAACCCTACTTCAGGTCTTCATTTCATTCTGACCCTTTTCTTTCGAGTTCAAACAAAAACCCCGCAAACTTCCTGCCGTTTTTCAACATCCGTTTGTTGTAATTGAGAAGACCAACAAACACCGTTTTAATTACAACTTCGCGTCGGACACAGCACAGAGCAACAATACTCTTCAAGTAAATTGAATGTTCTGTCAACCCTTATTACAGGCCATGCAAGTCGAGAGACATCGCTAAAACTAAAATTACAGTCGACACACAAGAAAGCCATTACGGTTTTTGTTTTCTATACACACCTATACTAATGGATATAATTCCGAAGTGAAAATGGCGTGTCCCGTCTAATCAACAATGTAAATAGTGACTTTTTGTCGGATTAGCCTCTGGAAACGAGAATGATGGCGGGATTAATGCGCCTCCAAAGTCCACTTGGTAATTAGTAGTTGGTCACCAAAAGGCTGGAGATCATTAATCATGGACATACATATATCCTTTCTGCTCTAGAGATGTGTTCCTGGCTGGAGTACTTTTACTAACGCTTTCGAGTTTTGAGTCAAAAATACCGCGTCCACACATGAACTTTCGGAAGTCTCTACAATAAAACGGACATTGGTTCAATGCTAATGAATTGAAACTGAATGGTGATGAAACAGAAAAATGACAATTTCCTCAAATCAGAGCATATCCAGGGGTACAAATGTAAAACATCTAGGTTCGGTATTGGATGATAGTCTCAAATGGTCATCTCATCCCGTTATTGACGAAGTCTCAGGAATATAGGAGGACAGTTGCAACAAGAACTATATACAGACAATCAAAGTTGAAATAATACACACGATTCAAGATTGAGACTTACATAAAAATGGTACATGCCACAACTGTAGCATATGCATATTGTACATATTATAAGAACATAGATATTTAATAAGAAAATTTGTTAAATTCAGCTTGAAAGAACGTTGGTCAAAACAGCCAAAAATCATTGTATACTAGCAGATGAGCGATGTTTTCATCAGTTAAATTTCTTGAAAAGAATAAACGATGAGTTTGGAACCTCTGGTGTGAAAGTTGAGACTACTCACGAGGAATATTATCAGGATTCTTTTCAAGCATGAAACTTTTCCTAGAGATCAATTACTCTAACTAACACCAAAATGATATTTTTGCACTCTCGCGTTTCGCTAACAAGGTTAGCAGCTTCAGGAGAAGAAAATTGATACTTGATAAATTGTTACCTTGTTAGCGAAACGCGAGAGTGCAAAAATATCATTTTGGTGTTAGATTTACATAGGTATCTAGTTGCCCTCTTTCGCAAGGAGAAATCCATATTGGACATATACTGGGAGCAATATATCCCCAAAACAGATACCATAACGTACAGCTTATCCAATCCATCTTGGCACAGAACTAATAACGTATATGCCCAGTAATCTCTGTGAAATATACCAAGTTGAAAAAATACCTATTATATGTGTTCATTTTCATCCCTTACGCACGACCACCCCCACCATGGAAACAATCAGATTAACATATCTACATTTTTAAAAATATGTAGGACATAGATGATATCAATATCTGACGCGCTCGAGTATGTCCATGCAACATTTTTTTTACATTTTTGAAAGACTATAGCCGCTCCCCCCACCGATGAAAAAGTATACATTATAATAATTTTTTTCTTTTTGTCATCCAAGCTTCGCAACCCAATAGGTCTCTATGACGCTCGAGTTAATCCCGTTTGGTATCGTGGGCTCTCCTGCTATACACAATGAAACCATAAACACCCTGTCCGCTCAGATTGATATTCTTGAAACGATCATGAAACGAATATTCAAATAACGAACTCGCTTCTCTCATCTCTACCCATCCATTTTCTCCTCATCGTGATAATATGAAGCAACGTATTCACTAGTTTTATCATCTCGCTATACGTTTCAGCATATGGTTTGAGCAAGTTTCGTTCATTAGGACGTCTGTTACAGACAATCTGGGTTATGAACTGAAAGTTAAAGCCCCTAGCACGGCGTTAACTACCTACTCCGTTAGTAATTTCCCAGAAATATTGCCGCAGATTAGTCCGAATTTCATATTCGATGAGTGCACTACGTTTCAGCTGGTATTCCTTTATGATTTAGACTGCTACTAGCGAATGGAATGAAGAGAGTCATTTACATTTCGTTGCCGGTATATTCATGAACCCGAAATGATTTAGGGTTGGATACATTCGTTTATAACCGTGTGTGCGCAGGATGCTAAAGATCTAACGGAGGTTAATTCAGAATGTCTTGTTGTGATGAATTATTTTTTTGCCATTTTTTTTTCGAATCAAAAGGTTGAAAGTACAATTTCTATCAAAGAATAAAATCAGAAAAATTTCACAAATACTCTCTGTGTATATCATTCAAAGACGTTTGATTCATTCACAAAAAGAATGAAAAAGTCCATCTAAAGCAGCTACTATCCTGCCTATATTGAGACGACAGGCACTGGGTTGTAAGGGTTCAATCTCAGGGTTTTTTGAAAGGGGTTGTTGTTGGTTCCATGAGACACAGGATGTGGAACGGAAGTCCAATTTCAATTTGGGGGAAGACAGAGGATCTCGTTTTCTTGTATGAATTCTGAAATAATTACGGAGGTTTTTAATAAAAAAAAATTGTAGTTAATAAAAACCTCACTTACGTCTCACGTCATTTAGTGAAAAAACACCATTACCCACCTAAAATAATTACAGGCACAGGATTCGACGGTAATTTAGAACCGAATTCAATTTAAATGCAAGCGAGAAAAGGTTCGAAAAATCCAACAAATATGGCGCATTAAAAACCACTAACGTCTCTAGGGACGAAAGAGAATCTCGACAGCAGTTCATAGAAAACCTGGCACTGGATATACTTTTTGAATGCAAAAAAAACAAGACGATGTGAAATACTAGTTGCCTACCCCGGAGGATATGAGAGCCGTGGCAACTAGGTATCAAGGGCGTCAGAAAACTGTAAACAACAGCAATCGGCCTTCACTGCGGTGGATACATTACCGAGAAAATCCATCAGATGGCGACACGGTACAAGCTAAAATGAAAACGAATCAAACAGATGTTTTGTCACAGGGATACATGCAATCGTGAGATTTGTTGGTACTGCATACACGTGACTGATAAATCATAAAAAAGTTGTATTTTGTGTGAATATATTCATTTGTAAATTTCAAAGCGCTTTCGGCTTTTACGCCATCATCAGTGCGATACTCGTCAAGTATTTACTGGAAGATCTTCCAGAGTTGAAATATAAAACGTTAGGGAAACATTACACTGAATCGTGATTGACTTCATTATTTTTCTGGGTTTGTAACCTACCACCTCATGCTGTCTGGCGAAGAATGCATATCTATGAGTTGGTTTGATATGGATCGCAGCAAAGTTGAAATTAGTGCCCATTATGGTTTAACTATTGAAATTTTTTCAAACATTATTATGAAAATCAAAAATCCCCAACTTGATGCATGGTGTGAAGAAAGGGTGACAGGAAGAAATAGAGAGCTATTTCTAGAAAAAATTTCACTTCCCAGGAAGATATTCCATTCCAACCCAGACAAGATCTCGTTTCGTTCAGAGAAAACTATCTCTTGAACTCTTCAGTGGGAAAGAGGGGAAATTACTGCAAACTTCCACTAATATCTTAATCCAATTCCGAAATATTCAAATCGGAATTGATGAAGATAACTAGCGCGTCCGCCTACTAGGTCGGAGCTGTGGAAAGTACGGATATAACTAAGAGGTTTATTTATTTATTTCCTCTTTTGTATCCCACTATACAAGAAGAGAAACAACACTTTCAAGATTCCAAGTTCATAGAATACAAAAATTAAGTCATATATTGCGTTGCCATGTTTGAAAAACTGACGGTAAATGGTGATTTGCTGAATAAAAAAATATAATTAAGGTTAACAACCGTTTCAAGAATGTGGTGCGATAGATTTTGATTTATAAAAGTTTGGGATTGCTTATTCAAAGTTATTTCTGTAATCGGTGGTCTAATACATGGAAATCCAGTTTTATTGCGCCTTCAAGTCTGAATTGCATGATTTCTTGACGTACATGGGCATATACTTGAGATTAAACGGTAGCGAATACATAAATTGCAGTTTCATGTAATGAAATGGTTAACGAAGTTCGTTTTTTGTATCAGTTCATTAGAAATAATGTGAAAGTCATTAAGAATAATATTCCCTGGCAAAGATATACAAGAGATTCAAATCCAATCACTACAACTAGATCAATGAAGTTTCATATAGCTGAAAGCTCACTCAGTTATTCCATCTTCTCCGATAGATGTTAGTGACGTCTCATATTCAAGTTTCACATTGATTTGTTTTGGATTATCCAATCTATCACTATGTTCTGTTCCTATAATCTAATTGAGATATTTTTCACGTTCTAATTTCGTAACTAAATATATAGGCCGAGATTCCCACAGATTTTGGCGTCAAATCATTCATTTCAATTCATTTGTAGTTCTAATGACGTTTTCTTGCTAGATGAGTAGCAGATAATGACACTTGGACTGATTGAAGGAATTTGATTTACAAAGTGACAAGAAATTCTCATGTTTCATAATATTGCTGTTGGAAACGTCTTCAGATTCAACAGATTTCATCTGTGTGTTGCAGTTCAATATAAAATATCTGAGTGACGATATATAAAGCGAAAGTCGTAGGGGTTCCAAAATTGAGCCTTTTGTCCCTCAATCTACTTCTAGAAAATTACTTATAGTCTACTGGAAATAGAGTCATGAACTGATTCTGTCAGTTGTTGACAGAATATCATCAACTGAAGTTGAAAATGCTGTCAAAGTAGCAACTGATTCACATCTGACCAAACTGACTCATTCTTGAGCAGACTGTTCACTTCGAATATTCATTAGTTATCTGTAATGATTGGAAAACTGTATATGATCTTTTTTTCCCACAATTGGCTGAAGCGTTTTAACATTGAGTATGTTTTGTAGCTACTATCACGTTATTAAAAACAAATAATTTTTAGATACCAATATGAGAAAATAGAATATCCTAAATGACACCTCTCATATATTCAATTCAATTTCTTGTTTATGTATTCAATACAGAACGTGTACTTATCATGATCATGATAGCACGTGATTAGTTATTGACAATTCCATGGGTAAACAAATAATATACTGTTGCCAGTTCCATAGGTTATCGGAAATATGACTATATCTCTTTATTTCCTTTTCAATTTTCCAGAGCTTGTGAATACCAGGAATCCATTTCTGTCTGACATTATCTTGACCTCTTGACCATTGAATCTGAAATCAATCTCGCTGGGAAACGAATCTGCTACGTAGCTAATATCGATTTCGATTTCACGAATATAAATGTGAGGTGGATTCTCATTCAATTTATTCAACCTGGTGACTCATAGGTTTCAATTTGTCGATGTCGGAACGAAGAGAGGGGCTCATTGAGAGTTGTTGGAGAACCATGGTCAATAACAGAATCATTTTGAAAGTTGACGAAATACAAAATATTCATAAGAATAATAATTATAATACCCTGGGAATTACAGGTTTGAAGGACAAACTTCGTTTTTTCTTATCTCGAAGAATTTCCGACTTTTAAGGGTTGACATTCGTAGTAGGGCGTCAGCTGGTTAGCAGAGAAATCCATATCAAAACATCACAGGTGATTTGATAGTATATCTTGCTATGATCGATCATGTTGGTTGTTAATACATGAATTAAACGAGATACGAAACGAGATGAAGGTGAGTTTCGTATTGTTTATAATGAAGTGTTAATAACCATCTCATAAGAGTTGCAAACGATATTTTTTCTAAGCCCGAATATTATGAAGAACTATAAATATTATATTTATATTCGTATTGAGTACGTACTTATGGCTTCTTGAGTAGAGCATTTTTTCCTGATGCCATACTGCGCGCTTAATAAGATGTTCTGTTTTTCCACTTAGGCGTTTGAATACTTTAGAGAAAACTGAAATTAACGGGTCTATAATTTGAAATTGCATGGCTTTCTCCTTCTTTTGGGAATTGGTACAATTAGGGATACCCTCAACTCCTCGGGAAATATGCCATTCATAAAAGAGATATTCACAAGAGTGGTCAAGGTACTTAGGTAGCACAAAATCGATGTACTCACGAAGTAGTCAGCAGGGAATTCCATCGTAGCCTGCTGATTTTTTATAGGCTACCGATACTATAATTTCTCGCATTACTTTATGCGTATAAGGGGTTACGAAAATGGGTGTGAAATTACGAGGAATATAACTGTTATTACTGTGAATATTTCAATCAATAACAATCCTTTGTAAGGATTCGATAATGAACTCATTGAATTCTGTTGATGCCACTTGTAAATTTGTTATAGTCGTGTCAACGTCATCAGTGTTGAAAATGAATCATTTTTTCAACTTATTTCGTTGTATTTCATTGTTTATTATATACCATGCTGTCTTAGATTCATTATTTGAGCAATTCAAACGTCCATTGTAGGATTTTTTTGTTTTTGTGATCAATTTCTTGTGAATTTTTTCAAGTACATTATATTCTGATCTCAGACCATACTGATTCATTTCTTGAGTTATCCATCCTTTTCTAGAATACTTTCGTTTTTTGAATAGATGGTGGTAAGAACCCAACAAACTAGAAGAAATTGTTTTCTTATCTCCTCACATGATGTATTACTAGACCCCATTCTTCATTTGAAATTTCAGAGTTGCGATACCTCCTCGCTAGAGTGTTGATGTACATCGAATAATAGGTCCAGAATGTGCCCCTCTCATCATCAAACTTTACGTGTACAGCGATTTAATATCTTTTCGTCCTCGAAAACTGCTAGATAACATTTTCGAATGTTTTTTCTGTTGCCAGGGATATCATGAATCTACTCCTATTCTACCATAGACTCTTTTGATGAGTTTTCAGAATATGTTAAATAAGTGTATAGAACTGGTCGATTATTGATGAGAGTCTATATAGAAACCAATTATATATTTCATTTAAACATCAGTCGCTTTCACTTTCGCTTTCAGTTGAAAATTCAAGGACGATGAAAAAACGCCACGTTTCCTTTGTAACAGAGACGACAGCGTGCAGTCCCCCACATGGGCCCGGAGCAGTTCACAGCCGTGTTCGTAGTAACCAGTGGAGCTGCGGCAAGATGAAAGCATTCGTCGCTCTTTGAGAGTGTGAAACAAGGGAAATTCGATTTCGAACCGAAGACTCCCAGCTACAATTTACATGAGTTACCATGGATCCGTGTGGGGTACTTCACAAGAGTTTTGGCGCCATGGAGGAATATTGTATGAACGGGGTGTAGGGAGTTGTTGAACTTGTTAGCTTTGGAACAAAGAAAAACAACAAGTTCCTTTGTTTTCAGGAATTGCCTTTACGAAATGAATTCACAATCAATTTTGAAGAGTAACGGGAGTGCTACCAACCAATATAAGAGGCAGGATAGTTTAATCGTATGAGAGAACAATTTTTTCAGGAAAGTATCAATTTACTCAAATGGATTAATTGATTTATAGCTTCAAGTACTCCCCTAGCTTATACTACGAAATATGTTTATTTCTTTGTGTGGTCTTAGTCCTTTGAGGAGGGAGTTTTCTTCAATCTGGTCACATCATATCAATTCACTATATATATCGTTTAGTGACTATTTGAATATTAAATTTTAATACTGTTGAAGCATAGTTATACTCATCTGTTGATTCATAGGTGAACTATCAACAAAAGAATGTACAGGACTTGCTTGAACGCTATCAACTTTGTTATATTGTTGTCCTGAAAGAATCGTGCCTTCAGTTTAGATGGTTTAATCTATAACTAGTCTTCAAGCATGCTCCCAGACTATTTATGGAGAATACTTCCACACATTGATTTCGAGAACCAAATATTGTTGTCCTGAAAGAATCGTGCCTTCAGTTTAGATGGTTTAATCTATAACTAGTCTTCAAGTATGCTCCCAGACTATTTCTGGAGAATACTTCCACACATTGATTTCGAGAACCAAGAACATTTCTGCATATATTGATCTCGAACTGATTACTACTAATATATCCTTGGGAAATTGTTGTTTTCTCATTATAGAGACAGTGGAGACGTTGGAAATTTGACTAGATTCTATCGTATCAGGTATCATATTTCAGTTAAATTCTGTCGGAGAATCCAATCAGCAGCAGTGTGGAAAAACGGTATCTGATGATAATGAGCGAGATAATGAGGTTATGTATACGATATAAAATAAGTACAACACGGTGAAAGATATAATTCTTTCAGAAATTCGTTGCAGAATCAACTTCATTGCAGTGCACTGGGAATTGTCTAAAAGCAGTGGAGAGGAGTATGAGACATAACACAGATTGGAAAATTGTTGAGATTGTTATTCCATTGAAAACGTATCTTTTCTTCATTGAAAAATCATAATTCATTCTTATTCAGTGGAAAGAAACAGTAAAGAAATACTTGACACCAAATATTCGCTGCGATTGCCCATATTTTTGGTTTTACGTTTATAAAGGATTTAATGGTTGGCATAACTGCAATTTTCATCATGTGACAATCTATAACTGAGATGAACGACAGATATCGCCACCTGAAATTTCTAGAATTTCAGCATAATTTAGCTACTACCTATTCTCTAATTTCCTCTCCAAATCTTATTCATACATATCTTATCAAAAAATCTCTGACAAAGGTCATTATCAAAAATATAGTCAGCCAATAAAGCTGGAAAGTATATGTTTTGAACCGCGGAAGTCTTTCATGAACCTATTGATCTCGGGTACACTTGAAGATGTTTCAGTTCTTTCATCCTCTTCAAGTGACCTTGACATCGAATGGATTCAGTGTATCCGAGATCAACAGGGTCATGAAACTGAAGAGTTCTGCGGTTTGAAACAGGGGGGACGCTCAGATAGTTGCACGCTTATATACCATATATTCCGAGGGTCACAGACCGAATTGGAAAACTCTTGGGAAAACAGAATAAAAACTGTTCTCAAACCCACCAGAAAGGTTCAACAAAGCCTCAGGTCGGCTAAAGACAAAAGAGACCCACTGTTAGCAGCAGGGGTTTATCGCAAACCGTGCACCTATGGGAAGGTATACATCGGTACGTAGGTACGTACACACACACCTCCAATGTTATTTCATGGAAACACGACTACTGTTACAATTGCATTGTTCTATATTTGAAAACATCTTGTAACATAGAAACAGCTGTATCCAAACAAATACTTATCTGCTTTTCATTTCTTACTCATTCGGTTATACTCTCTGCAGTACAACTTCACAATATCTACTGAATAATCCAGCATTGAACTATCCACTCCACAATATTTGAAAAATTGTAGAAATGTGTTCTGCCGTTTCGTGTGACATTTCATAAGTTTGGGGCAAGGTGGCTATATACTGGTGTTTTCCCTTCATATGAAAGATTGTCAGCAAATAAAACGACTGATCTGTCCTACTTGATCAAGAATTGATGATGTAGATCGCAGTTATAACTCAAAAAAATCGCCAGGTATCGTCACTCTCGCAGTTGAGATGACAGTCATGTGCATGTCCTGTGTTGCCAAGTGGCTATGTCGTTGCGAATTCTGGTCTATGTGCTGAAAAAATTTGTTGATTGTTGATATTTCCATTTGACCAATATAATATTGTCTCAATACGAAAGCTCGGTTTAGAAGTAGTATCACAATTCAGTCGAATATTATTTACGATTATGCGTGCGATCAAATTTTATGGCTATGTGAAGTAAGAAAATGCCATTTTTTCTGGAGTGAAATCATCACTATTTTTTAAAATCTTCTGGGTTGAACTCGAAATATATATAAAACACATATAACTGCATTTATAGAATATTCAGAACGCGTGCACACTCTAGAATGTTGTTGCCAGCAAACTTCTCTTGCGTTTTTTTTTTAAGATCACTACGAAATTTTTAAATGGTTATTAAATATACTAGAACGTGAGATTATTCTTGTACGTAGGTCATTGAAGATGAAGTTTGTTTTCGTTAGCCTCAGAATAATCTCGCGTTCTATTCTCTGTTCTGACCAAAAGTGATCTGTATTGGCAACGACTTGTTTCATGAATCGAGTGATATCAAAAATTTTAAGGAATTTCAACCACAAGCGCACCCTTGAGGCGTAATTTCGAACAACTACACCCTGTCTACAGGTTTGTCTGAAAAAATATCGCATCACTGAAAGCACCAGTGCATAGCCATCTTCGTTTGGAGTTTACAAATCCAAATGATCAGTGGCCCACTTCCTAACCGATGGAAATTATTTCTGGTCGGAAATCAATTCCTTTTTTGGAAGTTGTAATTCACACAAAGACCACGGCCACGCACACTATGCTAATTCTGTGGTCGAACAATATGTTCCAGTATACTCCATCCACCGAGCTCTATCAACGCGAACTTCTCACCTAGAAACATCACATCTGCAGCGGCAAGAAATCTTATGGGAAACATAAACCCGTAATGCAGGACAAAATGCTTTACGGGAATTTATTTCGGGAAAAATGGGTTTTCTCGGGCAATAATTCAGCATAAACTGTGGTTTTTGTTAGTGACAGAATGTATATGAAACATAAAATGCCTGCCGCGTGACAGATAACTTCAAGAGGTGAATAGTGACATTACTCAAACGAAAACTCTTCGTGGGGCGATGATCTCTGAAGTTAGATGAATGTTCAATCCGAAATTCAAGAATGTCTTCAATGAAAAATATCTTAATCAGTCTTTGCAGCATAGTGGTAACATGGTGTGACCACAAGGAATCAAAAAATTTTGATCTATTCGACACTTGACTTCAGGACGATTAAACGAAGAGTATGGAGCCCCTGGTGTGGAATTTGAAACTTTTCTTCAGGAGAAGAAAATTGAGTATCAATTAGCATATCTGCCTATCAAGCGGAAGGCCGGGGCTCGCCGGCCACCGTGCTGGGTAATCGCACGTTAAAAGGTAAGGCCTCGTTGATTCATTGCTCGCACAAGTTTCGACTTCTGAGAGGTTGACGTTCGTCAGCTGGTTAACGGAACGAACAATTTTAATTTTTTTTTAACAATCCTAGATTTCGCACCTTTTCTCCACAATATTTGCTGAGTAGGTATTTCTTGTATATGATGATGATGATCTGTTTCAGAAGGATGCTAACAAACAATATACTTTTCCGCATATCGCTAGGTTATTTTGAAATTCCAGACAAGATTTATTATGCTGGGTTTGAAGGCGTTTTTCAATTTTTGTCCCAAGCGTTACCTCAACATTAGTCGTAAGCTGAAAAATGAATCCACTCATGTACTCATTCAAACACACTGCTCAATCGCAAGCGTAAACTTTGATCTGACAAACAATTGTGCTAGCTTGACATCTGTCAGCACTTTTGTTAAAAGAAATATTTAAGAAGCAACGTTAACCGATTAATTTGGTCCTAATTTGCTATATTTCAATCAATGAGTAAGTTGCATTCCGTACGCAGCTATTCTTTTCTAAAACATTTATGAAAAAAGGACATAAATACATTTATGGACACCGGTGTAACACGGGCAATTCTCTAGAAAGCCTGAATAATAATGCTTAAATTAGAAGAAAATTTGCACGAACACCTACGTTACCTATTTCTTAATGCAACGCTTGATGATAACGCAAAGATTAACGAAAAAAATAAAATCACGTTCTATGAATTCTGTGTTAGTGTTCTACATAAATGATGGAAAACACATCGTTTATCTTCGATAGTCCACAAAACGTACTTTTCTCTTGAATCCTTTGGCAATAATTCTAATGAAGCAATATTCACACTATTCACCGCCTCAACCAGCTCTAGAGGAGTCCTAGGAATGGAAATTCCATCATCACTCATCATTTTACTTTCGAGAACACCAACAATCGAATTATGAACGCCAAGTTTAACAATTCCACCTTAATACGTTTACACAGTACCCCAATCAATTTCAATACGAATTTCAAAGCAACATTCATTTGTGAATGAAATCATTTGCGATTTTTTCAAAATTAATGAATCTGTCATTGCTCCTCGCTTCGAGATAAAACAGGAGTATCGAACGTACTCAGGGAATCGTCGGATTTTCCCTTTATAGTAGTTTTCACAATAAATGGTATTGACCGAAGGATTATAATAAAACCAATTAGACCCTTGAGTTGTAAAATCCGAGATGCACATCATCAATGTAAAAGGACAGGATTCAGGTAATTTTGTTTCTCGGAGAGGGATTGTAGAGGATTACAGCTTACACTTCTTGTTCATTGTAGTCTTTGTACATCATTGGAAGGGTTCACTTGTGTTACGGCGTGCAATAATTTCATAACATTTATTTGTTATTACAGACATTAATAGCAAAGATTTTATACCCCAACATACAGAATAGGCGGTATGTGGCGTCCGTGGATAAAAAGTAATAGTGCTTCTTCCAGTGGTTCGTTAAAGAAGAATCACTTATCTTGTGACGCGAAAATCATTCTAAAAAATGTGTATAGTTCCTTACTTCAGCAAGGATATAACGCGGGTGCTGCAGCAAAAGTAACCAGTAATTTGACGAAGGTGCCTCTTACTTCAGTTAGACGAATTGTTGAAAATTCCATGGAATCAAGAAAAAAGCGTAAAGATTCCGGTGTCACAAAAAGTCTAGACGACTGGAAAAAAGATTTGATAAGGCGAAAAATCTACACTATATGTACGATGAGCAGCGTGTCCCTACAATCAAAAGTCTGAAACAGCGGCTCATCAATGACGAAACTCACATCAACTGTGACCTCACTACTCTTTGGCGAGCTCTCTCTGCAATAAGAAAATACCGGTCTTAAAATCATCCAATACTCTACTTTGACGAGACGTGGCTTGACACGCATGACACCCCTTCCAAAGGATGGTCCGATTCCTCTGATGAGTGTAAAACAAAAGCACCATCAAATAAAGGAAAGAGAATCACAATATTACAAGCAGGATCAGAAAATGGTTGGATCCCAAACGCTATGTGGCTTTCTGCCAAAAATATTAAGGACTCTTGTGTTGATTATCACGAAGATACGACAGGAGAGATTTTTGAAGATTGGTTTGAAAATTGTCTGTTACCCAACATTCCGCCGAACAGCGTTTTAGTAATGGCTCAACGAATACGAAATTGCAGATTCAAAACTTCATGACTGCAAATGACATATATTTTGAGAAAAATCATACAAAAAAAAATAACTTTTACAAGTGCTGCAGTCATCTTCTTCAAAAAGAAAGGTATGTTTGTGATACAATTGCAGAAGAATTGGGACATACAGTGTTACGACTACCTCCCTACTACTGCGTGTTCAATCCCATAGAGCTTATGTGGCACCAACTTAAATCGAGCGTGCGCAGGAAAACATACTCCTTCGACTTCAAGTGGTAGTGTGGTAGAATTAATAAGGAACTGTATGAATGACATTCCTACCGAGAGTTGGAAAAGTTCTGTTAGTCATGTTATAAATGTTGAAAACTCGTACCTTTCTGTAAAATCAATTGCGCCAATTATAATTGATTCAGATGAGGATAGTGATAGCGACACTAAACTAAATATAGAATAGAATTGTAACATTTAAATAAATTACTTGTATATCTCCTACATTAGGCAAAATTCAAATTTCTTAAGTTCGACCCTGTAGCACATTTGCATCTTTTACCAGTTGATTTTCTACACAATGGGATTGAATCGGGTAGTTTATTGCAGTTAATAAGCCAATACCATTTACTGTGAAAAATACTATACATAAATCATCGTCAATATAGACCTCGCCTGAATCAATGGCACCCTCCATCCAATTCCCGCACGTCTTTTCCAACTATCCGAACGATATAATCAAAGACAATAAACTGCAATCAAAGAAACAAACTTCTTGCCATATTATTCGAGATATACCACATTAATTAAAGCTCCCTACAATTCGACGTTCGCAAAACGCAAGGCTATTATTAAATGCGAACAATGCTTCGAGAAAACATACCTTCTGTTATGAGCCTCTGCTGAATGCATTCTACTCCGCTTTAATTCATAACAACTTGTCATCTCCATTATATTATCCATGCTTGGTTCATCTGAAATATTCGGTATACACGCCATGTGAAGATTTTCATGGGCGTACATGTTGTCCTGTTTTCAGCAGTTAAGGGTAAGGCGCTTGACCAGTCTGGATGTCGAACGAAAAGTGAGGTTAGGTAAGGTTGAAAGCGACTGTGTCTGTCTAATCCTCAACTGTTACCTACAGGGAATTATTGATACTCACACCGATTCAAACTGCACCGAATGAATCCACCTGTAGTATGTCAATCGTTTGGTGACATTCTGATAGACGAACAATAATTACTTCTTTGATATACGAGGTAATTTCGTCAGTGATTGAAAAAACTGTACTACATCCAGCGTCCTTTGGATAATATGAAACTGCTTGTGAGGTTTCTGAATGATGACTTCAGCTTCATAGAAGACTGATTGTGCAACATTTTTCCGAAAAAGATCATGAGCAACTTGTTGTTTTGTCAATGATTTTCTCGAGATAGTACCAGCTTGGGAACAGATGAATTTTATGATTACACTGATTTTGTAACACTTTCTAATGAATCAATGAAGTTAATATGAACCCATTGTCTGGGTTCGGTGCCCCATAATGAACAATAAAAGAGAATTCATTGATGTTCTGAATTTCTGGAAGTAACTTCTCCAATGTAGGTGAATGAGCCAAAATATTTGGAATAATCAGCTGGTGAATATTTCTGGATATCACATTATCATGAATGCAACTTGCGTTCATTCGGAACTCCTAGTAACTCCATATGTACGTATAATAAGAAAAAAATTAAGAAATGAATGTAATAACAATGCTGTTTCATGTGAGCAAACTGAAAGATATAAACGAAGGGGTTGCAAAAATTGTTCAAGAATAATTTATGCCAGAATTGAAGAAATAACTTGAACAATGGTTGAATCAGTATATATTCCAAAAATATTATATCTTTTGGAATAACTGGAATAACTAACGGAACTCGAATGACTACCGTGTACCTAACATCAAATTAAAACTTTTCAACTGGTCTTTTTAGATGTACAGAGATTACTCATGATAATTCCGAGAATAATTCATGGAAGGGATATTAAAAAATATAATGAATATTATTTCCCCGTTGGAAAGCTGCCTACTCACTTGAACATGATGAATTTTTGGTCCGCCGCAGGTCATAATTAAGGAATATTATGGTTATTTGAAGTTCTTCTCATCGTTTTTGGTGACATTGTATCATATCCAGATCAAATCGAATATCTTTGAATTCTGCTTCATTCTCAATTACCTACTTATTTTATTTTTCGCAGCTTTTCTGGCTATCAATTTTGAGTAAGAACTCCTGAGTGATGCAGCGATATTCCACCAAAGTTGCTTCTGATTCAACTTTTTTGTGTTGAAGTTATGAATAGTCTGACTTCAAATGAATACCAAAGCTTTTTGACTGTTGGATAAAGTCAATAAAATCAACATGCAGTTGTTTAACAATCAACTTTCGGAATTCATTAGTTTTTTTTTGAAGAAATTACCAAATAGGATACGTTTGTACCCCCGCTAAAAATTGGTATCAACCAATCTCGTCTAGTTGACGAAAAACCTCAAATTGTATCAGATACTAAATCCTCTGTGTCTAAATCACAAATTCGGTTTGACGAGTGCTTCACATGCAGAAAAATAAATTTTCTGCTGTAGCAGATGCTCTCAGATTTTTTCTGAGAATTTGATTTCCTATTGTGAAAATGCATTTATATCAGCAACATTTTTTTATCGATTAAAAATCATAAACAATCAATTTTGTTATTCGTTACTGAAGAGGGTACAACTGTACTTCAGGTCAGTTTTTAAATTTTCATACTGAAAAATAACCAACTAGTATGGAGCATCTGGTAACAGTATTATTTCTTAAGCTTCGGTTGACACTAAATGAAAATCCTAACCTACAAAATTGATGAATACAAAAAATACACCCAAAATGGGGTAAATCGCATTATACTTCATATTATATTAAATTAAGGATTGTCCAGCCTATTATATTATCAATAAGGGTTCGAGTTCGTACTCACCTTCATTTATTGGGTTTTATGTATATTGTCTTCATCTACACTTCTTATATATTAGATATTGTTAATCAAGTTCGTTTATTATAGTGTGTGAACAATTGCCGGAATATTTGTTATGCGTAGTTAATACAAAATTAACATTTGCACTAGGCCGAAAAGTTCATCTGATAATTTCGAGGAAAATGTTGAAACCACTGTAGACAAGGCTCAGAACCTTTTTTATATATTGCGTAATATTGTCAGAAGTGAAATTTATATATTGTTGCCGCCATTTTCTAGTTGAATTCATTATCAAAAATCAACGTTTCCAGGCGATTATTGAGTTTGTCAAACATAGTCAGATGTTAAATTCAGCGTATATACTGAACACATCGGTATCTGCTGTACCGATATTGGCAACACTGCCGATGCTCATCACTCGAAGGCGATCATTAGGTCCAGCGTGGATCTATGTAGTAATCGGCGTTCAAATGAAACGGACATTACTGGAAACAAACAGCCGGTCATTTACCGTCAACCACTCCATTTGTTATTGGCATGGGGACTGTAAATGCTAATGGCACTCCACTCCGTGGATGAGTGTAATTTGTTTTGTCAAATTCGTCTGCGAGAGGATTGAGGGATTATTAGGAGTTTCATTGGATGGATAGGACATCTTCTGGTCTTCACGAGGGTGATTAACCTTTCAGCCGTACAAAAAGAAGCTTTAGTTGTTTCATCTCAGTGCATTGGAAGTTTTTCGTTTTGCACCAATTTGGGTGAACAGTATCATCAGAATGGTATCTCCAACATATTTTTCTTTTTTTATTAATGTGATGTTTTGGTGTCGAACTCGCTGAAGCTGATCAGTTTTCGCTGACGAAAAGGAAATCTATTTCGAAGAGAAAAAGCTTGGATAAAATAGAGGAAACTGATGAAAATCACGTTCCCTGGATATCCTTACGGAAGCAGAAGCAGCGATGCAGATTTTGCCAGAACAGTCCCGAGATGCCTCAGACAAGGAGTTTAAAATGTTTGAGTCTTGAATGAATTCACAGAAGATGAAAGGTATCGATGAAAATGTTCTATTGGTTCATTTTTTACATTTGCAAAAAAAAAATTAACCCGATCGTCGCTATGGACCAAATACTCGATGCTTCGCTCGGCTATACACCTTTATAAAATAAACGATATTCCAAGACATTAGAACGACCTGAAACAGAGAAGTTTTTGAACGAAGCTCCCGACGACGAGTACTTGTTGATGAAAGTGGCTTTGATAATGAGGATTAACGGTGCTTGTAGATGCGAAGAATTAGTCAATTGGAAAATAGAAAATATTCAAGACAAAGAAAAATATTTTCACGAAATTTTGACAGAAACTGAAATCGAGAAGTTTCACTATACTTGAAGAAGGATTTCCAGTCTACCCGATCAATTTATGTAAAAAATACATGTCTTTGAAGCCAAAGAATACCACTTCTAGCCGCTCTTTTGCTTTTTACAAAAATGTAATAGCCCATGTGTAGGAATAAACACGTTGTCGAAGATACCTTCAAGAATTGCAATGTTTTTGAAATTGAAGGAACCAGCGCTCTACACCGGTCACTACCTGAGAAGGTCTTCGGCGACTCTTTTGGCAAATGCAGGGTCTAACATGACTACTTTGAATCGTCACGGGGAATAGAAGTCCTCGGCGGTAGCAAAAGGATACCTAGAAGAATCGGTGCATAACGAAATACAAATTGCAGAAGAATTACAAGGTTCTAATGTGTCGGCGTCTTCCAGCACTATCAGCAGCTGTACAGAAATGGAAGCGTCTGGTTACAATGAGCCAACGAATTCTACTTTAACTTCAAATTTGAATAAACCGTTTGCATTTCCCTTCAATTCGGATATCAATGTGAATTTTGTTCGTGATAGTAATAAATAAATAAAACACTACTTTAAATATCAACGTGCGTTAAAATCCATAACTCACTAGCGAGTTATTTGATAGCTTTCTTGTCTAGAATAACATCAATGATGACAGTTATAAGTGTCATGTGTTGGATAAATGATATAGCTATCATCAGCTTTTTGAAAATTTTGAGATAATGTTTAATTGGCTGATTATTTGAATAAAAAAAATTATCATTGTGTGAGGAGCATGGACCTAACGGTGTATAAGACGGTCCTGCATGAATACGGGAAGGATATGACCGCCGTTATCGACTGATGAAGAAACGTTTGAAGAACAAGATATGAAAACATAATAACGTTGGTTTCGAAGAAGGTTCTGTTCAGTACTTTTTGGGTATTATTAGTCAAAGGTTGGAAGTTGTCAGAAGTGTGGATTGTTTTTTTGTTCCTTCAATTCTCTGTGGAGTTTACTCATTTGAAATTGTGGTTCAGTTTGCCGGGCAAATAAAATTTCCGTGTGTGACCGATTGACTCTTGACAATTGCAGGCTCATCATCAGGTATAGCGGAAAAGCCCCAAGTACAAATGTTGAAAAATGAATTGGGAGTCATCGAAGGAAAACTTCTGGTAAGCGACGAGTCATTTTTTTCATGGGAGAATATTCCTAATTTCGACCCGATGCAAAAAGATATTACAGTAAACAAATGGATACGTTTGATAGAAGAAAAAGCGTATTTTTCCCGTTGGGATGACGTACCCACTGCACAATTTTCTGTGAATAAGTAAGAGGGGAGGGCACGAGAGTGGTTTATAAATACAGAACATATGTGTCCGAATTGGTCGAATTTAAAATCATCGTTACGAAATACTTTTGATGTTGATCCAAATGCTATTGGGTTGAGAACCAGAAGCCTGTGGTTTTTACAGATGCCTGTCTTATGTTTTCAAGACGGAAGCCTGGTTGAGTTGAGAACCAGAAGCCTGTGTTTTTTACAGATGCCTGTCGTATGTTTTCAATACGGAAGCCTGGTTGAGTTGAGAACCAGAAGCCTGTGGTTTTTAAAGATGCCTATATCGTATTTCCAAGACGTGGTTGGAGACACAACCCAATGTCACTCAGTACGGTTTGACTTACACCCGGGGGGCTGCTAGACCATGGAGAGCACGGAGTAAGCGTACCAACAACGGATCTCAATATCAGAAGGCTCGAGGGCGAGCTTTCTCAGAATGGCCGAGTGTGAGGAGTATGGACCTAACGGTGTATAAGACGGTCCTGCATGAATACGGGAAGGATATGACCGCCGTTATCGACTGATGAAGAAATGTTTGAAGAACAAGATATAAAAACATAATAACGTTGGTTTCAAAGAAGGTTCTGTTCAGTAGTTTTTGGGTATTATTAGTCAAAGGTTGGAAGTTGCGATTTGTGTTTGAATCCCACAGCCGCCTCACAATTGATTCATTTTTTTCTATGGTTTCATCACATTGTAGAAAGAAATTACTGTAAAGCTTCTTTGATCAATTAACAATTGCAAAAACTGCGTTTCTTCTGACAAAACTCTGAAAAGGGATACTCGTATCCCAACCTCCACAACTGTGCTACGAAACTGTTGCTTCTTCCCGAAAGAATTCGTTCAAACAACAAAAAACTCGTCAAGTTTTTGTCAGTGGCGGGCTGTGCTTCGGATAATGCAAACACATTTCTTGCTATTAAAATCGCATCAGACTATAAAAAGCGGTAATTCGTCTGGTACAACATTCCGTGTAGGACGGCCCACTTTTATTAGCATGGAGAGACAAAACACATGTTACTTCACGAGATGGTGTGCGATTCATGTGTTCCAGGATTACCTCCGTAATGGGAATTGCTTTATATAATTAGCAATTAGAATATGCATGGTTTTTCGTTATAAGATACGAAATTGATCATTTGAATTTTTATGACGTTGAAAGAATATACTCAGTTATGGAAATATTCAAATCATTGTTCGAATTGGAATGTAAAATGATAATTAGGAATTTGGGTATTTTTTGGGGGAGAAAGAAATCTGATGATTTCTTTTCTTCCTTTTTTCTTCTCAAAAATCAATTCTTGAAATGTAAAACACTGAATAAATTTGAACCGTTCAAACGTCGCCGTGTTTGTTTTCTTTGAGCTTATCATTTTCTGAAACATATTTTCAGTTTCAATTGTAATATAGACTAAAGGAGCTAACAAACTTTGCTAGAAGTATTGCATTGTACTGGAGTGTACACGATCAGAAAACACCCGAAAAAAAAGTTTTTTTGTATTTCAAACGATGCGAAAGTATAAAAAAATTGATGTCAGATATCATACTAATATTGTTGTGACGGCCATTCTAACGTTAGTGTGCTACATTAATATACAGCTTAGTGTGAATGGAGCCAGCTACGGACGATGAGCGAAAATATAATATGTACTATAGCCAACATATTTCAAAAATATCGCTTCGCATCAAAAAGCTGATAAGATATAGTATAGTATCGCTCGTCGTCTGTTGCCGACTTTAGCCATAAGTTAGTTTTGCAGTAGCTATTTAGCGGTAGAAAATTCGGTTTGAAACTCACCTAAGCCATATCAATTCAAAATTACATCAGATCACCACAGGAACTCATCATAATTGAGTTAACCTGAATTATATAACATCAATAAACATTACCCCTTTCGTGTCATTTGCCTGGAGCCCAGATTCGGCAAAGTTTAATCAAATCCGTGTTGAACGGATAGGTTATGGTTAGAGTAGACGAATCCGCAGCAAACAGTGGGATTTTTGTAGAACTACATTATATATGGGGCAAGAGCTACCAGGAGATTATACAAGGACCAAGGAAAGAAAGATAGATAGATACGTTCATTCATGAGCAAGTATCCAATAAGCCCTGGAAGCAGATATTATAAGACAAAATGGTTAAGGCTTTTGGGGCTGAGGTTTCTATAGTCGGGCTGTTCAAAAGATAGAATTCAAGGAATTCTAAACTGAAATAAATGAAGAACTGTTTACACTGTACTGTACTCATTTGTGCTTTGTATTTACGTGTTTTACGTTAATTAAATAATATGGATGGAGGAAACACTCTTTCATCTCCAAGAAAAAGATAAAAGAAAAGACATTTAACTGTAACTCTTTCTTTGGAATTTCTTCCTAACATTTCGCTAGCGCGAGTGGCCAGTTTCTCCAGTCGATATAATATTATTTCAATTCGATTTGTTTGGTGTGTTGAGTTTTCTAGCCGTGTATTTTGTAGACAATGGAGAATACCTCTCAACAAAATCATTGTCACATACATTTAAAATTCCTACGATGTCATGATGATATCTAGTTTCGATTTTCATTATTCTATATATTTTTTTATATATGAAAATCATACGAAAGGGAAGCCCTGTGATGTTCAAAGAATACCGCGTGAATTAAGGGACAGAAGATACTAAGTAATATTAACTTTTGATTTTTGACATTTGTAAACCCCAGGAAAAACCTTGTGAGGAATCTGTACTCGTCGAGTCATCCGTGTAGATATTGCCAAGGGTGGAACGATTGATAACAATTCAGAAGAGCACTGACCGTGAAAATATCTATACAAGAGAGACAAGTTTCCGACCCTTCTACGGTGCAACAACGAAGTGAGCGAGTTCGTGAGCGAAGAATCACCAAGAAGATGGATTACCTTTTTCTGAATAGAATCTCTTTCTCTGAATAGAGTCGAGAAGCTCCAATGACTGTTTTGGTGCCGAACTCCATACATAAGAACTACGTTCCAAGACAGGTCGTATCTGAGTGTTGTAGATCATTAGAAGCTGACGAGATATGAAGTATTTCTTTGCACGCAATAGAAATCCAAGTTTCTGGAAAGCACCTCAAGTGATCGATCTCACATGGTTATCCCATGAGAGATTATTACTAATCGTGATTCCTAGCATAGAGATACTTGACTTTGTAGGAATAGTTACTCCTGACATCTGAATACTAGATGATCATAGATCGGCTTCTCTTGAGAAGAGACATGTCTGGGTTTCCCTAGCATTTTCATCAAGTTCAAGTTACCCCGTTTTATTATTTTAACCAATTTATCGTTAATTTTATTGACGTGAACGTTGCTTTGAATTTTGTTTCTCGAGCTGGTATGGGGACTATGGAAGAGAAACTAGTATGATGGAAATATGTTGAACTTTGTACCTACACTTAATGAAAAAAATATGATTTCAACCCGTGTGTTCTTTTGTGTACCTATGTGAATATACTGATGTTTACATGTTTGTTGTGGAATTATTATTTATATTCTTTATCAAATCTATCTTGTGTGAAAATATGTGTTAATACCAGTGTACGATTGATTCATTACCAGTACCCAATTCGAAGCATTACGTGAGAGTTACAGAAACAACTGCAAACTCCTGAAACTAGTGAAACAATTCGCATTCAATCCATTCGAAGGATCTGTCAATGATCATGCAACACAAAATCGATCGTATACTGCTTGCCTAATCGTCAATAAGTAATAGAACAATCCGAAACAATGTTTTCATTCTCTGAATGATTGTACTGACTGAAACAGCATTCCAGGTAAATTAACAGGCATTGGTCACGCATTGGTCATTACAACAGTGTTTCATGGAATACCCACTTATATTACGTAGGTATAATAAAGTTGGATATATGTGCACATTATTCGTCTGACACAATGAATTCATAACCATAAGTGTCTCTAATCTGCATTGGAATAAAGGAAATATTTGAACGACAGTAAAAGGTACCGTTCTATCAAATATGGAAAAAGTAATGAAACTGGAGTGAAAAACGATGGAGGTACTTGAAAATGACAATGGAAATATGTGGAATCTAGGAAATATAATAATAGGCACAACGACATTAAAAAGTACCGAGGAGAGAACGAATTGAGGGACTTGACGCCGGAGATGAAGAGATTGGTACACTGATGCAAATATGTTCAAAGTGTTCGATCATGTGGTATGAGGATTTTTCATCTACCATCATAAAGCATCCTTTCACAATTGTAATCTCTGTCATTCAGTCTTCTTTTTCTCCTTCATCTTATCCCTCTGATAGATTGCTAAACTTGTTGGAATTTCATTTCAGTGGTATTTCACAATAAAGTGGTATATTTTCGGTGGTCATATGAATGTTTATTTAATGTTGAGATGGTGGCAATTATTCAGTTATCGGGAAGTTTTTTCACCATTCAATGGTCACTTTAGCTATTACGTGAATTCTCTGCCTCATATTGTGTACTCTGGTCAACTTCCTAGTTCCAGATTTTGAGAATTTGGCACTTGTATCGGGAAGATACATTGAACCAATTCCCAAATTTGACGATATTCACAAAATGTCTTGTTATCATAATTAGTCCTCGAATCAGTCATGGAATGGAGTACTTTTCCTTACTGAGTTACGAAAAGTGAAAATACAGCATCCTGTCAACCAATAAAATCATACAATCTGATATCTCTCATACCTTCATTGAAGTGAAACATTTATTTGGTTCAATGTAGTGGTACGATGCATATCTCTGAATCCTAATGTCTTAACCATCTTTGAAATGAACAAGAATAACTAATTCTTACCTGATTTCAGAGTTTTCATAAGCATTCCTTCAGGTATAATATAGGATGTAGAGCGTTTGTAGAGCAGATTGTGTTTTTAGTATCAAATATGTATGTGGCAGTGTTTCCACTGGTAAAACATCAAGGCCATCAAGAATAAGAACAGCTGAACATAAAAACAACTTGAGAAGACGAGAAATAGATCGAGATAGTCGAAATAATCTGACACTTATTATAAGCAAATGGTGCACACATAGTTGAATGAAATAATATAAGTTTACTAATGACAGAACAGGATGAAACAAAAAGGAAATTCAGAGAGGCTACTTGTATTTTGTCAAACGGTAAGGAAGAGATTGTGCTATGTGTTCTTCGTGTTTCAACTTGGTTGCCTTTTCTCAGAAGGAAAGTTGAACTGGGACAATTCCATTCGAAGTAGGTTCTGTCGAAATTAACACTTGGTATGGCTGTTGACGAATTATTAATGTCAATGTCACATTGTGACGCTACTAACCAAAATATTTTCATCTCGATAGAAATTTCGAGAAGGCTAAAAAAAAGAGGCAGACTAGCTTCTGAAACGTGCCAGAGGAAAGTAAATATGAATAGTATTTTTTACAGTAAATGGTATTGGCTTATTAACTGCAATAAACTACCCGATTTAATCTCATATTGTGTAGAAAATCATCTGGTAAAAGATGCAAATGTGCTACAGGGTCGAACTTAAGAAAGTTGAATTTTGCATAATGTAGGAGATATACAAGTAATTTATTTAAATGTTACAATTCTATTCTATATTTAGTTCAGTGTCGCTATCGCTATCCTCATCTAAATTAATTATAATTGGCGCAATTGATTTTACAGAAAGGTACGAGTTTTCAACATTTATAACATGACTAACAGAACTTTTCAAATTCTCGTTAGGAATGTCATTCATACAGTTCCTAATTGATTCTACCACACTACCACACTACCACTTAAAGTCGGAGGAGTATTTTTTCCGCGCACGCTTGATTTAAGTTGGTGCCACATAAGCTCTATGGGATTGATCACGCAGTAGTAGAGAGGTAGTCGTAACACTGTATGTCCCATTTCTTTTGCAATTGTATCACAAACATACGTTTTTTTTAAAAGAAAATGACTGCAGTACTTGTAAAAGTTCTTTTTTTGTATAATTTTCCTCAAAATATATGTCATTTGCAGCCATGGAGTTTTGAATATCCAATTTCGTATTCATTGAGCCAGGAATTTTTTGCAATTGTCGACTATGATAGTTTGCGTTGTCCATTACTATAACGCTGTTTGGCGGAATGTAGGGTAACAGGCAATTTTTAAACCAATCTTCAAAAAGCTCTGCTGTCGTATCTTCGTGATAATCAACACAAGAGTCCTTAATATTTTTGGCAGAAAGCCACATAGCGTTTGGGATCCAACCATTTTCTGATTCTGCGTGTAATATTGTGATTCTCTTCCCTTTATTTGATGGCGCTTTTGTTTTACACTTATCAGAGGAATCAGACCATCCTTTGGAAGGGGTGTCAAACCACGTCTCGTCGAGGTAGAGTATTGGCCGATTTTCAGGCCGGTATTTTCTTATTGACGTTATATATTCAGAACGCCAGTTTATTAAACGTGTGGATTCCATTATTACTTGTCTCTTGTCAATTTTGCGATATTTAAAGCCCATTGCAGACAGAGCTCGCCAAAGAGTAGTGAGGCCACAGTTGATGTGAGTTTCGTAATTGATGAGCCGCTGTTTCAGACTTTCGATTGTAGGGACACGCTGCTCATCGTACATAGTGTAGATTTTTCGCCTTATCAAATCTTTTCCCCAGTCGTCTAGACTTTTTGTGACACCGGAATCTTTACGTTTTTTTCTTGATTCCATGGAATTTTCAACAATTCGCCTAACTGAAGTAAGAGGTACCATCGTCATATTACTGGTTACTTTTGCTGCAGCACCCGCGTTATATCCTTGCTGAAGTAAGGAACTATACACATTTTTTATAATGATTTTCGCGTTACAAGATAAGTGATTCTTCTTTAACGAACCACTGGAAGGAGCACTATTCATTTTTATCCACGGACGCCACACACTGCCTTTTCTGTACAAACTGTACAAACTTACCTGAATCCGGTCCTTTTACATTTATGATGTGCATCTCGGATTTTACAACTTAAGGGTCTAATTGGTTTTATTATAATCCTTCAGTCAATACCATTTATTGTGAAAACTACTATAAAGCTTTGTCTTTGTTCATTTCCAGGAGAAAGAAAGCTCAAAAAAATATTTCGACACCGTTGTACATATCTTCAAACTTCGGTAGAACGATAAATTTATTTATGCTTCAAATTCTGCTTTATTCTCGAATTGGCAACATTACTTTTCCGTAATTGATACGTTACCAGCTCATCGTTTATGGAAGCTGGTGATAAAGGAGATCGCCAGTGAAACACCAGATATATTCGCAATATTATCCAGCGCTAAGTGCTAAAGAAACTCGAATTACACTCGAGCATTCTCCATCTAGCGAAAATGCATCACATTCCGAAAACATAAAACTGTTTGCAGTTCATATTTATATTCGAACGCCTCGCTCGAGGGAAATTGCATTAAAAGTTGCGCATTGCACAAAATTTGTTTTAAATTTCGTTTTAACCCGAAGTAAGATGCATTTTGGTGAGCACTCATTTAATTCCATAAGGGATATTTGAGGGGGATCTCGCTAAACCGCAATTGAATTAATGTTTGTAGCATTCATTTCTTCGGGGCTTTCGAGTAGTCTGGTGGTGGTGCTCAGATATGGGGGTGAGAAAACGATGCAGTCGATAAATTATTTCATTGAATATTTCCTCCATATATAAAATGTCCCATAAGAGCAATGCAATTATCGAAAACTTACAGCGGTAACTGCATTGTATCGAAAACTTACAGCGGTAATTGCATTGTATCAAGTCACCATAACAACACATTTGAAACCGTATCGCTAGACGTCAGTAAACAACACGAATAAATGTCAGATAGACTTCAAAAATAGAAAAACATTTCGCGTTCTGGTGAGTAATCCATACAATCTATAGAGGAAAGTATAAATGAACAAAAAATAACGTTTCCTTGAGAAATTCTTCATTAGTGAAATATTCCAATGAATTACATTCGTGCATAAAAATGACCAGATTATTTTGCATTCAAGCGTGATATCTTTTACAAATTGCATTCGGTTATTTTTAAATTTTGTAAGAGAGCCCTCGTCCTTCGGACTCGGGCACTTTCACCAGAATATGAAAATAAACCCTTGCAATTTTTAGATATCACGCTTTCTTGCAAAATTATCGGTAATTTTTATGCACTCGTGCAATTTTAACCGACAATTCAACTCATGTATGAAATATCCAATGAGCCGCCGTGATTTTGTCATTATGACAGCGAAAAAACTTTGCCCCAAGTTTTTCAGCGACAAAACGGAACTTAACTCTTGAAAGCATGGCAACCAGAATCGTAAACAATCTTTGACGGCGTCTTTGTCAATTTTTCACTTCCGTTGTCAAAAGAGTATATCTGATCTGGGAAAATGAAATATAAGGATTGTGTTTTTAACAATTGTACTTTTCCGTTGAATTGAATAAACTAAACAGTATTCATTAAATTGTCGTACCGAATCATTCTCGAGTTTTTTTGTCGAAGAAAACTTGACATTTATGATTTGAGTTCAGTTGCCTTCCGGCAAATTAACTCAGAAAACTTCCAGAAAATCATTCGTCCTACGGACTCGTAATTTTTTCAGAGTCAGTGTTTTTCGTTGAGTTGCCAGGCAACAAAATTCTCATCGAAATGTCAAGTTTACAAGCTCTCGTAAGATTACAAGTGAAAAAAAGGAGACTCTATGGACTCTAAGGACCCGAACTGTGTATATTTTCGTAAAGTATAAGGATTTCCATGGTATATGGTTGGATTCAATGAATTATTTTTTGACTTTTTTCCTCTCCTAATCAAAAAATTGAAATTAAAACTTCTACGAAAGAAGTAAAATAAACAAATGCAAACACTCCTTGTTGATGGGTAGGTACTCTTTGTGTTCAAGACGACTCATTCACGAAAAGGAAAAAAAGTGTTTCGAAAACAGCTACTCACATGCCTACATGGCGACGACGGGCACTGGGTTGAATTGCTTGCTCAATTTGTATATTCATATTTATTTCACTATGTTTCATACATAACTGTATAATTATAGCAAGTCGGAAGAAAAAAATACAATCATAAAATTTTTAAATATGATAAAAGGTAAATACACATACGTTCGTACACGAACACACACATTAAAAAAAGAGAAATTGAATCATATGAAAATTGAATAGCAAACATAGGATTATCTACACAAAGTAATTATTGAAAATTTTCAGTAATCCATTATCTTCCCCACTGAAGAGCTCAAGAGATAATTTTCCCCATGCGCAGCGAAATTTTGTATGGGCTGGAATGGAATATTACCCTGGTGAGTGGAATTTCTTCTAATGATAGCTGTCAATTTCACTTTGTGTAGATATTCCTATGTTTGCTATCTATTTGATTCAATTTTCATATGCTTGGTATACAGATTGAGCAAGAAAAAGTAGTTTTCATGTAACACAGTTGCCCGTCGTCGCTTATAAGCGGGGGGTAGAAGACAAAAGCCAAAACAAAATTCATCAAACTTCATTCTCTCCACAAAAGTTCCCGAGTTTCTAAGAGTTCCGAGGTCTTATGTTTGAATTGAAGGTGTAAAAAAATGAGATACCCCTCCAACTTGATGGAACTTGTTGAATTCGCTGAAACTCTGTTCTTAAGACGAATTGATATATTTGCCCCGACAAGTGACTGCAATGTTATTAAATAGCAAAATTGACTGTATTTCCGTTATGTATCGCATTCTTTGTGTATTTAAAGATTGAATGAAAAATATATCAAAAAGTATTTCATACTTTCCCTTGACAACGTTTCGGAATCAAGTTTTTCTCCTAATTTTCAAGCTCTTTGAATACATTTTTTCAGAAAATCTTGTTTCTGTGAGTTGTGACAAAATGTGATACTTACATGATTTACGACCGATTGTAGCTACATTTTCTTATGGGCGCATCAAGATAATGAGCCATTACAGGTCAGTGAACGCACTACAGCGATTGCATCATAGTTCAAGAGATTATTGAACACTAATTAATAAACCCCTCACCTAACTTTCAGAGTCCATTCGTTAATGGTCTCATAACTAAAAGACCGTGCTATCGGCTGTAATTCTCCAATAATTCCACCAAGTGTTGATCTTGGACACAACCTGCTTAGAACTGAATCCTTTTCAGAGGGAAAAAAACAGTGAAATGGATTTTCTGACACATCTCCTTCCTCAAAGAATATTCAAAATATATAATAATGGAATTCTCTATTACAACATCATCATGGAAGTCCTCGATAACGTACACCAGTAAGAATGTGATCGAAAGCTTGGAGGTGTTTTGCAAAACTCTCATACGAGAACTCTCATCAATAACTTTATTCGTTCAACCCTATTGGCACTTCTTCCAATGTCTCGATGCTAGGAATTACGATCAGTGATAATATCTCACGGAATAACTATGTGAGGTCGATCGCTTGAAGTGCTTCTCAGAAATTTAGATTTCTATTTCGTGCGAAAACATACTTCACTTCTCGTCAGCTTCTAATGGTCTACAATGCTCAGATACGACCTGTCTTGGAAAATAGTTCCCATGTGTGGAGTTCGGCACCAAAACATTCATTGAGGCTTCTCGATTCTATTCAGAGGAAGGCAATACATCTTGTTGATGATTCTTCGCTCACAGACTCACTCACTTCATTGGAACATCGTCGGAACAGGGTCGGGGTCTTGTCTTTCTTCTATAGATATTTTCACGGTCGGTGCTCTTCTGAATTGTTATCAATCGTTCCACCCTTGGCAATATCTATACGGATGACTCGACGAGTAGAGAATTCCCACCCCTTTGTTGTGAATTTGGAGACCTGTCGAACCTCTCTTGCTCAGGTATCTTTCTTCAATAGAACAGCTGAGCTTTGGAAGTCCTTGCCGAAAGGGGTTGTTCCTGAGGCTTACAAACTTCAAAAATTCAAAGTGAATGTTAAGTCGTATCTCCTGTCTTTGATTCACGCAGCCTTCTTTGAACATTACAGTGCTTCCCTTTCGTGTGAATCTGAATTTAGAAAAAACAAAAATGAGTCATGAAAAAAATAATCCTTTTGTTCGGAATCAACAACGGTGAGAGGCCAGTTCACTTTCTTGATCACCACACTCGAGACATGCATATTTCATGTGATCATGTGAATTATACTAATGGATATAAATGTTTTATGCAAAAATGAGTTATTAAGGAGACCTTATGATGAATTACGTGCGTGCGACATGAGATATCGTTCATCGATTAGATAAACTTCTCAACCAATCGATCAGAAAAAGGTTAATTGCTATGAAGATGACAAATGGTTTTCTTGAAGTGGTTTTTATGATAGTGGAAGAAAAAAGTTGCTAGTTCTGAAATTTTGTCATGTCGTGATGAATAATAATTTCATTTTTTTTTATAGTAGCAGCGTAGCAGCATTGATTCCAAAGCTTTGTGGGATCCATTTTTGGGTTTTTTCTCTCTTAGAAATGAAAAAGAAAAGCCTCAAATTATTATAATACCTGATTCTTGAAGTAATTGGTATCTTTTTCCCGACAAGAAAATGCAATATTGAAAAAATACAAAATTGAATGACCATTTTGTCAGTCAGGTAAGGTATTTTTATGAATTTTGATATTTAATTAACAATTTTTTGTAAAATGCCACGACACTTGGCGACGTTTTGAAAGCTAGCGTGTCTCTTTTTTAAGCCCATTTTGGAAATTTCCATTGGAATTGCAATTTTTGATACGTAGGAGTATGTAACAATGAAAGAAAAAATTATTAGTATTCAACTCGTGAAAATATCCGAACCCAAAATTAACCAAAGTTTCTGGTCATTTTATAGGATCACCATTTGAAAGTGAGAAATCATCAAAATTGTTGCTTCTGGAAACGTGTATTATAAGCTATATCAATCTTTTGGAAATGTTTCATAATAAAAATGATTCAAAAGATATGAAATTATCTTCAAAACCACTCGGAATGGTTGAAACAGCTACGTATGTAACCAATAATTCAGAACTCATCGAATTCAGGAACATGTAAGAGAAGTTACATGACCAGTTTATGTCCTGAAGTACTGTCGAATGTATTCCTTTGTATACAGGCAATATGCTGACAGTTCCACAGGAGAATTGTCCGATAAATTCATCGGTAAGTCCTGGTGAGTTGAATTCAGCATGAAAAAATGGAACTCACACAAATCGACTATTTTCGAGGATGCAGATCAATTCTGTTGCATAACTTTTCAACATCAAACTTCTGTAATCGACAACTCACGAAAGTTGTCCTTTCGTGTGCTCTCAATAACAGTAATTTGATGAGGAAAATAGCGAAGCTTCAAAACAAAATGGACCGTTATCTTTGGAAATAGTTGCGACCGCAAAAGACTTCATTTTGTTTCTCTTTTGTAGAAGAGACCAAATTGTGTCGGAAATTCTTTTTTTGAAATTCAGGTGCCCAAACCGAAGAAATGAAAAATAACCAACAGTTTCATTAGTCGTTGGAGGAAATTGATGGCTATCAATACACCCGTACGATTCACGATATTTGACTTCAGCTCATGATAGCCATTATTACATGATCCTTGCTTGATATACTATTCCAAGACATATTTGATACGTTGTGGCAGTTGGAAAGAAGGTCCCAAAAATTTCAAAAGAAGGAGGGGGCCTATCAACACAATTGACTGAAAAGGAGGTAGATAGTTATATCAGCAAAATTATTCTACTGAAAAGATACAATTCTAGCTATAACTGTAGATGTCAATAGCATTATGCTCATTATGAAACCAATAGAAGGTATAAAAATTTAACACAATAGCCAAACTATTTCACAATCACTTTCCTGATAGGTGATGAGAAAGTCCAACCCAATCTTCGGGAATACCTATATTGATTAAAATGGCATGAATAATGAAGAAATGAAATGATCACACTCTAGACTGAGAAAAAATCAATGATAGTGCTGGAAGCAATTGAAGTTTGTGGAAAACTACTCCAGCTTCAAAGGTAGATGAAACGTCTATGGTAGAAAATGAAAAAAATTACATCTATCATAAGGTACACATTAAACAAATTATATACCGTTGTTATTTTGAGATATTTAGGTTTACTGAGCCACGAAACGTGTTTCGCTATACAATAGCTTCTTCAAGCAGGACCTTTGAACTAATTTCAACACTGAATGGAAAAGGCTGTTACTTGATGAAAATCCATATTAAACAAATGATATGCAGTTGCCTGTAAGATCTTCACGTATTATTATGTGAAGATCTTACAGGCAACTGTATATTATTTGTTCAGTTCTAATACTGTTACAATTTGAAAGAATACAACATTATATCTAACGGTCAATAAGTCCGAACACTAATCAATAAGCTTGATGGTCAGACGGCATATCCTTATTAGTAAAATTTCCTGAAAGGAACTCATTCAAAGATGCGAATCAACTCCGTCTGATCATTCTTTGGGAACTGTGAACGTTTACACTCATTAATTCCCAAACTCTCCAAGAGATTGAGTGTCAAACCCTTCTCTTGGAAATGAAGGATTTCAAATTCGTGGTTAAACTCGTGTCCCTCTGTAATGAGATGAGATGCATACGTACCATCTTGGAAACCACTTTTGTATTCTTTTACGCGTGTATCGAATGTTATTCCTGTTTGACCGATATGAAATCTAGCACATGAACCACACAACAATCATTAAACTCCTGATCTATCAGGTACTGAACTTCTTTCTATTTTTTTTTTGTTTTTGATACGATAGCTTAAATTATTCTTTGTTCTATGTGCAATCTTCAAATCTTTCTATTTCAAGAAATTAGAAACTTTCTTACTCGGTTTGCCTAAACGTTCTGTAATTCTTATCATAATTCGATGTAACTGGGTAGATTTCTTTCAAGACTTGTCTATACAGCTTTTCGACAATAAGTGTCTACTAAATCACCATTATAACATTATAACATATCTTTTTCGAAATTTGTATCTGATAAGGGAACATTTACCAGACTGTGAATTATACTCTCAAATGCTACCGTTTTATGTCGGTAAGAATTCACAATTCATCCACCCGTCGTGCTTAAGTAAACTATTGTATAGAGAAACACTTGTCGCGGTTTAGTGAATCCTTATATATGAAAAGCTGACAAGCAACTCTATATTATTTGTTTGATATGGATTTTCATCAAGTAATGGCCACTTCCATTCAGACTTCACATTGCCAGCAACAATTTCTGGCATACTACAAAATCAATAGAATAGGACTGTTGATACATCATTATCTCCTTCATATACGTCACTCCACTGTTATATCTGAATTGTTTTGAATACCTGGCTTGTAATTTCATAAAAAACGGGTTTCCTTTGAAGTGCTCTTATTGATGGAAAAAAATCGATGCAGGTCTTGAAATTTTAATTTTCCTGTCATTTCGCGTGTCGCGTTTGATTACTATTTAATCCCTGCCATATCGCGTCATTATCCACTCCAACGCGTGTTCAATTTAATGTAAAACGCATTACACAAGGGCATACTACGTCACGCAATCACCTGAAAACATCAGAAGGAACCCTTTCCCCATTTATTACAACTTCATTATCGACAGACGTATTATAAAAATATACATTTTCAGTGATTTATGCCGCTCGCTCCGTCATCACAGAGTACGTTTTTCAAAGAAAGGACTCTTTCATGCATAATTTAGTTATTTTCGGAGGGAACGAGAGCTGACCAAACTGTTATTACCGGCAAATGATACGAATTGGTCGGAATGAAAGGTTATGAACCAACGCGGCCGTCAGGCGCGTGAAAATTGTCATCAATTATTAAAATGGGAAAAATCGAGCAAGCCGAGAGTAAAGGGAAAATTCTGTTGAAATTGGAAATAGATGCTGGCGTCATTCGAAGAAATATTTATAAACAAATCACACATTTCAATACCACTTTTTTCTATCACATGATTATGCAGGGTGGGTACCACTACGTCGAATTCCCATTATACCGAATTTTCATTTCGCCAAATTCCCATTACGCCGAATTCCCACTACGCCGAAAAGCATGCCCACCATTTACGTCACCAAAACACGATCGTTATCGAAGCTGGACCGCATACTAATCACAAATGACTAAAGAATAATGACACCCAGATGTTGATTTTATTGCAGAAAGGTGTCAGTTGTCAAGTCAAAATTATCACTGCTATGAGAAAGCAATAATTTGTTGGTTCCTAGACTTCAATTTTCCATCAGTTTTTCGCATCGAAGGAAATAATCAAAGTACTATTGTTTCGTGAAGTAGTTCCAATGCAATGAATTTCTTTCCAAAAGACATGCAAAATACAAGTCAGTGATGATCAGTTTGGAGAAATGCAATATTCAAAATTACAGGAAGAGCTAGGCATACGAAAAAGAGTTTTTTTTCGAATCTCTACAATCAAAAAACTTTTTATTTGAATGAATTATGTGATGGACAAGGCGGGCATTCAACGTATTTTCGAAACTGTTTTGAATATTAATTTTTCCCAGTTGTAGCTTGTCGAACAATTTAGCCAGATACCAGAGTTACCCTGCGACCTGGGACTTCTGAATATTTTTTACGTGAATGGTAAAATATTGACTCATTCGGAGGAGAACGAAATGAGAATCGTACAGTAAACTGTGATAAATTTTTGTTGAATGCTTATTTTCATTCATTGCTGATGTTCATTTCCAATTGAAAAGTAATTGATAATCAAATACACTCAAATCTAGTACTACAGTTTATCTCCTGTTAATTCAAAACTTCAGGATGTCAAAGATATCCTATGTGCTGAAATTGACGTTCATAAGAGAACATAAAGTTGATAATGATGACGGACAGATCAAACGTTGATTTTTGAATCAGTAAGTTTCATCAGTTGAATGATGCAGCAATGTAATGAAGAATAATAATTTTCAACGGAACCTTTCATCAAATAAATTTCAGTTTTTCTTGAAAATCTCATGAATTAAAAAAAAATCGCCTTCTCGTTGGTCACATAAATGCGCAAGTTCGTTTCAATATAGTAAAATTCTTAGTAAATGACACTGTTTCAACAAAATTTCTGTGGCTGATTTTCAAATTCATGTCAACCTCACATGAAGCACTCACCGGAGTGCTTTTTGGATTTAGTTTAGGGATAAAGGACATTAATTTTATAGAACCTCCCTCACTCTTTTCATCAATGAGAAATACGATAACTCGGGAATAGATTATGACATTTTGAACACGATATTCGTAGGAATATTCGTATCATTGATTCTTTCACATCGAAGTAATATGAGTGAGGTGATATTACTTTTGAGGCTGAAAACTGATCCAATGACATGTACTTATATTCGTGCGAGAAGTGGATGTTCCAATCGAACATATACAAGGTGTTTCAATACACATCTGCCGAATTTTCGGAAAAAATAGCAAAAAAAAAATCACAGAACTCATTGCCAACATTGCAATCACAGAACTCATTGCTCATTTAATTCAATTTCGATTTTTTTTAAATTCAATAGGTTCAAGGTTCCTAAATCCAATAATTTTTTCCATCATCAATTTCTGAAGTTTGACTATGTTTTGGATGGGTAACTTACCTGACACTTCACTATATTTTGGAAATAGTTACTGAACGAACACAAAAAAAAATAAATTTGTAAAATGCCATGAGATCTTCAGAATTGATTTATTGAACAATATATAATAATAATGGGTTCCCCTTGAAAATAGAGTTTCAAGAAATTTTCAATGATGAATTGATGATTCCACAAGTTTCATCAAGAATGAATGAGGTTCAATATATTCCTATTCATGTCGTGTATTTTGAATCATAACACACTTTGATGAATTCGAATTGAACAAACACTGCAATCAGACTGAATTTCTACTTCTGTTGGGTTATTTTTGTGTAGTGTGATTTTTGTTACAAGAATAAAGGTTTTTTTTTCCATCTCAACTGTGGAAATAATTACTCCATTTGTGAAATATCGAAAAGAATCAACAATGACAACAATTTCGTCTACATAGTCAGATCATTACTTTCAGTAAGAAAAATACATTTCATTTGTCTGTAATTATGATTTTCTCCTAGCACAATGTTAATAGAAATATTGATTCTATAGCAAACTGCAGATATTCCCTGCTACTGAACATCCTTTTTTTTCTCAGACCCTTGAAATCATCACCCCGAGTATCCGTAGTTGGAGTTTCCAGATTCAATAATATTGTCACACAAATTCATCATTCGTTCAAAATAAACACAACAATAACAGAAATATTTTCCACAGTTACAACTGTCATAGACACCGTCTGTTTCATATTGCATCGAATACAAATCCTAATCGATAGGTACACCATTTGATCCAACGTTAATATAATATCCAAACTAAGAAGATATCAATTCAAACATCTATCAGCCCCCAGACACTTACTAGCAATGCACAAACTTGTTTTCTTATACCATCGAATTCATCATGACATAAATATTTATACTGGAAATTTTCAGCTTCAATAATATTTTCGAGCTCACTGTTTACATTATCAGAGTTGGAGGCATTGCTTTCATCCTGCAAGGAGACGAATTCCATCGTTTATATTTACGAAAAATAGCAAAGCGCCATGGGCGACAATAAGTCTGTTGGATCCAGCTGGATCCAGAGCCGGAGTAGCACGAAGAGTTCAGAAGTTTTCGGTTCAATTTGTAGCTGTGAAAAAAATTTAAGAAACCCTGGTTGGGGGCAATCAGTGTTGCAATTTCGAACAGAATCCTGTGGTCGCCCTCACTCAATGCGTGTTCCCCAAAGAACCGAATTTTGGTTTCTTCTCCTGAAAGAACGATCTGACCGTATGTCTATTTTCCTTTTAAAAAAGATGGCCAAGAAAGCTCTTACGAGCTGTTCCGCCACCGCCGATTTTTAAAAAAAAAAACGTCGGTTTGCCCCAGCCTGCAGTTGCTTTGATGCTCTTTGAGCCTTGTACTCATCGATCTTTGGGCCCTAACATGAACTTACCCCCACCCAGGGATGAAAAAGTGTTGTGGATTTAAAATTTTTTTGGGTTTCCTTTTACTTTGTCCCTCGTGGTACCGATGAACAAGGTACAAGGCTGAAAGACTCGCTGAAAGAGCATGAGAGGAACTGCAGGCTGGGACAAACCGACAAATCGGTGGTGGCGGAACACGCATTGAGTGAGGGGCGACCACAGGATTCTGTTCGAAAATGCAACACTGATTGCCCCCAACCAGGGTTACCATAGCCGACTGGTACGGGAGGCAATAGAGATCCAAAAACATGCGGACAATTTGAACAACCCCCCCGAAAAGACCACGAAGGGCGTTGGCTCTACATCCAGAATTTGTTAATGCCGGATTCTTCACAGAAGAAATTCAAGATATAACTAAGTGAAATCACAGCAGGTAGTGCGGCAACTACAGTATATGATGAGTTGAGTCTGGCCCGAACAAACCGTTCATTTTCAGAAGTATTCGATTTAAGCCATCTCCAGACTACCTGCATCAATATAAATATGCCTCGAGAGTATATGAGTGCGAACCGTTCAGATCCTTCCATCAGGAGATTTTGAATAAACCTAAGAAAGTCCCAAAATTTCTGGCCACTCGGGTACGCTAGCCGCACAGCACGTCAGGAAATTGCAAATCTGGCCAAATGATACGACGGCCTTTAAGCCCAAACAACATATAAAGTAGTTCAGACTACATAACCTTTGGCACGCAGAAATGTACATCTTAACCGATTAGTTGAATCAGCTGAAAGAAGTTTAGGGGGAAGCAAAAAGGTCATATATTTCTATCTCGGGGTTGTGAGACATACAAATATTGAATTTTCAAAAATATTATTTGCGTTAGTGGATAAAATAAGCTGGCAATTAAAATATGCATGCATCCATGCAAGTTTTGAAGTATTCTGAATAAAATACTCAGATCTCTCACGTATGAAAAAGTCGAAAAATTTACCAAAGAGCTTCAGAAGAATCATTGAAATATTCCTTAAAGACGTTTCCGTTGGAAAAGTATAGCTACGGAATCAAATATGTTTCAATCGTTCAAAACTTATTGATAAAAACGGAAAATGAATCAGTTGCAATGATTTCACTTGGAGTATAGAGTAGAAATACCTATAAGTTGGAATATACAAAAAACGAAGAGAAATATATTACATTGTTATGTGAGTCTCCATAAAAATAGATGAAACGTAACTCACACTTAATCTCAATATTATATCCACTCACTGGAAGTAACAACAATAATAATGATTCTGAAATCACATGAAATTCTAAACTGATTTCCTTTATGAAAATTATTTCAAAAACTCTCATCATGCTACAGACTTTCTGAGTTTTCCATGCCCATCATATTTTTCAGGTTCGGAGACTGGGGGTAACTTCTTCGAAACTTCAGAGCGAGTAAGACAGATTTCGGGATTTTTACACGAGAGCTTCAAAGTCTGTCTTTCCGTTCAGAATCTGAGCAGATTGATCCTTGAGGTGAGTTTGTATATCATAGCGAATTTGACCAGTGTGCTCTTTGTTGGAATTCTGACAGCCGATTCTGCATTTTACGACTCTTTCATTTTTCTGATTTATCTTTCAGATTTTCCAGGGGTTATTGTAATTTATAGGCAGTTGTATATTATACTTTGTGGAATTTTCGCGATCCAGACCTGTCATCCAGACTATCCCTCTCTTCATCGGTCTTTCAGCATCTTGACAGGAACTATTCCGAATGCACTTATGATCTGGTAGACATCGTGTATCATATGAAAAGGGGATGTATATTATTATTAGCCTTATCTTTATCGTTTGTTTGGAAGACCAGATGTGTTTGTTTCACTATGACGACGCTATCAAACGATTTATGTTCCGACTAGGGAATTTCGAATTCCCCTCCAGTTCGTAAAAAAACATGAGGCGCATAATCGCTCTGTGTTATAAATATCTTTTATAGGTACGGAAGCAACAAAGCTTTATCGAAGATGATGAACGTCAAATGGTCATTTGATTGAGTATTATGATTGATATGGAGCTATGGTGTTGAAAACAGTTTCTGGATGAACTTCCGGAGAGTTTTAGACGATATTTCCCTCATATATAAAATGTCTAATAAGAGCAATGCAATTATCGAAAACTTACAGCGGTAATTGCATTGTATGAAGTCACCATAACAACACATTTGAAACCGTATCGCTAGACGTCAGTAAACAACACAAATAAATGTCAGATAGACTTCAAGAATAGAAAAACATTTCGCGTTTAGGTGAGTTCTCCATACAATCTATAGAGGAAAGTATAAATGAACAAAAATAACATTTCCTTGAGAATTTCTTTATTCGTGAAATATTCCAATGAATAACATTCGTTGCGATATTCAGATATCACGCTTTCTTGCAAAATTATCGGTAATTTTCATGCACTTGTGCAATTATAACCGATAATTGAATATGAATTGAGTAGAAAATGGCGAAGGAAATTTTCATGACATTCTAGAGATTTCAAAAAAGCTTCATATGACAATCAGGAAGATAACATTTGTTTTCAGGATCTTCTATGAATATCATGGTGACAAATAATCATAATTTTTTTAATTTTTTAGTATACATCGTTATATGCTTGCAACACATTTTTTTGTCTACTAGGTATAAAATATAACATTTCTGCGAATCGAACAAAAATATCGAAATTTCTCATAGAATTTTTGAAAAAAAATACAAAATTTCTGTGAATCCAGTTTTTGTAAGAAAACAAGGAATAATTGATAGGAATTGAAGACTAATCTGAGAACCACTATTTGATCAAATTCCATTTTGAGTACTATAACGTCTTTTCAAACCAGGTAAATGATGATATTTATTCAGTTTAATAATGTACGGCTATTGAGTAGCAAGTTATTACTTCATTGTAAAGTATGAACTTAATGATCTTCTAATTGCAAAAGTTTTATATTTCTGAGGGTTGACGTTTGTAGGAGAACATCCTGGTCAACAGGAATAGCAATATAAACAAAAAACCCATTCCACTTATATGTCTCCAGTATCGTTATCCAGTATCGTTTCTTAATTTCTTTCCCATTCCACTTCGCTCAACTCTATTTGATATTCTAACAATGATTCATGAGGGAAAATTCGTCTTGATGAAGCGCCTTCAAATGCCACGAAAATTGGGGAATCTATTCATGATTATATACATTTAATGAAATCACTTTACTACATTATTTCACGCAGAGTAGTCAGCTGATTTATAATTGCAGTGGAGTACAGTTGAGGAGCAGACATTCATAATGCATTTTGTCCAAATTGCATAATTTTCAGGAACCGGAAAAGTTCACTATGAGGAAACTGATAGATTTTGTGAGATTCAAGAAACCGAAAAATTAAATAATATGACCTCCATCTACTGATCCAAAAATCCCTTTTTAATCACCCAAAAATTATAAAAAATGACCCTATCTCTTGATTGTCCTACGGCAAACTCATGTTGGGAAATCAGGGCTAATGCTGTTGATTAAATTAAAAACTTATCATTTTTCTCATTAAAGGAAAAATAAAAAATTCATACATCTACAAAAAATACTCACTCCCTCCTCCCTTCTTCTGCCTCTCCTCTCCCCCCCCCACACTCTCTCCAATATCTCCATGTCGGGTAAAATTGGACACCGCACTGCTCCTCCCTCCCCCCCACCTCTCCCCCCGCCCCCCCCCCCTCCCTCCCCCCCCCGTGGCTCCCCCCCCCCCCCCCCCCCCCCCATTGAACACATGCATATACAGAATCATATAGAATCATAATAGTATATAACGCATCAAGGAGAATATGTAGCCTGTTTCACAAGATCGAATAATTGTAAGCACGAGGCGTTAGCGGAGTGCGGTAATTCGCGAGTACACGTACTTGGCCTTATCCTCGAGTTGCGTACTGTACTTTTTCTACCCCCACCATGCTTGTGAGGTTATACAATTACCGATTTATGGATTCAGAGTATCAATCCACAAAATGTTGAACATTAGGTTTCCTAAAAATATATATTTTAATTCAATTTTTTTTGACTTTGCTTCTGGACAATCTAATGAAGTCATGAAATCAAATTTATTGGGTCAATTGTTACGTATCCCAGCATTTCACAAAAAAACTCTTGGAAACGACCGCCATCAATTTAGAATACACGTGTATTCCAAAGAAGCCATTACATAACAGCTGTCAAATACGTGAAGAACGGTTCGAAATAGTTGGAGTAGAAAAAAAAAACATTGTTCTGAAAAATCTTTTGAGAAGACGAATGCGACGAGACTATATGGAAAATATATCTTGATCTTACCTCCAAATGCCTCTATTGGCTGTATCCATTACCCTGCGTTTCTTTTTGGTTATTTCGTTGTGTTTTTAATTTTCAGTTGTTCTGAACAAAGTGCAGCCCTGTTATATAATATGTACGGGAAAATAAAATACCCGGATATGTCCAAATAGTAATATGATATAAAATTCGTTATTTCTAATGGATGCGAGGAAATGTGATACGGTCTGCAATGGGATTCGTTTATCATCAATATTCATATTTTCGCGTCAAAAAAACGGTATGAAACGTTGTTGATGAGTTGTGAGAAAGTCATGAAACTGCCTTTCGAATTAGAAATGGAAGTAACTGAGGCAGTATCAAATATACTGCCACAGAAGTCTGAAATAATATACATATATGCTATGCTGTGTAGAAAGTTGATGGGGCCAGTGACGTTACCGGCAATGTGAGCTGTCAAATTGTTTTTTTCAAAGTGAAGATCAAGAACAGGAGTGCAAAATAGGTTTGGTTCAATTGTTCATCTCTAGAACATTATTAATTTCCCATAAAAAAAATGAAATATATACTTTCAGTTTGGAATATTCAATAATATCCACGCCATTATTGATACCATAACACACTATAGTTGCTGAAAAATTTGAATTTATTTAATATAATTTCAAAGTGAGCCATCAGAACATTCTCTGAACGAGAACAACTTTTCTGTTCTTTGCCCCAGTCACACTTTTCAAACATTGTGAACACGCTGCCCAGCAACTAGAGCCCAATGAGAAGGATTATTACAATGTACTACATATCATTAATCATTAAACATACAAAGAAGGTATGTCGTGATAGTTGCAGGAAAAACACTATGTCAATTATTCATCTTCGAGTTCATTTCATAATTACAAATTCCATTGAATTGAATAGTTCAGAGGCCTTCAACCCCTACTTTTCATCAACATGTTATCGAAACATTATAGACGAAACATCGCACGTTTTTCGGGCTTGAGGGCCGTGTCCTGGAATTTTGAGTTCCGGAGCTTTCCACTGCATCTGCGGCAGCCATCTTCAGCGGCGTGGTCTTAGTTGAATTTCTTCCTGTGTGTCTACTCTGACTAATGGCATATCGAAGGTACTTGTTTGTTAATATCGTGTTGTTGGACCTTGTTCTGTTATACGTCGGATTCTGTACTTCTGGCTGGCTTTGTCGTCAATGTCTTTAGGACGGGATGCCCAATCTTGTTTGAGGTCAGTCCCTCTTCCTTCCTATTGAAGTTATCCTTATGCTTTTATATCTCAATTGCTTCACGGTATAAGCGAATGTATTAACGTGTTGTTATTGAGAGGATTGAGGGTTTATTAAATTGAATATTATGTTTATTGAGAAGGGCTACAGTTGATTTTTCAGTTTGTCTCAACCGACAATTTTGACTGTGCTCCGAGCTGTGCTCACTGATCCTTGTCATGAAACTACGTTTGGTGGTTCCTACATATACTTTTCCACATGAGCACGGAATCCTATATACCCCAGCATTGGAAAGAGGGTTTCTTGGATCTTTAGCAAACCTCACGTGTTCCTGTATTTTCCTAGTGGGCTTGTAGATTGTTTTGATGTTGTGCTTGAAGAGTTTTCCTTCTCGATAATCATAATATTCGATTTTATGAAATCTCAATCCTCTCAACAACAACAACACATTATTCCACTCGCTCATACCCCAGTATACCATAACCATACAGTAGAGACACTCGCCACAGAACACCAACTAGCAGTTTGACATGTCGAGGTGTTACCGAAAAACTCGACTGATGAGCGTCAATGTGTTGAAATATTGTATTTTGAATTATTATGGCTAACTATCAAAGTAGAAAAGTGTGTGCTTATTGCAGATGTTTGTACAAGGCTACAGACAAATTGTCATCTCTCTTGAGGTTTCCGAAGGATAAAATAGTTAAGGCTTTCGCGGCCGAGGTTTTCAGTATCACTACTTTTATTCGGTTTTGAAGGCCGTCGTTTTTTGGAATTTCTTCCTGACGTTTCGCTGGCTCGAGTGGCTAGCTTCTTCAGAGGCTCATTCATATTGAAATTCACTCCGATCTTCCGAAGGAAGACAAAAGCCATAAGTGTTTTGTGTTCTTTGAATTCCCCTTATATTTCTCACTAATTGCAGAACTCTGAATAGAAGCTGATTTGCGTCGAAATATAAGAAAAATGCACCTTAATATTAAATAACTCTTTTAGATGAGAGGCATGTTCGAAGGCCTGTTACTGTGAGGATTTACTGGAAAAATCTCCGAAGCTCTCTATAACAACAATCGTTTGTGTAAATTCCCCTTTGAGGAAAAAATATTCTAGAATTCTTTACAAATTGAAATTTGCGAATAGGAATTTGAAAAAATGCAAAACTAATAAATTGAAGAACAGAAAAATTACCATTTTAAATCATTTATAGTCTTTATAACATTGTTAATGTCTGAATATTATATCTATTGTACATATTTGAAGCTGCTGCGAGTAAAACATCCTCTTGAAAGAATTTTATCTCCTGGTCATCGAATATACCTTTCCAAACAACTAGAGACAAAAAGCAACAGACAAGTGAACTAGCTATTGTGGGTACTTGAGAATTTCAGATTATTCACAAATATTTCAAACGTTATCCTAGATAAAATGTTGATTTTATGATGTGAAATAACATACTGATTTGATACTTGGTATAGTAGTTTTCACAATAAATGGTATTGACTGAAGGATTATAATAAAACCAATTAGACCCTTGAGTTGTAAAATCCGAGATGCACATCATAAATGTAAAAGGACCGGATTCAGGTGATTTTGTTTCTCAGAGAGGTATTGTAGAGGATTACAGCTTACACTTCTTGTTCATTTTAGTCTTTGTATTTCATTGGAAGTGTTCACTTGTGTTACGGCGTGCAATAATTTCGAAACATTCATTTGTTATTACAGACATCAATAGCAAAGATTTTATACCTCAACGTACAGAATAGGCAGTATGTGGCGTCCGTGGATAAAAAGTAATAGTGCTTCTTCCAGTGATTTGTTAAAGAAGAATCACTTATCTTGTGACGCGAAAAGCATTATAAAAAATGTGTATTGTTTCTTACTTCAGCAAGGATATAACGCGGGTGCTGCAGCAAAAGTAACCAGTAATTTGACGAAGGTGCCTCTTACTTCAGTTAGACAAATTGTTGAAAATTCCATGGAATCAAGAAACAAGCGTAAGGCGAAAAATGTACGATGAGAAGCGTGTCCCTACAATCAAAAGTCTGAAACAGCGGCTCATCAATGACGAAACTCACATCAACTGTGGCCTCACTACTCTTTGGCGAGCTCTGTCTGCAATGGGCTTCAAATATCGCAAAATTGACAATAGACAAATAATAATGGAATCCACACGTTTAATTAACTGGTGTTCTGAATATATAACGTCAATAAGAAAATACCGGTCTGAAAATCGGCCAATAGTCTACCTCGACGAGACGTGGTTTGACACGCATGACACCCCTTCCTCCAAAGGATGGTCTGATTCCTCTGATGAGTGTAAAACAAAAGCACCATCAAATAAAGGGAAGAGAATCACAATATTACACGCAGGATCAGAAAATGGTTGGATCCCAAACGCTTTGTGGCTTTCTGCCAAAAATATTAAGGACTCTTGTGTTGATTATAACGAAGATACGACAGCAGAGCTTTTTGGAGATTGCTTTAAAAATTAACTCTTACCCAACATTCCGCCAAACAGCGTTATAGTAATGGACAACGCAAGCTATCATAGTCGACAATTGCAAAAAATTCCTGGTTCAAAGAATACGAAATTGGAGATTCAAAATTTCATGGCTGCTAATGAGATATATTTTGAGGAAAATTATACAAAAAAAGAACTTTTACAAATGCTGCAGTCATTTTCTTTGAAAGAAACGTATGTTTGTGATACAATTGCAGAAGAATTGGGACACACAGTGTTACGACTACCTCCCTACTACTGCGTGTTCAATCCCATAGAGTTTATGTGGCACCAACTTAAATCGAGCGTGCGCGGAAAAAATACTTCTCCGACTATAAACTAGAATTAATTAGGAACTGTATGAATGACATTCCTACCGAGAGTTGGAAAAGTTCTGTTAGTCATGTTATAAATGTTGAAAACTCGTACTTTTCTGTAAAATCAATTGCGCCAATTATAATTAATTTAGATGAGGATAGCAATAGCGACACTGAACTAAATATTGAATAGAATTGTAACATTCAAATGAATTACTTGTATATCCCCTACATTATGCAGATTCAAATATCTTAAGTTCGACCCTGTAGCACATTTGCATCTGTTACCAGATGATTTTCTACCCAATGGGATTGAATCGGGTAGTTTATTGCAGTTAATAAGCCAATACCATTTACTGTGAAAAATACTATATCCCTTTCATTCAAATTTACCGCTACAAAATGACATTATACACCCCGAGCACAGAATGAAGGTCACAGAAATTTGACTCTCGAGAACAAAGGATTGAAATTTAAGTGTCTTTACTGTACGGCTATGGTTTACTGGGCTTATACCGTGAAGCAATTGAGATATATAAGCATAAAAAAAAATAGTCTGTTTGCAGTTCACCACAAATGAATCCAAATCTCGTTGAACAAAAATCTCCCCATCGCAACTCACGCAAAGAATCGAAAAGAATCATCCCATCGAAAAAATCCGTGTAGAGCTGAACACGCGGAATAAATATCAAAAAATATCTCCGCCATAACCTCGACTCCGGGCCATAACTCTGCTTATCGTTGACAATGCGGAAATCCAATTTGTTTCGCGTTTTGCGATACCGCATCCGGCAATGCTTGAATTTGACCGGTCGAATCCTACCGTTGCTGTATTGGATTTTAATTCGGATTTGTGAAACATATTCTGGAAGTAACCGATTTATCTTACGGATGAAATGCATTTACGAATATAGAGTGAGAATTTCAAACGAATTGGCGATACACGCAGCCCTTTAATTTCGATCGTGCACATTTATTTTTGCACAAATGCGTCCCTTGCCCAGGAGAGTAATCCTAAAGAGTATCTTCATCAATTCAATGAATCACTTTTGACTTTTTTTTTCTCTCAGAATGAAAAAAAGATGAAATCGGAACGCAAAATCTCAAATCTCTGTTGAAGTCTTCAAATTCTGGATTCCCAATGTTAACCCTGAAATTTCAAAATTTAAAACCTGTGATGAAACCTCAATGGGAAATTATGAAATACAAGTGTGAATCCCAAATATCCTGTAATCCTCAATCAATTCCGTATGTCCTAGGTGAGTTACAGAAACCCAAATGAAATCCACAAAGCAGATATTGCCTTAATGGCATCGGGGTCTTCTTTTTAAACTGCCGTCTCATGGTTTGCCTCCCCAGTTGTGTGCTTTGTTGAAGAGTTCCTTGTCTGTTACGTCTGCATGTGCTTTTTGATGGAGTATCATCTGATATTCTCCCGATAAATGCAGGTGTTCCACAGGGTTCAGTGCTGGCACCCACTTTGTTTCTGCTTCATATCAATGATTCGCTCGAGAAAACATCTTGTTCATAGTTTTGCGGACGACAGTACTCTTCATGACTAGTACTCTTCATACCTGTTTCTTCCAGAGTCCTCATACCAGCTCGAGAAACGAAAATTCAAAGGAACATTCACAACAATAAAATTAACTACGACTTGGTGAAAATAACAGAATGGGGTAACATGAACTTGATGGAATTTAATGCTACGAAAACCCAGCTATGTCTCTTTTCAAGAAAAGTCGATCTATCATCATCTAGTTGTTAGATATCAGGATTAACTCTCTCTCGTGGTAAAACCATGTAAGATCGATCGCTAAAGGTGCTTACCAGAAACTTGGGTTTCTATTTCCTGCGAAGAAATACTTCACTTCTCGTCAGCTTCTAATGATCTGCAAGGCTCAGATACGACCTGACTTGGAATACAATTCTCATGTGTGGAGTTCGGCACCTAAACGTTCATTACGGCTTCTCGATTCTATTCAGAGAAAGGCATTTCGTCTTGTTGGTGATTCTTCGCTCGCAGACTCGCTCACTTCTTTGGAACATCGTAGAAGGGTCGTAGACTTGTCTCTCTTCTAGAGATATTATCACGGTCGGTGCTGTTCTGGATGAATTGCTATCAATCGTTCCACCCTTGGCAATATCTACATGGATGACTCGACGAGTACAGAATTCCAACCCCTTTGTTATGAATTTGGAGACCTGTCGAACCTCTCTTGCTCAGGGATTTTTTTTAATAGAACAGCTGAGCTTTGGAACTCCTTGCCGGAAGAGGTTTTTCCTGAGGCTTACTAACTTCGAAAACTCAAAGTGAATTTTAATTCGTATCCCCTGTCCCTTGATTCGCGCGGTGTTCTTTGACAATTATAGGGCTTCCCTTTCGTGAGAATCTCCATGAAAAAAAACATATTTCAACTGTCATCAAGAGCTGGCAAAATTAAAAATATTTCTTGGCTCGAAACGGTAAACTAGACTTTTGAATAGCATTTTTAGTATTATCAAAACACTAAAATTAGTTGTAAATCTGCACCAGATATGTTTTTGTCTAGGGACAAAAGTTTCAAAATGCATTGCATTTTCAAGTTCTTCCAAATGCCACTGACCTGACAGGTCAAAAACAGCTATGAGGCATTGATTTGGTCAATAGAATAGTTAGTGCATGCCGACAGTTCATCCAAATAATTTCATTATGTGCTTGCTGATTCAACATAAGAAGACATTTTTCATCTCAAAAAGGAACAAATATATTCCTATCCTTTTCAGATAATGCTGTTATGAGACTACTGAATGAGTAATGATTACGAAGGAAAGAAAGAAATTTGAAAAAAAAACAAAGAATAAAATTTATCTTTTTTTTTTATTCTATGAATAATATTGATGATTTTCATTCTCGGACATATTTTTTCATAGTTTTTGTATGAATATTCACCATCAATTTCATTTTGTGATTTTATTATCAATCAATTGAGGATGATGTAAACATCATAATCGTCGACGAAATATCATTTATTCCAAACCAAAAACCATAATAATTATTCATCGAATACACCAGCTGTGGTCATTGAAAATCAATTTTCCAATGTTAATTCTCATCGGTATGTATTTCAATAAACCATGAATTTATAATGATCTTAGTTGAGAACATATACCTAATTCAGTACCGAATAAGGTTAAACTGAATCCGGTAAAAATCTGTTCGGGATAGTTTGAATACTCTAACCCTTAAATTGACGATGTGCATCCTAAGAAACATATATTTCATAATTTTTTATCAAGAAGTTATAATTCAAATTATGCCAGTTTTTGCAATGTATCTGTAGGAATACGTATCCCCTATCTCTATCCCATGGTGTCATCCATTTTTATAATTTGGGTAGCACTGACTGTCGTATTTTGTATGGCTGTGTCTATGAGTAGCGTCCGACAACTCGATAAATTAGCACATCAGGTGAGTAATATGCATGCGATAGTTTTATTTTGTTTCATTTCTCAATTCTATGATTATTGCCTAGTAGTTGAGAGTATAATCTTGTCGTCTGAATGATCACTTCCATTATAAATTACATTAAAAATAAATAGGAGGTCCCTCAAAACATATGTATCTCTATATGCACTCTGCCAGCTCCATAAAGAACATATAATGTATCCTGTGGTTCACACTGCCTATTCGGCGACAAACCATTTTTCAATGAGAGTTTCCTTTATACACTGAGAAAACGTAACTCATTCACAGTGAAGAATTTAATTGACGGGACAGACTTTCATTCAATATTGGAAAATCAGCGTAGTCCCTTTGATACAAATTTATTTCTATGAGTGTAAAAGCAGATACACTATTGTGGTTTGTGATAAACTAGCAATGTGTCTTTCGATACACAATAACATTCTGTCTAAGAACCTAGCAATGTATCTTCTAGTTCACATTACTGTTCATGGCCAACCTGGTGATGTATCCACAAAGACACGCCTACAAATCAAATTTATCAAGGAAGAAAAAAATATAAAATCAGTATATTGTCATAAGTATTCATCAATCAACCCCAAAAAAATTTAAATTTTTTTTTCCATTGCAGCATCTGTACTTGCCAAATTGAGGGCTAAACTAGATCTTAGGGTATCAGTGAAGTAACAGAATAGGTTACTCAATTGTAGGTCTGTGATGATCATTATATATTTTTCTCTATTCTTATCAACTTCTATGGAAGAGAAACTGAAAATCCGATGATTGAAGGAATATCGGAAGAATCAAGAAAATGAAAATAGTGTTTTTACAGCTGTTAATTTTTAGGTTAGAAATGAGTTCTGAAAAAGTTTGACGATCCTAAGTTTATAGCTATAGAGTAATAAAGGTATGTCTTCATCAAAAAACACTTCAATATATGATGTTGACTGGACAGTTCATAAAACCGATAGCCGTGTTATAGAATACATTGTTCTCGGTTGTGTAGTGGTCAGCACAGCAAGAGTTCCGACTTCTGAAGGTTGACGTTCCTAAGGGACCCTTTTTTCGTTTTTAATTTCTCCATTCGTGTAATTATATAAGTATTAAGTCATTATGAATTTGCATCAAGTATCGACCAATTTCAATAGTTATCTCAGAGTGAACCTATTTATTAAACCAAACATCTTCTACCCATATATCTCACAAGAAGTTGAGGCTAGCAATCCACAAAACTTATTCAGCTCTTCTGAATGTTACCATATTTTGTGATGGATTATTTGACAGACCTTCTCAATCAATCAAGTTGATAGCAAATTCACACTTTAGTCTCTTTGATTGTTTTTTGATAATTATTATTATGCACATTTTTGTGTTGAGAACCTGCTCCAATGTGGAAAACGAAATTTTGATATTGCTTTGCAAATGCAGAAGGGTAGATTTTTTATCTAATTTGAAAAATTACTGCTTCAATTAAAAATATTTCCTTCTGAATGAAACACGTTTTATTACACAGCAATTACTCTTATGATGTAAAGCCTATCGCAAAAATACAAGACTTAATATGTGGAATATATGGAAATATAAAAATATCGTTGTTAACATTTCGGAAACCAATTCCGTTTCCTCTTCCAAAGCACTTCTCTGCTGAGTGGTATTTATTCGGACTTCCAGTATCTATACTATCAACTGTATTGAAACCAGAAGCAAAGAAAAAACTAAAGGAATTCAAATCTAATCCGATCAGCAAATTGAAATAGATTTTCTGGTCGAAGAATAAGAAACAAAACAAATGTTAAAGCAACACTGGTCTGCAAAAAAATCCTCCTTCAAAGGGGAATATAATGAATAGGAGTTAAATATCATAAAAAAAAATTTGCTTTCCATTTTTGCTATCACGCATATTTTTAATGATTTTTTCAGTAGCTCATTAGTATGTATTATTTGCCATCCTTTCTTTGCTTTAACGACGTTTTTTTCAATTCAGGTAATATTTACATCTAGACGCAAGGTTTGAATTAAAAGGAAAAGAGAGAACGATATCAGCTGAAGGTGTTTTAACAGTCCTTGTGTCATACCATGCACAGCAGTTGCCGCTGTTATTTCGTAGCGTGCAGTTCTTTGAAAAGTTGTATAGTGAATATTTTTTACTTTATACCAGATATTTTGGCAAGTTATGAATAATATTAACAAATATTCGTTTTTTCAACTATAGAGCGAAACAAAATTAAATAATTAGAACATGGATCTGCTTTCAAAAGCAAATATGATTTTTAGGTTAAGTAATATGTTCCTTAAAATTCATTTTTCTGATTCTCACTTAGGTTATTTCCACTAAAATTTTGGCGCCGTTGAACATAGTGAAAGGTTCCACCAAGATATATTGCTGAATTTTGTTGACCGATTTTTTCTGAAACACCAACAGAAAATATAAAAAGACCGAAATCTTCAAAGTGAATACCACCAATGAAAAGTATTAGCATTTATTTAATAGTTTTCAATGATTTTTGACAGATTTTGATTGATATCGTATAATTTTTTTGAATAAACGTCTCAAATTTGAACACAATGAGATTTTTTTTTCAAAAATTACAATAAAAAAATTTATAGTATGACTTAAAATTTGTCAAACTATATTTCTATTCTGAAATGTCAAAATTATCATAAAACGTGCATAAAATCTAAAGGAGAGATTTTTTTGCAGTCTGGTGTAATAAAAAAAAATAATGATATTTTTCGATCAATCAAACCTTTAACTTTTTTTTGTTCTCCGACAAAAAATCCATTTTAACCCTTTCGTTCGGATCTGATTGCCTCATATTTCTTATTGTGAGATTTTCTGTAATAGGTTTTGTCAACTACATTCAAGCAGACACTCAACTTCTTTGGGAGTTTCTTAAAAAATCTGTCGGATATCTGAGATTTAACATAAACTTTCTTCATTCAACCACCATAAAATAATCTTTCAGCCAGTAATCCTTGCAAGTTCCAATAGATTGATTAATATCTCGAAATAGTTGAAAAAAAAATATGCCACATATGTTCACTTGACCAAAACAGCCGTAACATAATTATATATCACCTCTCAATTTTTTTTCAGCTAATTAGACTGAAGATCTGATTACTGCAGCCACTCATCAATTAATAAACCGCCTGAATTATTACAGGAAATAAAAATTACTAGAAGAATTTTAATTACTATCATTTTCAAGTTTATGCGGACTAGGCTCTATCATTATCGTTACAATTTTATTTGTTTGATTGGGAGAATGGCTTAATACCATGCAACGGATTTTTTTATTGAACAACTGTTTGGTATAAAGATTGTATAGGATAATTGAAATTATATATATGCGTGGGAGAAATTGAATGTATGCATTCTGGTTTTGAAAGCGAAGTGAATGAACGATGACCTTCAGGCCAAAATCAATAGTTTTCATCAACAGACGAAGTGGATATAATTATGTCATCTACATGACTCTTTCTTTGATACCGGTTCTAGAGCCTGAGTGAATTTCGTGGGAATTATACGATGAATCAGACAACATCTGTGATCCGTTCACAAAATCAATCGTCTGATCTTCTTTGTTTTTACTGAGTATGTTGATATCAGAAAGTTGAAGAATAAATAAAAATTTTAACCTAATTTCCTGGCACTGCAATTCACTGTTCTCGAATATGTCAGGTTTTGAAATGTACTATTTGTTAAGTAACAATTCATTTTTGATATTGCATTTCCAATATTGAGATCACATAGAACTTAAACTCTCATGGCAGGAGGTAATTGATTCTGGGGTGTTATCCTGGTTTTCTTTGCCGTGGTCCAAAGGTTTATATTCCTGACGTTTCATCTACAGTTGTGGTAGGCATTGTCAAAGTCATTGAAATGTCTTACCTAGAGTGAACGTACCCAATTCGTAAAAACACACTCAAACTCAGACACTAAATTGATTGAACATGGTGTGCCCCAAGGATCTGTACTTGGACCTATTTTATTCCTATTATATTTTAAGGATTTGACTAGTCTTGAGATTGATGCTCGTTTTACTATATTTGCAGACGACACGACCATCTTGTGGCATGCGACCAATATAAACAGCCTACACTCGAGAATCGTTAATGATATCTCCATTGTGAAAAAATGGTTTGATTCCAATTTGCTCTCGTTGAATATAAATAAGAACCAATCTATTATCATTTAAATGTAATTTACCAGATATTCCCTTACGTAATGGAGTTGTCATTGAGAAAGCGTACACGAGTAAATTCCTTGGAATCCACCTGGATAACAATCTGAATTTTGAGATCCACGTGAAGTCCTTGAGTGGAAAACTAGCATCTGGGTGTTATGCCTTGCGATTGGTGTCTAGAGAACTGGGTGCAGACACTGCAAAGGTGGTGTACCATGCTTTGATTGAATCACATATCAGGTATGGTGTTCCCTTTTGGGGTGTATGCAACCAACAAAACTTCAATACTATTTTTGTTTTACAAAAGCGGGCAGTTCGCTACCTTTGCAGAGTTGGACCCAGAGTATCTTGTAAACCACTCTTCGGCAAAATGGAAATCCTGACTCTCCCGTCGTTATTCATTCTGGAAACAGTGTGTCTGGTACACAAAAACAGAGCATCATACGATGCAATGGCTGGTATCACTCGACAAAATAATAATTTGAGACTACCTATTCCGTCTTCAAATTTAACAAAGAACTCTGTGATCTATAATAGTGCAATCAAACTGTACAACCACTTGCCTGCAACTCACAAACACATCGTTTCGCCATCCCATTCCAGGAGATCTGTCAAATTTTTGCTTATCGATGAGGTGTTTTACAGTGTACAAGAGTTTCTTAGCAGGGATTTTAATATACAGTGTGCCCAAGATAAGGATGAACAGCATGGGGATCTCGGTAACCGTAAGAGTTACACGGTAGGTCAAATGGACAAAAAGTTGCGCAATTAAGGGGTCAATAAATAGATGTTGAGAAATCCCAAAAATGTTGTTTACTTCCGGAGATATTCGGGAAAAACCGAAATTTGGCGATTTGGTTTTTATTTTTTTCCGAAGTTATTTGAAAAGTTTCGAAAAAACCAAAGGCACTTTCTCATTGCCACTTTTTTACCTCTACAAAATGGCGCTCACAAAATCTCCGTACAACGTTTCGTTTGGAAGAAATCATCATCAACTTTGTTTTTTTATATGGCACGTCCCCATGCTGTTCATCCTTATCTTGGGCACACTGTATAGTTTATATGTCGATGTGTGTATGTAAGTGTATTTACGTGTATATGTTTGTATGTCAAATCATACTTTAACCTTTAGGAAATCTCATTCATATTTATTATTGCTTAATTGATTTGATATGTTTCTTTCGTCTTGTTATCGTTCTAGTTTCGTGATTATGTCTTTATTATAATTGTGACGATGTTGTAGCACATACTTGTTTATACATACTCTTCTATTTTACACGCTATTGTATATTTATCATGACTTTATCAATGAGATGAAAATCTTCTGATAATGAAGTATATTTTGATTTGATTTGATTTGTGTGATCTGGGATAGTAGCTCAGAGTCCTGTCGATCCCTTGGGTTTCGTCAAAAGCAATTACGTGATTGCCTTCTCCGTGTGCGTGCTCTGCTACTGTCGACTTGTCTGCCTGTCCTAGGCGACGATTTCTCTTATGTTCGAAGAGCCGTGTCTTCATGTTCCGTTTGGTGGTTCCAATGTAGACCGATACACAGCTACACAGAATCCGGTACACATCTGGTGCTACCTACGGCTCTCTTGGATCTTAAGATGCCCTTGAACTCACTTTGACGGTTCGTGTTGGCCCCAGGCTCAGGCCACATTACCTGGATAACACTCCAGAATCATTGGGATCTGTTTGAAAATGATATGTCGCCACTACTGAAATCATAATCACCTTTAGCGATCGATCTTACATGGTTTTCCCATGAGACATTATCACCGATCATTATTGCTAGCATCGAGATACTTGACTGTAGGAATAATTACTCGTGACATCTGAATATTAGATGGAGATAGTATGTAGCTCAACTATAGCTCAATGAACAATATCTTGGCAACCCACAAAACTTCGGATATAAACATCTCTATTGTGTTCTCGCTATAATTAACTGTTACGTTCTGATCGAGCGACCTGAAACCGAATCAATGCAAATACGCCTTACGTAAAGGGCATTCCCTCCCCAGCATCACCTCTAGGAAATTTCACGCCGCTCCTCACGGGAAATACGTGCAGACCACGTGACTTTCCCAAGAAAACCCCAGCGATATATTTCCGCGCTCTGTCAGTGGTTGTGTGAGCGTGAACCGTTTCCAGTTGGAAAAACAAGATTTCCCGAGGCTCTCTCCTCTAGGTCATCCTTTCCCTCCACCAACTATATTTATGCTAATGCGAGAATAATTTAAAGGCTTCGAATATCCTGGAGACGGATGAGAGGCGCATAAAAATATCCTGCGGAATAAACGCCGGCGATATTTGTATGCATAGCGGTATATCTTCGAATTGCTTCTGAGGCGGCGCGAACATTTTTCCAAATGACGAATATAGCTGCAGTCAGCCGTAAGGAGAAATATAAATGGGGCACTCGGAGAAGGCTTGATATATAGGCAGATTCACACGAAAGGAAAGCCCTGTAATGTTCAAAGAACACCGTGTGAATCAGGGGAAAGGAGATACGAATTCATATTCACTGAATTTATGAAGTTTGTGAGCCTCAGGAAAGACCTCTTTCGGCAAGGAGTTCCAAAGCTCAGCTGTTCTATTGAAAAAAATTCCTGAGCGAGAGAGGTTCGACAGGTCTCCAAATTCACAACAAAGGGGTGGGAATTCTGTACTCGTCGAGTCATCCGTCTAGATATTGCCAAGGGTGGAACGATTGATAACAATTCAGAAGAGCGCCGATCGTGAAAATATCTATAGAAGAGAGACAAGTTTCCGACCCTACTACGATAATCCAATGAAGTGAGCGAGTCTGTGATCAAGGAATCACCAACAAGGCGGATTGCCTTTCTCTGAATAGAATCGATAAGCCCCAATGACGGTTTCGGTGCCGAACTCCACACATGAGAACCATATTCCAAGACAGGTCGTTTCTGAGCCTTGTAGATCAGTAGAAGCTGACGAGAAGTGAAGTATTTCTTCGCACGAAATAGAAAACCAAGTTTCTGGGGAACACCTTTAGCTATCGATCTCACATGGTTTTCCCATGAAATATCATCACTGATCGTAATTCCTAGCATCGGGATACTTGACTTAGTAGGAATAGCTTCTCCTGACATCTGAATACTAGATGATGATAGATCGGGTTTCCTTGAGAAGAGACATGCCTGGGTTTTCCTAGCATTAAATTCCACCAAGTTCATGTTACCACATTCTTCCATTGCAAAGAGTGGCGGCTCCGAAGACATTTTGTCTAAGCCTGTTGAATATTCCACATTGGCAAAGGAAGTATTCCTCCTTTCCACATTCCGTGCATAGTGGGCCTGCCTCAACTTTCATGAGAGTAGAATGTCTCCGGAGGACGCAGTGTCCAGTTAGAACTCCCACTAAGTGTCGAACTTCTATTTAACGATAGACGAATATAATGTTCATTGAAAATTGGAACTTCCTAGAGATCAATTACCCTAAGACTCAAGTATAATTTTTTTTCTCCTGAAGATGCTGACTTTGTTAGCGAAACCCGCGTCGAATCCAAAAATATCAGTTTGGTGTTAGGGTAATTGAGCTCTAGGGAAAGTTTCCTTTCTTCACACCGAAGGTTACGATTTCATCGGTTATTCATTGAAAATGTTGGTCCTTATCAGTTCTACACAGAAGCCAGTGATCCTATGTTGCTAGCTTCTATATTTGTATGACTACAAAGGTGTTTCGTTAATTTGTACATATAAATGCTTTCTCTTGCTACGGAAAATAATCGTAAAAGATGTATCATGCAAAAAAAAACACTAATTCAGATAATAAAGTGTAGGTTGAGTTTCGTTTTTTGCATTGAGATAATACTTTCGATCCAATCAGTTGATGAATTTGTATATTCAGTTACTAGTCGTTTCGTTGAATAGTTGTATCGGATCCTCAATCGGAACATGAGAAAATCACATTCCTGTATAATTCCATACTAGAATCTGGTAATAAACAACAATTACGATACTGAATCTATTATTTTGATCATACTTTCAAACATCCACCCACTCAAATAGAATATTTTATCAGATGAGGGACCAATCTACTTTCGTTCATCCACAATGCAGGAAGGCAATCAATTTTTCAGTGTCTCCTACGCCCCTCATGCATATTTTCAGTGATGAATTCCACGAAGTTTTGTTTACAGAAAACTCGTGAACAAGCATGACTACCCAGAGTGCCTTCTGCTGATTTATTCAAATGACCGCTCTCTAACTGCATATTCACCTTCGTTATTGTGCTCTGTTAGGAATTCAGCTTCGAGAGTTCCCTTTTCGCCCTTTGCCAGCCGATTCGGAAGAATCGAAACAGAGTTTTCCTTTTTTTTATCTATCTCTGCTGTTTACTCAGGGGAATGATATATCCAGGTCACCCCTTTATATATGTGAATACCATTCAAATGTCAAAAGGTTGAAATTATGCCACTTTTGAACTCGTTTGCTCTTCCAATCGATCGGAAAGTGTTTTTCCTGCAACCAGATGCAAAACAAGCATTTCGTAGCCGTTAAAGAGGCTGCTAAATAATATTTTCATGGCCGTTGCCCAATATTTCGTTCAGTTATTGTTTGAGTAGAAAACAATCTTAAATATTCAGGATCTTGGGTATATTTATGTAGTTATTTCGAAAAATTGAAAGGGTTTCAGAAGAAGAAGAAAGGAAAAGAAATATGTCACCTCTTCATGAGGTGATATAACCTACTCCTAATGACAGTTCTAATGAACTCTTCGAATTGTTGAAGTGCGCAACCTGTGTGTTCCCATTTATGCTCACATTACCCTAAACGATTCACAGCCTTCCGAAGCATTGAAAAGCCCATCGTCATGTTAATTTTTTTTCAATATCAAATTATTTTTCCTACTTGTTTCAAAACACTTCTCGAATTCTATTTGGTATAAAAATCCTGTGTTTTTCAATATTCCCTAGATGAAGCTCACAGGATACATGGGAAAGATGAATGAATTGAAAAAGAACCTGATGATGGGCTTTTCTTTAAGCATTCGAAACATTTGGGAAAAGTGAGGTCAGCAGTACCATGAATATTGACAAAACAAACGGTCCAATACGTTGCCTGCTTTGAAGACAGGCATTTTCTTGGTTGTGTGGAATCAGATTAAGTCTCGGATTAAGTTATTCCTGATCAGATACCCAGCTCTACTAGTCAAGTGACTTCTGAGTATATGTCAAGTCAATGTAGTGAATAGCACTAATAATATGCATTTTGTTTGGTGTTTAGGTATTCTCCCCCCAAGATTTCATTCATTGTTCTGGTCAACCTCTCTACATTCTTCATTTACTATTCTTCAATATTTTCTTTTTGATGGATTTCAATAGAGTCTGAGGTCATGGTAAATCAACATCCTCCATTTTCTAAAATGATTTGATTGTTTTTCAACATGAAAACAAAAATAATTACCTTGCCTTAAAAAATTATTCAAAAAATGCTGTAATCATTTTCATCAATCCATTAACAATTATGTGGTTTCCTCGAAAGGTAAAAGAACTCATATACTGGTCAATATCAAACGACTGAAGACCTTTTATGGTGCATTCGATTCATTGGAGAAAGTTTCATTTTTATTGAGACACCCACTCGTCATCCTTTTCATATAATTTTTATACAAACTGGGAACGCCATTCAACGCTTCATTATTTGTTCAATGAAACACCATAAATGTTTACGACGTCCATTATCGGATCCAATCATTGACAAATAGTTATTGCCTACGTTATTCAATAATCTTTTCAACAAAATTGCAAATGAGATGCGTGCTATTTCCATTGAAAGAGTACTTCTACTCTTTTCTCCTGATTGACAATACTGATAAACATATGGCAGAATAACATAAACTGTATTATACAGGTAGTAAAAAACTTACCATGTTTTGAAATATCATTACGTCGATGGATTTTTTCAGAAATATCCACAAGCTCCTCTCTGATTCTGCATCAACGTGCAGACATTTTCAATGAATAAGATCTGTTTTATTATTTATTATTTGTATTCAGCACCATACAGGTAAGGAAGTAATTATTTAAGATACTCTTTCTTCCTTTTCGTGAATCAATCGAGTGTTTGTGAATAATACACAAGAACCAATCAGTTTTATGTGAACCCTTTCATAAAAGTTTTGTACTTTCTTTTTTGTCCTTGATTCACTGAAGAGAAGTTCAAACACTGAATATTTCTCCAAAATATCGTGTAATCCCTGGAAGTAGGTAGAAGTGTGATGATTGGAAGAAACGGCGACAATTTTATTTATTTTATGGAAATGCACTAGATGTGTGGCGCTTCAGTACTCCGATTAACAGCAACTATTAATTTTGCAGACACATACCAATCAGCAAAGTATTACTTTTTCTGTCTACGCAGCAAAAGTTACACTTTGCTGATTTATATGTGTCTGGAGAAATAAATATTTCCGCTGTTACTGTCCATAATGTTATCAAACTATAATTACCTTAAACATATACATTTCGATAGCAAGCAACCATTTCAACACTTGCGATTTCTATCAAATTTTATTTCAATTTATCACTACAGAAAAAAAAAGGGTAGATTGTATTGATTTGCAAATAGAGTGAAATTGTTTTTTAAAAAATGTATATGTTCAATTCTGAGCATATCCGAAAGCACAATGAGAGAACAATCAATACTTTCCTCAACAAATGTTGCTGGTGAAGTGTAAGATAGTACAGCTTATCCAATCCATATTGGCACAAACTCAGATACGCATTCTAGGAATAAATTCCAACACATTGAACCCAATGATAGGTGTTTTCTATCTTATTATACTTCAAAGAGATTGCTGGGCATATAAGTTATGAGTTCTGTGCCAAGATGGATTGGATAAGCTCACTCATCACTATAGATCTCGCTATAAATCAATACAGACTCAAAAATAATATTGAAGGAGTTCATATAAGTACTCATGTAAATGCCATGTGCTTCTGATATCAAAGATGATTTGCATGACATTCGAAACTTATCGAAAAACGAGTCCCATCTACCAGTACTTTGAAAATACCTCTTCTGTGGGTATTGTAGCTCTATTTTCATTACTGCACCCTCCTGGTAAACAGTTACACTGAACGAAAAATTTGCAACATTGAAATCATCGATTCTTTGCCTCACAGTCGATACACAACAAACCTATATATTTCATCCGGACGTTTGAATCTAAATAGGACCGAATCAATTACCAAGCAAATTGCAAATTAAACATTTCAATTGAATTTTAATCAGTTCCAGTAATAGGGTATCACTCTGTTTGTGATAATTGCTGGGATCCATTTGCTACAACGCGAAATTATCGAAATAAACAGCAGACTTTTCGGAGACAAAAGAAATGCATAATTACTGTCAGCCAGGAGGTGAACCGCTCCTTTGTGGAAGCATTGGAAAAACAATAATTGACTTTTTGTGTATAACTGGCGTGAAAATTCTCGGTAAATATTTATTCTTTCATGGCTGTTCTTTGGCAGTTGTGGTCAATGTTCGAACCGGGACGAGCTCTTTCATTTGCTAATCGCCGTGAAATATTTGAACAAAAACTCAATTATCATGCATCAAATGGCTGGTTATGGACAGAAGAAAAACAATTATGTTCAATTGTTTCCTCATCTTTTGCAGACCGTGGATGATTTGCGTTAAATGAAGAATGAGGTAACAAACATTTATGATATTACAAGGGATCGTAAGTATCCATGGCCGAAGAGTTATGGAACCTACAAAGTTATTACTTTTATATTTTCTATACTGTTGCTGTATAGCAGACTTTCAATTCAATCATTCTTCAAGAGAGAAATATTCTATCCTTTCCCATGTTATGTGTGAGGGAACTAAGAGGATCATTATTATAGGTATCTTTTGCAAATTCCTTCAATCCATCAATATTACCTTTCATCATTTGGAAAAGTCATTTGAACGAGTAAGTTGAAGAGTACGCAGTTTTCATGGACCCATATGTCATTCGATATATTACGTACAGTTTCTTGTCATATAGCTTCATGGCAAACTCTTTTTTTCTTCATTTTAGTCGCATTACAGAAATTCACGATTGTTATGATATTGTAATATTTCTTTATCTACCCCCGTACTATAATAATACACTTATATGCTCATAACTCGTTTTATAATTAAATCCATTAGGTACGATACAGATTCTCAACCAATAGAAACCCATTATTTTTCAATCAAGCATGATGTGCAAGCTTTGCATTTTGACGTTTGTCAAGTCAAAATCAGTAGGTATTGATTTTTTGAAGAATTCAGTCAATTTTCGATAATCGTATGAAACAGTTTCATAGCAGTGATATAAAAGAATTTCCTGCGACTCCTCCACAGATGTCTTAGACAAGAAAAAAAAAATGCAATCAAAAGGATTATATTTTTCATTTGACAAATGCAACACATATGTTTTTATTTTCGACCTATTCAAATGAGCCTCCATGGCCGAGTGGTCAATGGCGCCGGCAGTGAACAGAAACGTCCGGGTTCAATTCCTGACCTCGGCAGAGATTCTTTTTCATTTTCTTTTCATTTCTCATTGTTGTATTTTCCGTGGTTATGCCATTAATTATAACTTTGTAGGATTTTTCAAAAAAAAACGATTGATTACCTACTATTATTGTGTTCAATATAAATACCCAATAATATAATATTTTAAGTTCTTATTCATTGGACGTAGATGAAATAGCGTATGCAACTCTCATGTGATGGTTATTAATACACTCGCATAAACCATGCGAAACTCACCTTCGACTCGTTTCGTATCCCGGTTTATGCTCATGTATTAATAACCAGCATTACACGATCGTTGCATAATATACTATTAGCGGTTAAGTTCTTTATTATTTCCCAAGCATAGTGAAAAAGCCAATAGTGTTTAACAGCTGAACTGAATCAATGAAGGACCATGAATCACTTTTCTGATTCTTTGTCTTCTGAAATCTTTTTAAAATTAAGATTCATCAATCCTTTCTACTTCTCAGAATATAAAATTAACATAACATGTTCGTTTACTATATCCCTAAGCATTTTCACTTGTCTTCAGTATACCAAAACATAATTATACCGTTTCCTGTAAGGTTTACGAGACCAAAACGCTTGTTTCTATATAATATAGCTTCATGAAGAAAGAATGATAAATGCTGTATGTATATAGCATATTAATAAATATGAAAATAAATATGGTTTTTTGTTAAAATATTCTTCCGTATCTGGAATCAGAAGAGTTGGCAGATCAACAGGGTATTGATCAGAAGAACATAGCATTACACAACAATTCATCGTAGTTGTTTCATTTCAACTATGACGCTGATGATGGCTGCAACAGTTACAGTCGGAAGCCACGGACATCAAAATCAGAGATCATGGCAATCTAGCCCGAATATCACCGAAAATTCAACAATGGTAATCAAAATCTACATTTTTACAAAATATCCTAGTTTGCTGGCAGACAGAAAACTTCTCTCATGAACGTTATAATCATAATTTTTATCAACTCGAGTAGAATCACCGATGAAATATAAACAAAAAATTGATCTCAAAAAGGCCAATATTTTTTTAACTCTCCTTTTTTCGAAATAAATAAAGTTATCCTACTTACAGGCCTCTCTCATTCTTCCACGTGACTATAAGCTAGCATGTTACTCACCTGAAACAAAAAAGGCATATGAAAACGATTTTGATTCATACTCAATAATGAATGTATATTATTATGGAAATCAACAAACATTACAAAACGTCTACATAGAAATGAGAACAAGTATTGCTACAATGAAGATTATAAAGTTTAAATCCACTCGTCTAACAACAGTTGGTTCGAGTTTAATTCACCGAGTTACTATTGCATTCAGTTATTGCGGTACAGATGTCTATTTTATCGTCGTTTAACAGTCTATTAAAATCGATTCACTAGCACATTGTAGTAAAAGTTCTCGTGGAAGAAAAACTTATTACGAAATATCCCATGTTGAATAAACGGAATGTAATCGATTCAGAAATAATGCTACAATCAATTTTAAACACGGTGGAAACATTCCACTGAATATCGATTATACTCGGAGGGAATTTTATAAAATGGTGGACGTTCTGGTCATGATATATCGTACCTTGAGATGGATTATAGTCTATACGAATAGACCGGCGGCTGTGATATATTTTTCGGACCAATTTTCTACAGTCTGCCTTCGGAAAGGGAAGTATTTGAAGATAAAACGAATCGTAATTCGCAAAAAAACAATTAAAAATTATTATTTGGTACTTCATGTGGAACCCATAGTTTGCGTTCGTTCAGTTCAACAAAAACTCAGATGGAAGCCTTTTTACAGACTTCTCTACATTTGTTACGCATGAAACATCGATCATAGTACAAAAATCATGAAGATATACTGTTTCAAATGATACAAAAAAATTGCCCGAATGCTAAAAAATTCAATGAAAACACGAGAATGCCCATTATAATTGTGAGAGGATTGAATTTATGAATATTTATACGTAAATGAAGCCCGATGAAGAATACATTTGAAATATTGGAAATATAGGGAAATAACCCTCGCATCACAATAATATGAAAGCAGGTAATTCTGTCTCCCAGAGAGGGATTATACAGGATTACGGCTCACACTCTATGCTATTTTAGTCTTTGTATTTTATTGAAAGTATTCACTTGTGTTGGCATACTTACAATAATTTAAAAACATTTTGTTATCACAGACATTTATAGCAAATATGACATACTACAATGTACCGAATAGGCGATAATGGCGTCCAAGGATAAAAAGTTTCACTCAGTGCTTCTTCCTGGGAAGAATAATCACTTATATTGTAACGTGAAATTCATTGTAGAAATATATATAATTCCTTACTTCAGCTAGGATAAAACGCGGGTGCTGCAGCAAATGTAACCAGTTATTTTACGAAGGTGCATCTCACTACAGTAAGATGAATTATTGTTGAAAATCCATTGATTCAAGCGAAAAGCGTAAAGATTCCGGTGACATGAAAAGTCTTGGTAGAACTAATTAGGAATTGCGTGAATGACATCCCTACGGAGAGTTGAAAAAGTTCTGACAAAATGGTTAAGGCTTTCGCGGCCGAGGTTATTAGTATAACTACTTTCCTTCGGGCTTGAAGGACGTCGTTCTTTGGAATTCCTTCCTAACGTTTCGCATGCGCGAGTGGCCAGCTTTTTCAGAGGCTTATTCATCTCCGATGATTAAACGTTTCGATTTCTTAAGGAGTATTTATATTGATGCAGGTAGTCTGGAGTGTTAATTACTTTTGTTGGGTTCGGGAAATGATAATAATGATGATGATGATTCGCGTTAGAAAGAAATTCCAAGAACGACGGCCTCCAAGCCCGAAGAAAAGTAGTTGAACTGGAAAAGTTCTGTTATTTATGTTATAAATGTTGAAAACTCGCCCCTTTCCGTAAAATCAACTGCGCCAATTATAACTATTTCATATGAAGATAGCAATAGCGACACTCAACTAAATATAGAAATCAATTGTAACATTTAAATATCACTTGTGTACCTCCTATATTATGCAAAATTCAATTCAAATTTCCCATGTTCGACCCTGTAGAACATTTGTATGTTTCACTTGATGATTTTCTACACAATGGAATTGAACCAGGCAGTTGATGAGCTAATACCAATTAGAGTGAAACATACTACACCAGCTCTAATATTCTACCAGTTAATACCATATGAAACTCTTCAATAAAAACAATTATTTCGATTATTTTCCTCAATGCAAAGAAACAATGAATGAGTTTGAGGCCAGACTGCTTTTAAAGAGTTTTATTAGCGATTAAATGTACTAGACCTTAATACTAATGGAATCTGTTGAATAAGAGCAGAATAAGATATGCTTGTCTATTCCAGAAGGAAAAATTAACAAAAAACTACAAATGCCGATTTCATTATAACGCTCAGAACAAGTAATTGATTCTTCAACTCTTTCTTGTTTCCGTTATTGATATCATTCAATTTTTGAATAAATCCATTGCATAATTTTTTCCAGGTTTCAATCAATTTCAATTTAATGTATCTCTATTGTGACTGAAACTAACCAATGAATAATGCATCAAACAGCTCTAATAAAATATTCCTTCTTGTCACAACAATATCAGCTTTCCGAACAACCCCTCCACAATTACATTCATTTCGGGATTATGTTGTCATAGTTACGGACAGTGACAGGCACAATCAAATTCTATCAAACACTTGTAGTCATTTCTGAAATAGTTTCGTTTTCGATTAGTTTCGCTTGCATAATGAGTAACCAAAGATTTTTATCTTACCAGAGGTACCATCATTACTCGTTAATGGATTCAATTATGATGGCTACAACACAGATCGGTATGTTCAACATGCCGAAAAAAATGTAATGGACACACCAACTTGTTAACCTTGATACCGCCTACCATTGTACAAAAAAAAACAATTACTCTTGAGATGACCATTCTCTTCTTTTCTTATTATAGTAATGCCAAATTTTTTCAAGCGTGGGAAATCCAATTATTGGCCCATTAATTTTATTTCTTTGATGATTGTATACGGAACTTGACACCTGTACAAGATATTAGTTATAATGACTGATCAAAAGCTAGTTTTTCTGTATCCAGATATGTGTCATGGTTGCTAATAATCATTTGAATGCTTGATGAAGAAAGAAATAATTTGCCAAGACACACTTTCTCTCCAGTGAGATTCGTTCTGAAACTCTGTTTTATTTTGAGTGGATGATGGATGTGAATGGAACAAACAGAAATAAAAATACAAATCTCGTGACTGGGGAAGAAAGTTACTTTTGTATTGTGTGAAATGAGTCCGGTATCGCCAAAAATTCTCTCGATTGTGCCACAAATACAAGAATTTTATACACGAAATACGAACAACATTTTTTGCACAACTGTGAATGTGAATTAACATCGTCTGAAATATATTAAAAAATAATTATTTTCAATACTTCTTGACGTTTCTCGTTCCGATCGGTTATAATTGCACTAGTGCATAAAAATCACGGATAATTTTGCAAGAAAGCATGATATCTAAAAATTGCAAGTTTATTTTCATATTTTGGCAAAAGTCCCCGAGTCCGAAGGACGAGGGCTCTTTTACAAAATATGAAAATAACCGAATGCAATTTGTATAAGATATCACGCTTGATTGCAAAATTATCTGGTCATTTTTATGCACCAAGGTAATTCATTGGAATAATTCACAAATAAAGAAATTCTCAAGGAAATGTTATTTTTTGTTCATTTATACCTTCCTCTATAGATTGTATGGAGTACTCACCTAAACGCGAAATGTTTTTCTATTTTTGAAGTGTATCTGACATTTATTTGTGTTGTTTACTGACGTCTAGATATACGGTATCAAATGTGTTGTTATGGTGCCTTGATACAATGCAATTACCGCTGTAAGTTTTTGATAACTGCATTGCTCTTATGGGACAATTTATATATGAGGGAAATATTCGCACAAACTCATAGCATACAGTTAGTTGTCTTTCTGTGCCGTTACTATAGAAATGGTTTGTAAGCATAACACGTGGTTGACTGTTGACTGTGTTTACTCGTAGTTGCTTCAATTTCTAATCATTTTCAAGAAGACGGATGTTGAATATGATGATAGTAGTAATAGCTCATCAGATATATCTGAGAAAGCAAATGCAATAGTATCTTATATGTTACCGGCCAATTCGAAGTTAGTATATGAAAAACATATGACCAATTTCATGAATTTTGCGACAAGAAAAATGTTGAAATGGTTTCTGAAAATGTGCTTATATGCTATTGGGAGGAAAAATCAGAAATTATAAAACCTCCTACGTTATGTAGTAATTACTCAATGTTGAAAAATACATTGATTTGTTAAGTAAAATATTGGTTCGAGGAAGTTTTCAAAATTGGTCCCGCTCATCACAAATCGATGATATCGATACATTTATTCAAGATGTTGATAACGAAACAAATCCACTTTATAAATTACAGTTATGGTCATAATTCCGTAAGATTTGTAGTAATTTCGATATTTTTTATTTGTAGGTTTTTCTAATTTTGTGTATCAGCGGTGTTTGTCGCTTTGAAGAATTATCACATATTACTTTCGATGTCATTAAAAATACTGGATCTATATTGATTGTTAAAACACCTGTCAGGAAGACTCATGGTGCAAAAACGTTTACTGCTTTAGTTTCTGATTATATTGAGATATACCGCAAGTATAGAGAGCACTACAGCCTCATACAAAAAGTAACAGATTATTTTTGAATTAATCGAGATGAAAATGTGTTAACCAACATGTGGGATTAAATAAAATAGAAGAAATTCTCAGCTTCAATTCAAAATAGATTGGAGAAGTAATGTATGAGAGCTATATAGGACATTGTTTCAGAAGAAGCTCTGTAACTCTTCTGGCCAATGCAAGGGGTAACATTACATCCATAATGCTTTTGCTACGTAGCAAAAGCATATATAGAAAATTGTTTGAAAACGAAATTGAGATTTCTAACAGAATATTGAGTTATCCATCTTCTCCCAAACATATTTGAAAATCTGATAAAATTGTGGAATCAGTTCTTCAAGAAATATCTATCATTTCTGATGAGCAGCAACATGGAACATCTTCGGGAATTTATGTTGAAAGAAATTGTTCAAACTTCACCATCAATTATAATTCCAATAACTGAAATTGTTTTATAATGAATAATCAATTAATAATTGATTCTGTCAAAATAAATCCTTCATAAAGTAATATTTCATGTTTATTTTGTGTGTCGTAATCTGCTCTCAGACATAACAAGAATCGCCTCTTCAGAAGAATAAAATTAATACTCTCAATTTTCATCTCGTGAATATGTTGAACTTGTTAGGAAATCACGGGTAGAGTGCCCAATCGATTTCTATGAATGATTTTCAACATTATTATTACCCTTCCAACTTTATGTAGCACATCATTTCTGCTGAAATCCGATTTCAAATTGTGCTAATAAAAAAGTACTTACCTAAATATCGTATATCGTAAGTGGATAAATCAATGTTGAATTAATTTGGATCAATATCGAGAAGACGATATCCAATATGAATATCGATTCAAAATTGATAATAAATTTCAATTGCATATTATTAGAGGTATGATATTGAAAATTGAAAAAAGTAATTGGTGTAACTGTTGTATAGAAATGATATACTGATAATTATTATTATAACTATGGCTCGTTTGGTAATCAAGATGAAAGTGTCCCGTGAGTCATGCATCTTTTCACAGAAGAGCTCAATTCATATTTTTTCTGAGTGAAAGGTGATCTTGTTCAGGCCGGAATGATATATGATTCTGGTGAGTGAAGTTTTCTACAAACAACTCTCAATTTTGCTCTGTGTAGATATAGAATAGAATAGCATTTATTCGTCCACTTATTTACAAAGAACTCATACAAGTTATAGGACACGTCAACAACTCATGGAAAGTATATATAAAAAACAATTCTGTAAAATCGTACAAGTCACATTCATTACATATAAATGAAAAACGATACATATATAATTTAAAATGC